>JZKD02S1750227.1:92633-104184 GCA_000966675.3 Picea glauca
AAATATGTATCCTTCTTTTCTAAGTATTGGAGTTCCATTCTCATTGTAAATCTTTTGTCCATCCATGTGTGCTTAATTTGATCTTCCTTTCAGTTTGTTAGACTGTGCTTAAAGGTACCTGCTCTGATACCAATTGATGGAAATATCCAGCAATACTGAGAGGGGGGGGGGAGGATGAATCAGTATTTCCTACTTTTATTTTTATCTTCATCCATATTAAGAACACATATTAATTATTCAATTAAGCAATATATGATGAAAAACAAACCCTTATGAAAACAATATTTTATCGTGGAACCCAACAAGGAAAACCACCAACTCTTTTCCCATTAATAAAAAGTTCTTTTACAAAACTGTTTTCAAGCTACAACTTGATGGAGAGACATTCCCCAAGTTTCTTTAGCTACAACTGAAAGGATGTTACCACAACCCATTTACCATCTACAACTGGAAGGATGCATCCACACCCTCATTCACCAACACCAACTGGTAGGAGGCTTTGACCCCCTGTTTAGTCAGCCACAACTAACAAGGAAGCACTAACTCCCTCTGTTCACCAGCACCAACTGGTAGGAGGCTTTGACCCCCTGTTTAGTCAACTACAACTGACAAGGAAGAACCAAGTCCCCTGCAGGCTCCAACCTACCCTTGCACCACCCAACCACCCTTAGTTTATAATGCAATTCATTCTCTTATGTACTTCACTGAATTTGAATCATACAACGATTGTTGTATTTCTACTTGTTTTCTGCAACCTTTGCTTGTATGGTCTTATGTATCAAGTATTGGACTACATAACTATTGTTTTGTCTTCTTATGTTCTTGATATTCAATTAGACATTGACAGGCACCTTAGAACAAACAATTCTTCAACTTGGACTCTGCTCCTGTTTTTGATCTTCTAATATAAACCCCAGAGACACTTTCTTCTCACCACTTTTTCTCATTTATATAAACTTCAAACATGTGTGAAATTTAAAACATCGTGTCCCTTTATTTGAACCATTTTACCTTTTCATTTAAAATGATAATTAAACTTTAATTAATATTATTTTTCCCTTTTATTCATTATTCATGTTTTTCATGATTTATTCTCTTTTAATCATGACTGTGTATTGGTTCATTATACCGTGAAGGTTTTTCATAAATTGATCACAGTCATGGATCAATTTAATCCTTTATACTTGATATCAAATCTCTTTTACTTCAAAGAGACCAAATTTCATGGAGGCACTTCCTTCAATCCATTTCACATGACTGTGCATTACAAAACCACTGGCTCAGCAATTTCGGCAACGCATTACACTTTGCAATGTCAAACCTCTTTAAAATATGACCAATGGTGGTGACCTCACGCTTTAGGAAATTTAGACTAAATGAGCATTTGAGCACTTCTCATTTCAACGCCCACGATTCATCCTCCTGACGAGATAGACGGCTGACGGGGTTTCGGCGTTTAGACATTCGAGTCTTCATGACTTCAAACTTTACTAAACTCATGATCATGAAATCGTCGGTTAGTTCGGATGGCTCATATTACCCACTTAGATGGAAAGCTCACGGGGTTTTGGATTTTCATCCTTCGGGAATTCGAGACACTACTCCTTACAAAAATCCCGGTTGCGATATCGTTGATATGATCAGTCAGTCACATTTCTTCCATGGAAGAGATCAATGGTCCACCTTAAACCTTAATCTGATCCCTTCTTTCCTTAATCGAGCGGTTGTGTCTTAATCAGGCATTGAGATGTGTGGCTGCCAGGATTTCATCATTTTTGCCTTCGAATATTCATGACCTCCAATAATCCCTTTCATCGTTTCAGCGTTCGGGACTTCGTGATGTTGGATTTTTTTCTTATAACGAAAAACTTTCGAAGTGGTAACTCCCGATACTATGGATCATCTGATGCGTGTCCCTTTTAGAGTTTCGGCATTCGAAACTTCCAAACTATAGAGTATTTTCTTATTGGTGAAATATCCCGAAGTAGGACTCTCGGAGTAACATAAACGCTTACATCACTTGATGACGTGTCACCATCCTATTAGCTGCCACGTGTCATACATAATCGTGATTTTCACATGCTTGAAATGATTTATCAACTTGACACTTGTCAGTGTCTTATTGTGACACGTGTCCTTAGCTTATGTGGTCTTATGACGTGGTCTACCAATGTGTCTTTATGGCGTGGTATGCTGTGTTGTTTTTCCTTGGTTCAAATCCAACGGCCCTCCAACATTTTCCAGATCCGACGGCCCATGATTTCTATCGCGATTTCCCATTTTGGCATTCTTGTGATGAAGACTCTCGACACTCCATGTCGCGATCACCGAAATAGAGTTTAGATGCACTAGCTCCTCCCCTTCTCGTGACCATGGGTTATGACCCATGGCTGAGTGTTTTTCATTTTCGCATTTCGAGATTTTGAACAACTCTCGTCGTTGTTTCTTAGAATCATGAATCCCTTAATTCGTTGATCCAGTGCCATGTGCCTGTCTTTCAACCGACGGCTAAGATCTCTTTGCGACCTCTCATATCGCGAGTTCCAACAATACTTACGTTTGAATTTTCCATTCTTCATGTCATCAAAATGGCGACCCTTCGCCACATGCCATCCTTGACAACAGACGATCCCGATGCTTTTAGAACGATCAACAACTTTGATCCTTTTGGTACAATCAATGACTATGATCTTTTCAGAACAATCAACGACTATTATCTTTTCAGAACGATCAATGGTTGTGATCTTTTCTGATGATCTGATGTTCGAGAATGAATTCGTGAATCGTGACTTCGCAAGTTCATTTCCTATTCGATCGACGACTCAGATTATTCCTCGAACCAATGGTCTAGATCTAATCACAATTTCACATTTCGGTATTTCGGAGGTTAGAGCACCTCCCTTATTCTGACTCATGATTTCCCGATATCCGATATTCCACTCTCGTCGGATCAATGACCCATGTTTCTCTGAACTCAATGGTCATGATACTTTTACGATTCTTAAGCTCACGGTCCACTTCTTGATCAGACGGCTAATTAGATTCTCACTTTGATTGGACGACTATTGAAGCCTCTCACCATTTATGTGCATTGATCAACCGTTCAGTCTTTTCACTGATCTTGACGACATCTCTACAATCTATTCTTCCTCCAAGGATTTTTATCAATGAATCATTGTTGATTCTATCGTGATCAATAATAGACATGAAATACTTATGTACTTCTGAGCTTTGATCTTCATACAATTCGTTTCTGTTGTTTGCTCCTCCTCATGAACTTTCGTTGTCTATCTCTCCACACAGTTTGACATCTTTTGTTGACTGATATACCTATAGACAATTTTGATCTTTCGACTGCCTATTCTCTCTTCCTCCTGAGCTTGCGTTTATTGATCTCTGCATTTGCTATCTTCTTGTTGACTGATATATTGTTGACATCAATGATAATGTCATCTGTCATCTAACAACAAATCATCACTTCAACTGTTGACATCAATGACAATCTCATCTGATGTGCATCATCATTACAGATCATCACTTCGACTGTTGACATTAATGACAATATTTCCAATAGAATATTATGAAGGGAATAAGTTGGTCGAGCCCAGAAATGGGATCTACTTGAAAAGGTACTATGCTTGAGCCCTAGGCTCAGGTGGAACTCTCTGTATACTAATGTAAATTTAGTGTATATACATCTATTTTCTCATTTTTTATTTTGTCTTTATCTTGCTTATCGATTTTTCCCTTTGTTGGCAGATGTCAAAAGAGTCTTCGGCCTACCTAGGATTCGCAGATGGAGCCAGTCATCATACATGGAACTTGGTTTCCGCCGCTTGGGTGGTTTACTCACCCAAGGGTCTGCTGGTGTCTTCAGGTGGTGCATGCCTAGGGCCATCCACAAATAATGTGGTCGAATATAGCACTGCCATAGAAATTTTGCGTGATGCTATCTCACATGGCATTCACTCCTTAGAAGTTCACCTGGTTTCCTAGTTAGTAGTATGTCAGTTGCATGACCATTACCGCGTGCGTGATCCTACTTTACTCTGTCGATTCCTATGGGTACGTATTTTAGAATGACAATTTGATTTTATTACATATTATCACATTCCTAGGAGTTCTAATCATGTATATGATGCCTATGCTAACTACGTTTTAGATTGGAATTTGTCACATTAATAAAGAAAAGAAAACCATTAAATCAATGTACACATTGTAAGATATAAGTAAAGTTGAAGATCTTTTTTATATATTTCAAAATATGGTGTTTATATTACAAAATTGGGGCTAAAAACCCTCAATACAAATATACAGCCGGTATACATATCCCACGACATCTACACTTGTGGCACCGGATATGTGTCATGGTAGAAAACCACGGCATTTGTGAGACGTCAGAAGAGTCGTACACATTTTCTAGGTACACCAACCACCTGTCACTGCATGGCTTCAGGTAGATCATCTACCTAAACCATAGGAATCCTCTATGTCAAATGAGATAGGTTTCCCTGCACGTTTTGTAGGACTCTCTCTGCTTCTCTTCCCACCACCTCATCTCCCTGGTTCCTTCATCTATGTCATAGGAATCCCTTTGGTCGTCGCAGAACCACGTCTGTGATTACACAAGTGTCTAGTTAATACTCAAACACCATCCCAAAAATATTTTTGTTCCTTAAATACAAAAAAATGAAATATTTTAGAAAAACAAAAATTACCTATATCACCGTAGGCGGCCCCTGGTGGAAGTGGCATATGAGGATCTCCTTGGAAATCAATCCCTGCATAAGGATAGTCGTCCAGCTCAATGATATGCCGCCACCACCAGAAGAAAAAATCATCATTGTAAGGTGTGGTCACTCTACCTCCCCCCTGCCGTCTCATGACAGCGATCCACCATACCATGGTTGGATCACGTGGTCCTCTAGGAAGAACCTCCACTCTAGGTCCCATACCTAGAACCCACTCGAAAAAGAAGCTGCAAAGAATAGAGGCAAACCCGATGTTTCTCTTACTCCCTTGTTTGGACTCTGTCAATTGACCTTTCATATTGGTCAACAATGAGCTACACCAGTCGTAGACAATGGTTATAGCACACTCTACTGTGTAAAACATCAGCAGTCTCGATGCTTGATGAAACGAGTTTGAACGTATGATCCTGGTAAGCACAAGCACTATGATCTTCAAACTGAGATTACTTATTTCCCAGATGGGGACTTGACTTTCCACCTTGGGAGTCCCTGCTATACAGTGGACATCGATATACTCTTCGATATTCATCCCACTCCCTACTCCCCATGACTTGAGGTTCACAACCTCCCCTTGGCGTGATAGACCAGTCAAGAAGTAGATGTCCTCTACTTCGATCCTCAAAGGTTGTCCATTGAGGATAAAGCTTTCACTATCAAGGTCCCAGTAACCCACCAACATCTTCAATAACCTCACTTAGGCCCTCATTCCTTTGAGAGCCCAAAATTTGTACAAAACACATATTTTTAGAGCCTCTTGAGCCACTGGATCTCATTCAACAGTTGCATCCACTTCCTCATGCTCTCGCTCTCTCCATTCGAGGACCATCCTGCAAAAAAAAATCAAAATTTTTGAGTTAAACACCCTTTTTTGGCCATTTGCGTACCTATACGCGACCTTCTTTGCACGCAGTCATGTGTAGGGATTGATACACACTCCCTATGGTTCACACATGGGCATATACCTCGTTGTACATGCGACCTTAACAAAGGAGAATCATGTACACCGAAAATCCTAATTTACGCCCTCAAAAACTAAAAAAATGAAACCTATTTCAAAAATGTAATCCACTAAATTTGAACATGATGAGATGAAGAGTTACCTGATCCAGACGATTCATGATACTGTTGCCTGATGCTCCCACAATCACCATTTGAATCTTGGAGGTATTTTTGGTCCAAATTGCACTATTCGGGTAAAAATCAAAATGATACAGTATTTTTTTATTTTATTACTATTTATAAGCTATTTTTACCCACTTTATATAGTTTCATGCTATTTTTTAAACTAATGGACTAATTCAAATATGGTCTTGAGATAGTTTGTTGTAGTTTTGACTCAATTTTCTTGCGGATTTCAACATCATGATTGGTCGTTCGTCACCTCGGGAAGGTATTTTCATAACCTAGCATATAGGATAGATATCCACTCCATCGTGCATTTTTGTATTATCCTTCGACTACCACATTTTTTACGCCTTAGGTACGAACTCATTTGTTGCAACACAAAACCTTCCATCTGTTATAAGTAATGTCTCTAATAAATGGTAGAGACTTATCAAATATGGGTGCCCTAGTTAGATCCACTTTGTCATTTGGTGCCCATGTCGAGTTTTTCCTTAGGACCGGAAGTCCATTATAACTTGATACATGACTTTATAATGAGCCTCATTTCTCATTCATGCACATGTGTCCGTATTCCCCGTGGACTCCCAAAAATGAGTCTTAGTTAAGCTCTTTTCCGACTCGTCTAAAAACCGAAAAGATTATCGAGTGATTTTTCCCTTTCACACTCGTTAAACTGAATTCGAAAGGTCATGAGTCTTAGTTAATCTCTTTTCCAACTCGTTATCAAAAATGGAAAAGATTGTCGAGTGAACTTGTATTTTTCATACTCATAAATTGGATTTGAAAAGACTTCTATTTGGCACAAGTTTACCCCTTTTTTCACACAAAGTAGACTACAAGACATAAAAAGGATAATTTTTGGCATTAAGTTGTGATTGCATCTCATGCCCTCACTTGCAATATTGAGCCTTTAGTTGGTTCTCGCTTTGCATTATAAATCGTTGCCTAAGCAGTTTTGCATCCTGAACCAAGCAAATCCTTGTTTATATCCTTCGCAATTTGACACCATATACCCTGGAGGAAACATCACCCCGAGTGTCCATCTCTCGCATGCATTTATTTTCATTAAGAATAGGTACGTTCCACTACTAGAAATAGTTTTTCTTACTTGCGACACTCATTTCCTCCTCTATATCATAGCATTAATTTGTTATGAAAAAACAAAAAAATATGGGCGGGAAGGAAGTACTATATTATAATTGGCAGGAGTCGTGTTGCCTTTGAACAGAGCACAAAATTATTAAGTCCTTGTGTCATCATAATTTTAGTTTTTATCATGGCCTTAGGAAGCTGATATCGTTACAGAGTTTTATCTACCGACTAGTTACTCTTCCAGTCCCTATAGAGAACGTTATTGATGCCTCCTGCATCTAATCGTCACATCATTGAGTTTATGCTGCCGAAGTCCACCACATGTCTCATGCTCTTATTCAAAGGAAGTATCACAACCTGCGTCGGACACTGCTCAAAAATCTTGACTTTGCATGTTGGCCATACCCTCAGTTTGTCTCATAATCACATGATACTAAGGTCTTATCACGCACCCTAGCTCTACTTTCATCATCGGTAGGTCACCTTGAACCCAAAAATCGACATTTCATCATTGGTCGTTGACTAGGTGGTTTCCCTTGTGCTCGACGACAAGAAATCTATTCACACTTTGGGATTCGTGCAATGTCTTGGATGTCATTAGCCTTATTGATGGTTTCCTCACCTTTGTTAACAATTTTCATCATTGGTTGTTATTCAGAGGGTCTTTCTCCTATACCGCGTGCATTTGATACATGAGAAATATGCACAAGGTCGTTGGTTCATGAACATGTTCTTTGTCCCATCTCCACCAAATCATGAAGCTTTTTCTTTGTTCCTCATGTTGGCTGATGAGAGATGCCTTAATGCTCTCCTTTCAGTGGGTCTCTTTCCATCGACTTCAGCTCATATATTCTGGATACGGGACCTAGAGTTTTATGAGTAACTTGAGGCTTTTAGTCATTAGTGGCAGGCTCTCTTGCCATTGACAAATGGGAATACATCAATGTCTCTTGATCAATGGATTTCTCAAGTGTTCGACACCAGCTCCTTTATTCACAATTGTAGGATTTTACTTGGTGCCTTGATACCTAGTTTCATTATTGGTAGGTTGTCTCGCATTTGTTAACGGTATACCTCAATGACCGGTAATCAAATGATGTCTCATTATGTTTGACCTCAACTCCTTTATTAACATGATGTAGACTTGCACCCTTGGCAGATAGTATAGAAGAATTGAAGACACCACTATGTGGCCACAACTTTCCTAAGTTGTTACTTCCCTTTCATTGGACCAGCACCTGTTCAACTTTAGTGATAATGGGAGATCAGATTGTACTCCATGGTATACAGATATCTTCAGGTTGATTTTGAGACTAGTTTCACTAGGACTTGTTTGTTACTATGACATATTTTGTCATATAACCGCAATTGTATCTGCCTATTCATGGCCACAAACACTTATTTGGTATATTTTCTGCATGAATCTGCATTGTATTCTTGGCAGGCATGTATGAAAAGTCGGTACAGAATGTAATGAGCAATCGAGTTCATCCAGCAGGTTCTCTACCACTCCACTCCTAGGTTATTTATAATGTATTTCAGCCATGGCAGATACTCCTCTGATCTCACACATTAGGGGGCATCTATTATAGCAAGATTTGCCTCACCATTGTTATCTTGTACAGAGGGCCTTTTTCCATTTCCCTATGTAGACTTATCATCCTTTTTTTGACAAATCCAGAGATAAAAATAAACATTTTTCCACATATACGCACCCTATCAACTATACAACAAGCATATACGCAGGCTGCTCCACTACATCCCGTGTACATCGGGATTTGTGCCAAAAAATACAAAAATGGAGTCGATTTTCCATGTCACGACAAGAGATCTCTGATCCTTGGCCTTCCATATACTAGAAACGTTCTGACTCGGCCCTTCAATTGCATTTTGAAGGCTATAAGAGCACAATTTTGAGCTATGGAAAATAGGATAAATCATTCAACTTTGAGAGAAAAGTTACTCTGGATAAATTACTTCATATTGAGTCTGCATCCCTTTGTCTCTCAAGTCTGAACACAGTGTTCAGCCCCCAAGCTCTTTCCCTATTGTTGAGAGAACCTCATTGTCCCTCTCTTTTGAGCTTGCCTTTGGTGGAGGATTGAAGTGGTGGAGACCCAGTTGGAAGGAACTTGGTTCCTTGGTTTTGAACCATGCCGACACAGAATTCTGTAATGTTGACACTTCTGTTGATCAATTATTAATAGAAATACTCCTTTCCCGTCCTATTGGTATCGTACAAATATATGATTATCATCCATGGGCATGTTTGTAATGTTTATTAATGGATTACACTATCTGATGTGCTAACCCCTTTTATATTATCACTACATACTTTATTTTCTTGTTCATTGAGAACTTATTGTAGGTACAAAGTTTTGGGTAAAAGTGCTCAATGGTGGAACATCATCAAACGTTGGATCGATGTAGGACTCTTTCTTATCTTGCACATTATTTTATATAGTATACAATGGAATTGAGTTAATTTCTGTAGTCATACCTGTCTGTTGTGGTTTACCCTTGGCCATAGAGAGTTTTTCCCTCGTAGCAAATGGTCAACCATCGAGAGGCTAAAACTTGCATTGATGTCAGGAGAGCCTTGAGATAACATTGGTTGGAGTCTTTGAAAGGTAAGTGTTCTTTTATGATAGTTATTTTCCTTGGTCTCACATAGTTACCCTGTCTGGTAAGGATACGAAGATTCTACCTGTATCCTCCCATGCGTTGAGGTTTTTGTTTTTGAAATATTTATTATCTGTTTTGTATAGGATCTTGAGTAGGATCTTAGGCTACTATAATAAAGATAGAATTCGATTGAAAACAACTTTGTTGCTTCATGATTTTCTTTTTTCCTTCCAGCCTCCATCTAATATGTAAATGAAGAGTTTCTTTCAAACCCCTAAGCATTTAATCTTAGAAGGTTCTCTGTAGGATAATGTCATGGCCAAAGTGGTGACTCTATGTTTAAAATTCATTCTCTGAGAGTTCTTCGTCGAGGGTGGGAAATTCAATTCTCCATTTTTGTAAACAATCATGCTCTACGGGTAGACATCCCACTGTAACCTCCGGAGGGACAGATTGCATTTCATTGCATTGAATCTTTATATTTCACCCCGACTTCCCTTATTTTGGGTTATTCACTGTAGTCTTATAGAAAAGTAGTTTTCCTTTATCGTTTGTACAGATTAGAGGTCTCCACAGGTTTTCCTAAATGAGACTCAATGCATCTAAGGATGGTGTTGGCTTCACTATGCATTATTACCCTACAGAATCTTTAAAGGAAAAAAATTCCCGAGAGGGTTTACCCCATACTCATCCAATGATCCTTGGTTGTTTAGGAAACATAAAAATTTTTTTGCCTTATCTTTGTACACAGGGTTTTCTAGGCATCCCGAAACCCTATTGACTCTCTATGTCTATTATCATCGATCGTTTAAGAATAAATTATTTCTGGGACAAGGGTGAAGTCTCATGGTTGAAAAGGTCCTTCAATTTTGTATAATTTTGGTAGTGTAGAATCTTTGTATGTTTTAATCATTTCAACTTTAATAACTCCTTGTATTTATTTTGGTAAACACTGTTATTGAACTGCTTATAGTGATTTGATGATGGGACCCCTGAATTTTGCGAGGGTACCCATCAGTTCGACCTCAACCCACTTCTCCCTTCCATTCGGTAGACTTCTTCCTCGACTGCGCGGATGATACGACCGATCCAGACTGCAAGTTAAGTGATGTCGCAAATTTATAGATATTATAATTCTGTAGTATAGATATTGTTTTGGAATTTTAATCTAATTTGTTATTCATAATTTTTATTAATTGCTCGTTCTCATTATCGTCCTTACTTCCTCGCAGGACTGTTGATTGCTCACAATCTTCCGACTCGGATTCGTGCCCTCTACAAAAGGTATTCAGGTTCTGAAGTAGAGCTTATCAATACCTTCCAGGTTCTACTGTGTGTATCGATTAGTATATAATTATCATGGATAGAAGTTCCATATTCTTATGGCACTTGATTTTACTATGTACTTGGTTCTTTTAACGAAAATCCCTAAAGGCCAAATCCACACCTCTTTATAATGAACATATTAATGGGTAAGGAATGGAAGTTTCAACATTATTCATATATTGTATAGTCAATTTTAGCGAATAAGACCAAATCGGTCCATTTCTTGCTTGGCACATTGATTATGTTATATTTAGAGTTTTTGAACTGGATAATGACTCTTGGCTATTGTCGAATATGCGTATACTTATTTGTAAATAACTCCAGGCAGCGTGACTGTAATAAATTTGATTTTCACCTATACTAATTCATCTTCCAGAAATTTCATTGTGACCAACCGTGCTATTTGTTTCCTTTTATCTCATTACTATCAGGTTGTTACATGTACTAATGTGATTTATGTTGTTGTTAACAAAGCTATGAATTTATCAGAATATGTGTAAAACCATTTAAGGGTTCCAAAATGTCTTTGAGATCATCGGGCCTTCGCGCCTCTCGTATTTTGTTCCAGAACTTCATTTCTGTTAACCAATTTATTCCAAATATTATTTCCAGAACTTTAATATGTGATCAAC
>JZKD02S1750238.1:11704-24934 GCA_000966675.3 Picea glauca
ATTAAGAAAATTAGTGGGTTTTGCATGGGGTGAAGTGTAATTTGAGAAGAAAGTTATACATACAAATGGGAAATGGAGATGAGGGGAGAACACACGAGGAGGGGCAAACCCTAATGGAATGCTTAACGTAGGAAGACTTCATTGGAATCGAAAGTGATCATGTGGATTGGGCAACCCCTACTGGAATGTTTAACGTAGGAACACTTTATTGAAATCGAAAGTGATCATGTGGATTGGGGTGTTTTTTATTTATATGCAAACATTTATATTTTATTTTTTACTTTATTTACAATTTTATTGTTAGTAATTTATTTATTTATATTTTTAATTTATATTTTATTTATAAAATCTCTCTGCTAGGCTATCAGAAGTTTAAAGTTTTGTTGTGGATATTTCATTTCTATGACTTTGTAGTAATTATAACTAAAGAGTAACATGAAAATAATATCATTTACATAGACACCTTAAACCATAAAGATAGTGATAAGTATGGAGCAATGCATTGACTAAGACAAAGATCATAAGTTACCTTCCACATGTACATTTAAAATCCTTTGAATTTAAATTATTTTATTTTATATTTGATCAGATACATTGGTCATAAACTATATTAGTGATGTTGTGAAATATGCACATAGATTTAAATTATATTATTCTATTTTATATTTGAGTGGATAGATCGGTCATCAACTATATTAGTGGTGTTGTGAAAGATGCACAAAGATAACACTATGGTAGGGTTTTCTATGGAATTGGAAAACTGTATTTTAATTAAAAAATTGAATTCTCTTTATATATACAATACTCTTCTTTTAAGTAGTGTGTGCTTTCATTTTGGAGGAATATGAGTATTAATGTGTATATAATAATGGTTATATTAAACAGGTTCATACAATTTTTGTTGAGAGTGTTTTTATTATTTGTAAATATCAAAGAATAAATTATCACAATGGGGATTTGTTAGGTTAACTTAATTTCATTTGTGGTAGATGGATTAATCTACCCATCAAATTATTTATAAATGTCTTTGATATTTATTTTTAGCTAGGTTGTGCTTGAGCACCTTGTAAATTGTACTATTTTAGAAAAGCCCTCAAATTTGTTGTTTCTATTATGTAAGACGAGTCTTGGCATGAAACAATGTCTTCTAGATTACCCATCCTTGGAGTTCGAACCAATATCCTCTCTAATCCATCTTCTAATAAGTACATGATAGATACTTTGTTGAGAGTTGTTGACTGCACTCGGTGCATAAATACTCCTCAATCAGATCCTATCAAATTGTTCCATGAAATAGAACGATGACATACTCTTCTAAGTTGTTCCACGAAATAGAATGATGAAATACTCTTCTAAGGTGGAATGAAGTTCTTAGGATTATCTTTTGCAAGAAAACTAGTCGTTACCCTGATTGTGATGTCCCTTTTGATTCGGGATAATGTCGTAATGTTTTAATTCATGTTTCTTATATGGATTCTTAATTGGATCTCTTATTGTTGGATTGCATATCGATCATTTTCATCCTTTATGCCATTATTTTTTTTGGTCTTTGCTTTGTTCTTTTCTTTCAATTGCTCTTTTTTTAGTTGTGTTTGCAATAACTGTGTCTTGTGGTTCTTAGGTGTTTCATGTTGGTATAGAATTCATATTGAAATGGTTTGATCCAAATTTTGAACAATTTTCTTCAAGTTTCTTCCTCATTGATCATTTTTTCCTAGTTAAATCTAAATACAAACTAACAACAACACTAGATGATTGAACACCAAGAATCTTATGTGACCATAATCATTTTTGGTCTTTTTTTGAATTGGGTTACCCTCTTTGAGATTGCAGGATAAATGTGGCATGGTTGTGTAATTGCAATTCCCTTATTGCCTTCTTTCCTCTACAAATTGACATTGATTGCAATTGCAAACTCCATCTTGGAAATTTATGGTAGAAAACAAACTTGAACTATGGTTTTTCTCTTATTAAGATATCGACGATTGCCAACCTTTGGTTATTAATTTGAACTATCTTCTCATATTCCCCTCCTTGACTTTGTGAGTTTCGCTTATCAGCTAGTTCCTTGAGCAGGTGTACTTTTTGAAGCATGAATAGTAGATGCACTAATGACATCAAGGGAATTTTGAAGTTCTTTGGGTTTGTTAAGCAATCATTCCATCCATGATTCCATTTTTTATGTTAGAAGAAAAAAATATTGTTTGTTTTCACCCTTTCATGACTTATTTGCTTAGAATCATTGCTTGCAACTTTATTTGATTATAATCATTGCTTGCAACTTGTTGGACAACCACTCATTACAAATATCGTTTATTTTTTTTACACTTAATGAAATAGATTTTTGTACCCATTTCTTAGCTCCTTTATCATCTGGACTTGGATTTATTTCAATTTTTATTAGAGTATGAACATTCAAATGATAGTGTCTTTTATGTCCAATTAATTTCTTTGTAAAATTTTATGTCATTTGTTGTATACAAAGTTTTTTATAAGTAGTTTTACATAGGTGAATCAATTATGTGGTGGAAAATTAGATACAAACTAGTAGACCACAGTTTTATCTATCCGACTACATTTGATATGTAGTCCAGATAGTCTTGTAAATAGATGTATAACAATATAACAAGATAACAAGATCATATTAGTTAAAGGAAATTTTCATCTATAAAACATAGGTATTGCGCCAAATGTTTTATTGGTGAATTTCCAATATCCTCAAAAGGAAGGTAAAAAATAATTTTACATTTTAATCTTTTGTCATGTGCTAGATATAATCTCATGGTTGTTGAATGTCATAGAAGAAAATAAAGGTGGGGATTAAGCCTCTCATCTGTGGTGATCCAATGTATAATCACCATGAAAGAATTCGTGGATAAAGGATAGGACATTATTATGATTAATGATTTCATTGCATATTTATTATTGTCATATATGAGTACTTCAACTTACTAATTCACTTTATCCAATAATGGATGCATGTGCCAAAGACATCAATGATCAATTTCTACATGAGGAATTTAGCCACAAGATTTATGGTGAAAGTTTTTGATCTAGTCTTTATCATTTTCCCTCTCTCCAAGTCTACATGAGATAAAAAGTGAGACAATCACTCCCTCTTTTCAATTCCTCCTATACATGTTGAGAGAGCCTAAATAGTAAAAGGGAATGTTTATTGTTACTGGATGTTAACATAAATGCGACCAAGATTTTACTATTTATTTATTTATATTGTTTTATTAAACAAGGAGATGTAGCTTCCAATACACAATGATTATCTTCTTTATACATTGACTAATCCCCTTTGAATATAACCAATATCCAAGTTCAAGTAATTCCTCATAGGAATTGTTTTCTAGGTCAAGACCCCAATTCCTTTGTTCTTTATACTTGTACATTCCACCCAACATGAGAATGTTTTAACTCATCAAATCACACTCATTAGTTATTGAATCCTATTTAGGTAAATAATCCACTACGAAAAGTATCTCTGCAACCTCTCGATGAATGCCCTAATCCTTGTAATTCGTGACTCTTAATCATGAATGCCACCTTTGCAATATAACAACTTTAATTAGATCTTGATTCCAATAACCATTTATAATAATGGATCCTCACAAAACTTGGAGCCTTTTCATTCAGGATGCCATTGTAAACTTGTTCATAGTATATAATCAAGAGTTATGTTGTACGTGGGAGTCATGATGTCCCATATAGAAAATACTACATTTGTTGAATTTTGAAAAGGTTTATGGTGAGTGAGAGCCAATCTTTGTTGGTTACAATTTTATATTCCCTTCCAAGAGTAGAGTGGTTCCAAATTTAAAAAATAACTCATACCTCAATTCATTGTGTTTCTTTAATGATATCATATGAAGCCTCCATATTAATCATTTATATGGGAATCCTAACCAAAGACGTTGTCCTACTGTAAGAAATGTCTTGTGAACCTCCATATTAATATTTGTGTTAGAGATTCCTAACCAAATATGTCACCTTGTTGACTACTGCTACGATCTAATTTTAAGAGCGGTTGTTAGAAATCAATAGCCAAGTTTGTTTTTTCCACTTGGGAGGATGCATCTTATATGTGCCATGAATATTTTCTTTTGTTTACTTGAGAACTTTAGGCTGACTTTTTTTCTTCAAGAGGGGAAGTGTGTAATGCCCCTCTTCCATGATTGATTGCAGATGGTTTGGTTTATGGATTGTGAGTTGTTGTGTTGTTTTCCTTCTAGATTTGATTTTGGACAATTGTAACCATGCCAATTAAATTACTAATGTTGTAACCCAATTTTGATTTTGGACAATTGTAACCATGCCAATTAAATTACTAATGTTGTAACCCAATAAAACCTTGTAGGGGAGCATGGTAATTATGAAAAATGACCCATGGAAGGGAATATATGATTGAACTAACACATTAATTACTTGTAAGTGAGTGGTTGTTTATGTGCAAGATACAAGATGAGGCATTTCCAACTTGCTAACATATGGGTCTGGACTCACTACCATATCTTGACAAAGACGTGGAGTCTTTAATGAAAAAATATAAAGAAGTTACTTATGTCGTAGAGACAAGGATGCAGAGTCCATATTGCATATAAGGAAGGTCTTTATGTCACAGAGACAAGGATTGAAAGTTCATATTGCACATAAGGAAGGTATTTATGTTATAGGTACAAGGATGTAGAGTCCATATTGTCTGGTTAGGACCAAGATTAGGAGGGTAAGGATGCATAATCCTTACTCAAAAGATTCTAGATTTACAAGCTCATAATAATTTCACTTTGGGCCTTGGGGGATTAAAAAAAATGTTTTGCCCAC
Organism: Picea glauca; assembly: GCA_000966675.3. Lineage (NCBI taxonomy): Eukaryota > Viridiplantae > Streptophyta > Pinopsida > Pinales > Pinaceae > Picea > Picea glauca. The sequence continues at coordinate 16,532 of JZKD02S1750238.1, forward strand.
TTAGGAGGGGCATTGGGTATAACTTAAATTAATAATATACATGGAAAATTATATAATTAATTATAAGGGAATTAAATTTATTAATAAATTGAAGTATAAAATATATTTAAACAATATATAGTTCATGATAAATTGAATTTAGGAGAGAACACCAAGTGGATATGAAATTAAGTTTATTTGAAATTAAGAAAATTAAAGAAATTATGGGATTTTGCATGGGGTGAGGTGTCATTTGAGATGAAACTTATAAATAAAAAGGGGAAATGGCGATGAGGGGAGAACATACAGGAGGAGGGGGAAATGTTGTTGAAATTTTCATGGAGAAAGACTTCATTGAAATAGGAAGTGATTCGTGGATTGAGGGTTTTTTTTTTTTCATAGGGGTGGTGACCCTTGAGAAAGGTTAGGAGGTGAACTGGACATTCAATGAGTTGGCATTGAAAAAAAATGGGAGACAAAAACCCAAAAACCCTACATGTATAAATTTGTTTTATTTCCATTGAGCATTAATAGATCTCCTAAATGTGAATTAGATAGAATCTTCGAAACATTTTTATTTTTTGTAAGTAATTTTTCTATAAAAATCCTTTCAGAATAAAAAATTACAACATCCACTGTTTATCCTAAACTATAATTATTGAATTTCCCCATGGGGAAACCAATTCATCCAACCTCCCAGTTCCCAAACCATTGTTTTAAAAAACATTCATAAGACATCATTAAGCATCTGGAGTGAAATCGCTCCAAGGGGAAACTGATTCACCCATAGTACTATACCCTCTAAGACTGATATAAGACAAACATAACAGATCATAACTAAAAGTGACAAGTGGCAAAATATAATCAAAACAAACAACATGCCATGCAGACAGACGCCTGTGTTGCTCAAGTTGTGGGCTTGTAATGTGGCGTTGTGTCCAAGGGAGTTTCCTTGAACGTTGGAGCCGTGTTTGGTGCTGCATCCTCCATCAGAGACTTGTGCAGAGCTGGGACTAGTATCGTTTATTCGTCCCCTAGTGCATTTGGTGCTGCTTATGAGGGGTGGCACTAACCGTACAATGATGAGAGCATCTGCAAGATTTGTGTCCCCTTCCCATCCAAGACTTCCAATTGAAAACGCAAGTTGTCTACTTCTTTACGCACTTCGAACACCAGGCCTTGCAAAATTGCAAGGATGTCTTGTAACTTTGTGCAAGTAGCATAGTCTGAGAAAGAGTGGGGTTGCTCCTGATGTTTTCCATGGCTACCAGTGAAACCTTCATGCAGATATTGGACTTGTGGTGACTGCACTGGCGAAAGTGCAGGACCAGAGTTCTTAGGATAATTGGGAGGAGAAATCGGGGTGGGATGCGAAGAGGAGGCCAAATTTGGTATTGGCCCTAGGTTGAATCCCAGTGAATTCCCCAGGAGGTCAAACCATTCAATTCTACAAGAATAGGGTGAGGAGAGAGGCGGGAGACAACTGAGACTATGTGCAGACTGCTCCAAAGAGGCTGGCGAGGAGGGTGATGAGATATGCGAGGGTGCATGAGAAGGCTGAGGTCGAATTGCCAAGAGCGGTCGAATTTGTTGCCAAGACAAACCGCGTTTGGACTTCCCTCGTAGTCTTGACATGGATGGAGCAGAGCATAGGTAAGAAGACACAAGGAAAAGGTGAGGAAAGCCTAAGATCACCAGAGGAGGGCGCAGATCGCAGGAAGGCGCTGATAGAGAAAAAAGGATATGGAGATAATGCTGGTGAGATTCATGGTTTGAATACCACTGAGAGTGGAGGACGCACACACGCAGAGCTGAAAAGAGTAATGGCGGATCCATCGAATGGCTGGGAGGCCAGAGTAGAGCGCACTAGGATTAATGGCACTCTGGTAGTAATGAATAGGCCTTAAGTTCATGGTTTTGGAGGTAGGGAGGGGCACACGTCTGTCACACGGTTGTTTCCTCGTTGGCATTCGCCATTCCCATCCTTGTAGCACCTGTTCTGCACTAACACCCCATCCCGGGGACTGTCGATGGACAGATCCTTGTACCTACATCGCTGGAAAGTGGGATGCATCTGGTGGGTGGAAACTTAGCAGAGAAGGTCCACTCCATCCAAGGCAACTCCAATGTTGGCTAGATCATCTACAATTTGATTTTATTTTCATATCACATGCGAGGGGATGAGAGCTTGGTAGGTTCAGATGAGCATTGTAATGGTCCTAAGCCCATGTGAGAGTCACCAATAACGAGAATTTTTTTCCGGATCTGCTCCATTTATAATTTTCCCAAAGAGGTTGAGAACAAATTGTGATTCGTCTTCCACAATCAGTTTGTGAAAGCCCTGTACTAGAGCTATTTGCAAGCCTCTTGAAAGACCCCACAGGTCTACCATGTTATTAGTTGTGTGACCCATTTTTCCCAAAGAGATGAGCAATATGTTCCCTTGTTGGTCTCGGAAGACCACTCCAAAGCCTGCTACGCCCAAGTTTCCTTTGGATGCCCCGTCAAAATTCATCTTGATGAAACCTTCAGGCGGAGAGGACCAATGAGAGGGGCTATCCTTAAACATATATATCTGAGGAGTGATGGGTGATCTTGGTTTTAGTGTGAGATTCCAACTGTCCATGATGCTTTGTTGTCAAATTGGATAGATCAGGTCCTCTTCAGACCAGTACTACAGGATGATTATTTCTTTGATGTTGGTGTAGCTTTGGGTCCAGCAGAATTTCCAATCTCTCTGAATGTTTTGGAATATTCTTTTGTTTCTTTCTTTCCATAGTTTCCATAGGATGAAACTAGGGAGTAGATGTCATATGCAGTTCAAAATAGGCGATTGGAAGGCCACATCCTTCCACTCTTCAATAATTGTTCTTAGACTCTCACACTTACGATCTGTAGTGCACATAATGGACGCACATTGATCCCAAACTTGGGAGTTGTAGGTGCAAAGGTTTAGTAGGTGATTTTCAATTCTGCATCCTTCAAGAAGAGCAGACATATGGAAGGCCCTGTAAACCCTTGTTTCATGAGATTGTCCCAAGTGAGAATGCTACCATGAGCCACCAACTAGAGAAATGTATTGACTTTGGGCCAATGCTTGAGAGACCAGATTTTAGACCAGACTTTCCCTGGGGGAGGGTGATTGGAATTTGCCTTGATGGCATAAGCTTCTTGGATATTGAAAGTGCCCCATGAAGAGTGTCTCCATCGCAAGATGTTGTGTCCTTGTATAATTTGAATCTTCCTGGTGCTGATTAGGTTGTACCAAGGTTGTAGGTCCACGTGCTCTTTCATGTGAAGGTCCTCTTTAGTGGATTTCCAACATCTCCAAGTGGCATCCATGGAGTTTTCCTGCTAGTAGTCTGCCATTTTTTTCATCCCCGCTTGGGTATCCAGGGTGAGAAAGGTGTCATCCCGGGCATCTTGCACCAGAATAGGTAACTGTTTCCACGAGTCGTTCTAGAAGAAGGTTGTTTGGCCATCACGAATTTCCCAAAAGGCGTGATTGGTCACTAAGATTCAATTTCACCTGGATGCTATCCAAATGAAGGAGCCTAGGGTGTCTCCATTCCACCTGATTAAGTTCCTTTCAACAATGTTGGGTGTGTACTTTATTTTCCACAGCTTGGCCTAGAGATATTGAGGTCTCTTCAGCCATCTCCACCAAATTTTGGCACTCAAGACTTTGTTCATATTTGTCGTATATTTTATCCCTAAACCCCCTTGTGCCTTAGGTTTGCACAGTTTTTGCTAGTTGATCAATGCTAACTTTTTCTTTGTCTTGAACCCCTACCATAGAAAGTTTCTTTGCAGGGTTATTATAGGATTGAGAACAAAACTGGGAGCTAGAAGGGCCGAGAAGGTGTAGATGGGCAGGGCCTCCAACACAAACTTGAGGAGGATAAGATGATTGGGGAGATTGAGAGCATGATAGGTCCAAGAAGAAAGTGTTTTTGAAAAGGAATTAACAAATTAACAAATACTAATTAACAAATTTAAAATAAACATAAATATAAATGTTACACATAAACAATAAATTAATACTAATTAACAAATCTAACACTAACATAAATATAAAAATATATTGTATAATCTACAGAATCTGTCCATCCAGAATCTAAAAATATACTGTATAATCTATAGAATCTGTAATGTAAAGAATCTGCGGGGGGGAAACCCTATGGATGGGACTATATTTGTATATGATATATAATATTTTATTGTAATTGAGAATTTACCGAATGCTAGTTGTAATTAGACTTAATAGGGAATCCATGTAAGTTTCAGGTTATTTCATGCGAATGATAATTCTGAATATTTTCGCTGCGTTTTTTTTTTTTTATATCCAATAGATTTGAAGAATTCTGAGTATATCATGTGCAATTATGGTATAGATTTATTTTTAACCTTCAATAACGTTTGTGTTTCTATTCTATTCTTATATTGAGTATGGAATTTTATTTCTTTGTTTTTAAGAAAGATAATCTAATCCAACAGAATAATAGAATCCAAATAATGAACTATTATTGGGTATCAATGTATATAAAAATATTGATACTCATAAGGAGATTAGAATTTCAGCATGTTGATCTGCAGATATATCAGATTAGAATTTCATCATATATATCAGATTAGAATTTCATCATATATATCATATCAGAATTTCAACATGTTGATACTCTATATATAGATACAGATATGGGGTACTACAGTTGGATAAAATACACAAAAGACAATCCAATTGATATGTTAACAAATATTTTCAGTTTGGTCTCAAGTGGGAGATTGTTGTATGTGAGACCAAATAATAAAATAATTGTATTTCTTGAATTCTTAAAACTTCCATAATGTACTCTAGAAGAGTTTTCCATTATTCTATCTTCTTCTATGAGAGTCTATATATGGATTCTTTCTCTCACATAAAATGTACAAGTAGGAGTAGATCAAGAAAAAAGTGTAGAGATTAAGGAGGAGGAGTATTTCAGATCTAGTGTGAGTGTATTTCAGATCTAAATCTTTTAGCTTCAAATTTGTTCATGTGGGTTAGAGATCTATATAATTATGTTTCAGATCTATATACATGTGAATTGGATCTCTAGAGTTTTGTTTTAGATTTATTGTTGATTGTTGTTTTTAACCTATGAATTTTTTGTATCATTTCAATAGATAAGAGGTCCACACCTTTAAATCGAACTTGTTAACAGTGGTTTGGCCTAGTTCAAAATTAAAACCTTTATGTCTCCGAGAAATTCTCATTTTACTAGATAAGAGGCCCACGCCTTTAAAATTAAAACCTTTACGTCTCCCAGAAATTCTTGAGTATTCTCTGCAAAATACCTTACCTCATATTTTTACCCTGTCCAAAAATCTTGTCCATGTCTTTGTGATGGAGTATAGTAGGATAAGTTGGAAACTTTTGTCAAAAGATTTGGAAAACATTATATTTTATTTAATGGGATTATAAATATCAAATCCATAAATTGTATAGCTTCGAGATTTTCAAAATTGATGAATCTATTCATGTGATGAGAATCTGCAATTCTAAATTTCAATAAAAATTGATAACCAGATTTAGTTGAAAGCAAAACAGAAACGGACAAATCATTAACCCGTTATGATGTTCCCTTTATGATTTTTGTTCACGCTATATTGACTTATTTATTGTTGTTATTAACCTCGGATTATGTTACTCTCTATTGATTTTTTGGTGTACATGTTAACCCTTATTTTATAAAAACTGAGAGTAAATTCCTTATGTTACTGTCTAAAACCTGGGAGTAAACTAGGAGTAAATTCCTTATTTTATAAAAACTGGGAGTAACCAATTATGTTACTATCTATTGATTTTTGGTGTACATGTTAACCCTTGTTTTATAAAAACTGGGAGTAAATTCCTTATGTTACTGTCTAAAAACTGGGAGTAAATTCCTTATGTTACTGTCTAAAAACTAGGAGTAAATTCCTTATTTTATAAAAACTGGGAGTAACCAAATTATGTTACTGTCTATTGATTTTTGGTGTACATTTTAACCATGTTAACCCTTATTTTGGTGTACATGTTAACCCTTATTTTGGTGTGCAATCGGAGTAAATTCTTTTAAAACTGGGAGTAAATTCCTTAAGTCACAGTCACGGGACTGTGACTTGGCCGTGGGGGGGCCAACCCCATGGCCAAGCCATTGGCATGCCCATGGCTTAGCCACAGGGCTCGCCCCCCGTGGCCAAGTCACAGTCCTCAGGACTGTGACTTGGCCGCGAGGGGGAAGCCCTGTGGCCAAGCCATTGGCGTGCCCATAGATTGGCCATAGGGCTAGCCCCCGACGACCAAGTCACAATTATAATTCTAAACATAAATTTAAATTAACAAAATACAACAGTAAAAAGAAAATTTAAATTAAAACTTATGTAATTTAAATTTAAATTTGAAACATTAGATTAGGCTTACCTTTGTCCTCCCGCAGGACCACCCGCCAAAACAATCACCCGACCACCAGTAGGATTGCCTGCCAACACGACCATTTGATTGCCCACGGGACCTCCCGCCAACACGACGTCTACACCTCACAATTGCCAAGAGCTGAAACTCGACTACAACCCTCACTCAAACTCGCCTACAACCCTCACATTCGCCAAGAGATGACACTCGCCTAAAACCTTCACTGAAACCTGCCTACAACCCTCACAGTCGCCAAGAGCTGACACTCACCTACAGCCCTCTCACAATCGCCAAGAGTTAAAAAAATGTTACAGTCACGATCTGCGGTGAATATATAAACCGTTTTTCGGTCGAAAAATTCTTTCGACAGAAAATATATTTCGGCCGAAAGATTGTTTCGGATGGAATATTCTTTCGGCTGAAATATCTTTTCAGCCAGAATATCTTTCAGCCGAAAAGACATTGCCAAATGAAAAAAACCTTCTGACTAAAATTCTATACTAAAATCGAGGGCGTCGTTACTATACCTTTTGATTTGGCATTCATGTGTTCGGTCGAAAAATGTTTCGGCTGAAAAATATTTCGACCAGAAAATATTTCGGCTGAAAAATATTTCTTTCACCTGAAAGAAAATATTAGTTCATCCGAAAAACTTTCATTCAAAATTTTGGAGATTGGATTGTTACGAAAGTGTTACCCACCTTCATGATTTCACCCAAGGGTCTCCTATTAGCATCTATTGAGCACATTGAATATCTATTATCTTGTAAGGTTTACTCTAGGTACTCATTGATACATCTGGAGTTATGCAATTCACAGTGAACAAGAAGGGTTGACGAAGAAATTTTCAGAGTAGCAAAAATACTAAAAAACCCTAGTTTTCAAGGTGTATGCAGGCTGCAGTGGAAGGCCTCACACACATACACAAGTTGGAAGTGAAGGAGGGTGTGTACATATGCGTTATGAGGAAGAGGAATTCGTGTACAATGGGGAAAATCCATGAAATATTAAGTTTCTGAGGGTGCCTAGTTGTCATAGTCTGAAAGAAACTTCCCAAGAAGTTCAACAGTGGTTAGGTACAACAGATCTATCTATAGGTTCAAAATGTATGTCATATTCTTATGTGTAGTTGGATATTTTTGTCTACATGAGATATGGTTATGGGAGTTTGAGGATTTTCCGTAGAGAGGTTGTTGGTTGTATAAAACTTATTGTATGAGATAGATCTATAGAAATACAACACTGGTATGGTTGGTATTCTTTATTGTTACATCTTGTTGGGTAGAGTGTTGAGGAATATCTTGTATTTCTTAGTATATGGTTGAGGGATTTTGGTTGTGATGTGTTGGTGAAGTTGTTGATGGATTTTGAGGCTGTATATCATAGAGGGTTTGATGTATACTCCATGTGAGGGTTGTTACACTTGATCATGATTGTATACACATGTATGGAACATGACTAGAGAGACATAGATGCACTTGGTTAAGGGATATGTATGATGATGTATGCATAAGGCACAACTACATATTGGACGCAGTGACATGGTACAGGTTGATGTGACAGAGGAAAAAAAGAGTCTGAGTTTCAGAAAGGTGAAAACCCTAGATTTCTAAAGGTATACATAGGTTGCAGTATAGACATGTCATGTACATATACAGGCTGTAGTATAGACAGGTCACGTAAATACATGATTTCCAAAATATACAGGTTGCATTCCAGTTTTTTTTGTTGGTACAAGAAGAGTAAAAATAAAGGTTGATCACATGATGATGGTACATGTTGGTTACAGGTTTTTGGCACAGATTGGTACATGTTTATAGTGGTATATCTCATAGTGATAGTGTGGTAGTGGTTTTTTCATCTATTTGTAACTTATATTGTTAAGGTCCTAACCCGCACATAGGTAGATCAATGTATTTGGATGTAATAAAGGTCAATATTAATAAGACCTTTCAATAAAATAGAATAAGGCGGATGTAAGAAGACCT
>JZKD02S1750238.1:30250-47719 GCA_000966675.3 Picea glauca
ATTTCATGAATCATTTCTGTGTATTGTGAAGATTATGCTGGATATTTTACTGTTATTCTATTATTTCTAGCATTTCGTTTCTGTTCTGCATATTTTATATATCTGGTATCTTGCATATATTTAAAGGAGGTGGGATGAAGAAAGGAAAGGGGGTTGTAGCCTCCTTTTGGTTGATGCCAAAGAATCAAGGAGTTGGAGCTTCCTTTAGGTTGGAGCTTGAGAACTAGGTGGTTGTAGCCACCTTGAGGATGTACCCAGAGAACATAGGGGCTTCTATACTCCTTCTGGTTATAGCCAGGAAATTGGGGAGTTGGAGCTTTGATTCAGAAGGATCTTGGTGGCCACCCACCTTTCCAACTGGTTCAAAACAGTTTTTGGAAATTTACTATTTTTAGTAGTTTTATGGATCCTGAACTTCCAGGACCATTATGAGGGTGTAAACGATGTTTTTTCACAATTGGGCACCTATATGATAGTCAAATTCTCAGATTGAGCCCCCTAAATGAATATCCTAATCAATACATTTTGAACGAGCTATCATGTGCCTTGAATGAAGATCGTATGCAAATGTTACAACCCTGAGAAGTTGATGTACTAACTTACCCCAATAGGGCCCACATGACTTTTGGTGCTTCATCTCCTAGGGTTAGGTTTATGGATGTCAGGAGTATTGGAATTCATGTTTATTGTAAAAATTCCTTCAGAGCCTCATTGTACTGATATTCTTGCAAATGAGTGTAGCCGTCACATCTCTTCTCAGAGAAGCTGCCAATATTCTAGAAAGATTGTTTTCAGTCTACATTTTACAATTTTCAACATATTTATTATTTAATAGAAGTCAAGTTTAATTGTATATATGTTATTGTTCATTGTTTCTCTATGTTAATATTATAACTATGGTTTCATTTTGTTCCGCTCATAAATCTATATCAATGGTATCAGAGCAGCCTGCTCCTTGTCATTTTTTTAATGCATGTCCCTGACGCGATCAAGGTATAGAGAGTTGGGTCTCAAGCTTGTTTCTCTTAAAGATAAATTCTCTTGCATTCCCAAGAGACCTTCCTTGGTGGGAGAAAATAAATATGACAGGACATGATATCCTTTCAAAATGTTGTTCGAGGAATCCCTTGAGCGATAGAGGAATGAGATGATGGACAAATTTGCCCAAATACTTCGACAACTGATGACAAGTGACACATCCACCTCAAACGGTGGCGTTGCCCCCTTCAAGGTACAAATCAATTTTTATATTCCTATATTTGACGGTCAAATTTATGAGGATGTCATAGATAAATGGTTAAACCTTCTAGAAGGGTAGTTTTTTGTCCACAACTTTTCCGATAGAGAAAATATTACATTTGTGCTCCTCAAGGTTGTCCCCCATGTCAAAGATTGGTGGGAGACTTTCTATGAGAAATAGGAAATAGAGGGATCCACCTTATTTGCAGTTGCACGGACTTGGGGCTCCTTCAAGGATTCTATTAAGGAACAATACTACCCTATTGGAAGTTATGATGAATTGTATACAAGATGGACCACACTACGATAGGAAATAGACCAAACAATGCCAAAGTTCACTAATGTATTCCATACCTTGCGCACCAAGATGGGTATCAAAGATTCTGAGCGACATCTGGTGCTCAAGTAATGTGATGGCCTGCATAGGTACATAAAAAATGGATTTTTTGGACATCTGATCCTTGGGCATGGCCTATCGATATGTCGTCAAAATAGAGCAGAAGATGAAACAAAAGATGCAACAATTTGGGTCTGGGAACCCCTCACAATAGAAGTAGGGAAAGGGCATCCCCAACCCACAGAACAAAGGATAGAGAAAATATGGGCAACCTCAGGACAACCAGTCCAAGTCACAAGCAAAGAAGGATAATGGGAAGATGAAGAAAGATACTGGGAAGTGGTGCGACTTACATAATATCCCCTGGCATAACACTATTGACTGCTACTCAAAGAAGTCATTGGTGTTTGACGTAAAATCCTCTGAATTAGATGCGCATTTTGACTCTGATTCGGAACCAGAAAAGGGGAGATGGATCATTGATGCAGAATCCAATGCCACCATTTCTACCACCAAGATCTAGCTTGGTGAAGCCGATGAGCCAGAGGAATGAGAAAGCCTATTTCATTCCCAGATGTGGGTTAAAGGGACTCCGATTCACTTCATCGTTGATAGTGGTATCCATAATAATCTCATCTTAGCAGAGATCATCAACCGACTAGCCCTATCGACAATGCCACACCCGCAAACCTACACCATCAGATGGCTCCATCAAGGAAGTGATCTTCACACCAGGCAACAATGTTTCCTGTCGTACAACATCAAACCATTCAAAGATAGGTATTGTGTGATGTTGCTCCTCTTGAAGTTTGTGATGTTATTTTGGGCGAACCTTATTTATGGAAACATTATGATGTATATGAGTCTAGGCCTCATAGTTTTATTATTACTTTGAACAAGAAATAGTATTATCGATTTAGACCCACCTAGTGTTATTTCCTTGATCTCTGTCAAGAAATGCAGGAAGGTCATTTCTCAGAACGAGAAGTTTTTCTTCTTCGTGATTCTCTCTTAAAGTGAGAAAAATCTTGTAGCCACATCCATGGCCTCCACAACCGACCTCTCCATGTAGCAGAATCAAGTGGATAAGGTCGTGGAAGAATATAAAGACATATTCACATCACCTATTGGGGTACCTCTACATTGTCAGGTCAAGTATCCCATCGATTTGACCCCCGATGCACCGCTACCCAATGGGCTAGTATATTGTTTCCCTATGACAGAAAATGAGGAGATCAAGCATCAAATACAAGAACTACTCCACAAGGAGCACATATGACCCAACTCATCACCTTGCAGAAGCCCAATCATGCTGGTGCAGAAGAAACATGAGACTTGGCGACTCTGAATTGATTATTGGGCTGTGAATAAAATCACAGTCAGGAATCGATACCCAATTCACCGAATAGATGATCTCCTTGATCAAATCAAGGGGGAAAAATAATTCAATAATATTGATCTGAAGTCTCACTACCATCAAGTCCCAATAGAACAAAAAAAATGTATGGAAAACTGCCTTCAAGTCAAAATAAGGCCCTTTTGAATTGTTGGTCATGCCCTTTGGTTTGAAAAATTTCCCAAAAAATTTCATGAGGATGATGGACGATATCTTGTGGCCTTTCACTAATTCTTTTGTGGTGGTGTATTGTTATAACCCTAATTTGCACCAGACATGCATACCTAGCATCAAGCCATCTCACCTACCATTTTTGCCAAGCCACCAGTGAATAAACTCTTCAAAAAAACAATCCTTTTGAGGGAATATGCAACCTACACCATTGCTTCCCATGTACATACGCTAGCTGACCCATTACAGCCCACGTATACTGACAAAAACACAAAAATTAGAAAGTTGTAGACGAAATACAGATTTCCAGGTAAGTTTCCAAAATCGTTTGACCGTCCATAGTCAGTCACCCAACCGAATACATAACCCTTTTTAGCCTATAAAAGAAGGGGTAGGGGTCCCATTTGAAAAGAGGAAAATAATTGCAAAGAAACTCTGCCCTTTTTTGTATTCCCCTTGCCCCAAGATTCTGCAACCATTTTGTGATTTCACTGAAGAGGAGAAGCATGTGTGTTAACAGTTGGTGCACAGTAGAAGAGGAGCCCAGGGCCATATTCGTGGAGAAGTGGCTGATTTCACCATTGTAAGTTACTTTTGTGAAGTTAATAGAAACAATTACTTTTCCCGTCCCGCCATATGAGGTGTTTAATATTTAGTTTTGATTATATTTTATTAAAACCTCTAACCCACTAATTTATATATGAGATGCATTTTCGTAGTTCTTTGTTTGTCTGTTTATGAATGTAGGTTAGCTTTGGGAGGAGACTTACAGTCAAGGAGCAATCGAACCCAAAAGGATCGACATCAAACGTGGAATTTAAGGTAGAGTTACCAGATCTTTTTACCCTTGTGTTTTATGCATGATTGTGGGGTCTATGTTGGGATAATAGAAAAAAGTAGGCAGCTTTCGAAGGTCATTTACTGCATGCATTACTAAACCCTTAATGCTAGTCCATAGGGGGATTTCTCACCCACATAATGTATCTAGATTACATCCTCATCTACAAGAAGACTTGGGAAGAACACTTGCAACATATTCAACAGGTTCTGAACACTCTATGAGAACACAAGCTATATGCCAACTTGGAAAAATTCTCCTTCAACATGGACATGATCCAATACCTAGGCTACATTGTTAATGTGCATGGTGTGCATGTTTATCCAACCAATATCCAAGTCATCCATGACTGTCCAGCCCCAACCATGCTCACTAAGCTTAAAAAATTCTTAGGCCTTTCCAATTTCTATCATAGGTTCGTGTTGGGACTCTCCCATATTGTATGGGCCCTCAGCCAAATAACCAAGGGTGGTGGTAAGGAACAATTTTTTTGGGCCATGTCCCAACATAACACATTCGATGATCTGAAGCAATGCTTGCTCTCTGCCCCAGTTCTTTCATTACCTGACCTGCAACAACCCTTTGATATTGAGACAGATGCTTTAGACTATGTTTTGGTCACATTCATCACTCAGTAAGGCCACACCATAGCCTATCATAGTGAGACACTATCATATGTTGTCTGTAAGTACCCTAATTACGACAAATAAATGTTCTCCATTGTGCAAGCTTTCCTCCAGTTGAAGAATCATATTCTCCAGAAGGAGATAACCATCCACACTGATGATTATCCGATGCAGCTCATGAAGACACAAGGAAAATTGCAGAATGACCACCATCAGAAGTGGTCACCATATTTGTAGCATTTCTACCTCAATATCAAGTATAAAACATGAGGTACCAACAGAGTCATTGATTTCCTCAGTCGACCTCCAGTCACGAAACTCACCACAGTGCTTGATTCTTGCAACCAAGAGACCTCCAGATGGCCCCACCTCTATGAGAAATATCTTGACTTTTCCAACACCTAGTAGATATTGGGTGCAACCATAACTATCACTAACTTCCATCTTCAAGATGGGATGTTGTTCCATTTGGGCCATATTTGTGTTCCATAAAGAGAGTGAGTGAATATGATTTGGGAAGCCCATTACAGTCGAGTGGTAGGAAAATTTGGTGTGGAAAAGATAGTGGTAGTGTTGCAATGAAATTTCTACTGGTCGAAACTTCGACATGATGATAGCAAGTATATTTGGTCCTGCACTTCCTACACTATTTCCAAATAGACCACTAATAAACAAGGCCTATACACTCCTTTTCCTACTCCTGTCAAGCTAAGGGAATCCATCTCAATGGACTACATGTCAGGCCTTCCGTCCACCAAGTGGGTAAATGACTGTGTTTTTGTGGTTGTTGATCGCTTTTCCAAGATGACGATTCTGGCCTCCTGCAAGAAGAGCATCACAATGGAGGCTACTTACAAGATCTTCTTCGAACGAGTGTGGGTACACTTTGGGATCCCACAAACCATTATCTCACATTGGGACAGTTCGTTCCTCAGCACATTCTGGTCTATCCTCTGGTCACTGTTGGACACCAAGCTCACCAAGTCCACTACCTTCCACCTCTAAGCAGATGGTCAAACCGAGGTTGTCAACTAGATGATCATGCACATCCTACACATGTACAATTCCAAGAAGCCCCACACATGGGATGAGATTCTTCCCTATGTTCAACACAATTACAATATAGACATACATAGCTCAACCAACCACATCTCCTTTTAGGTGGGGTTGGGATTTCAACCATTGGGTCCCATGGATGTTGCACTACCCCTTGCGGCCACCCAAGAAGACTCGTCGCATGCTCCAACTAGAGGTGACAAAGCCACCTGGTTCATTGAGAGGATCTATCACATCCGCCAATAGGTTCAGGATATTTTATAGAAATCCAATGCCAATTACAAGCAACGCCATGATCAACATTGACTACCACACCAAATTTAGGTGGGAGACAATGTTTGGTTGCACTTGCAGAAAGAACTCACAAGGCCTCATTAGAAGCTTCATCCACTCCATTATGGACCGTACACCATCACCAAGGTTGTGGGTGATAGTGCTTTTGAATTCAACCTTCCCCCCTTCCTTGGCTTGCACCTAGTGTTCAATGTGGACCTACTTCAACCTTATTTTCCACCATTATTGGACACCTTCGAGATAATAGAACAATTGACACCAACATATATCAACCCTGAATTCATGAAAAATGCATCCACTGATAAAATTGTGGACACATAGGTCAAGGGAACTCGCCAATAGAGGATCCATCTTTATCGGGTTATCAAAGCAGGGAAACTCCTGCACCAAGGCAAGTGGCTCGCTTGGGGCCAAATTTAGCAGAAGTTTCCTCATCTGATGGGGAAACTCAACGCAATGGATACCATTTCTTCCGAAGGGGGTAAAATTGATCTAGCAGGATCTCGGTGGCCACCCACCTTTTCTAACTGGCTCAAAACATTTTTTTTGGCCACTTACTATTTTTAGCAGTTTTTCTGTTCCTGAACTTCCAGGGCCATTTTGAGGGCCTAAACAATTATTTTTCTCTATCGGTCACCTCAATAACATCCAATGGCTTCGATTGAGCCCAATACATGAATATCCTAGTCAATACATTTCTAATGATCTATCATGCACCCTAAACAAAGATCGTATGTAAAAGTTATGACCATGGGAAGTTGATGTACTAACTTACCCCAATGGGGCCCACATGACTTTTTGCGCTTCATCTCCTAGGGTTATATTTTTGGATGTTGAGGGTTTTGGAATTCATGTTTAGTGTAACAATCCCTCCAGAGCCTCATTGTACTGATCTTCTTGTGAATGAGTGTAGTTGTCACATCTCTTCTCAGAGTTAAGCTTCCACCATTCTAGCAAGCTTGTTTTCAGTATGCACATTACAATTTTCAACATATTTCTTATTTAATAGAATTCAAGTTTTATTGTATATATGTTATTGTTCACTGTGGCTATGTATTAATATTATAAATCTGTGGTTTCATTTTGTTCCTCTCATAAATCTGGATTAAGCTTCCCTCTGGTTGGAGCCTAAGAAACTAGGGAGATGGAGCCTTCTTCTAGTTGGAGCCAGAGAATTGAAAGTTGGTGGTTCCTTGAATGTAACTATTGACATATAAGAATAAAATTATGCGGTTTTCTCTGGGATTGGGTTTCCATGTAAATATTTGTGTACTATGCATTGGGTGGATGTCTTTGTTATTGATTATTATGCACTAATGGATGTTAATGTTTATGGTACAATAATTTACTGATGATGACCATGTGAACATGGTTGAATAAGTAAAATGAATATAAATTTTATTTTAAAGGATTAATAAGTGGTATAGTTGTTCATTACTGATTCACCACCCCCGCCATCTCAGTAATCAAACAATTGGTATCAAAGGAGGTTCATTCAGGAAACAACTTAACCACTGGAAGGAGATGATGGAATACATTGATATTGGAGTACCAACGTTTGATGGTCAGAGTGGTCTAGAGTGTGATATATGGAGAAACAAGGCGAAAGTATTTTTACAGGCACAAAGGTATGATATTTGACAATCATTTGTTACAGGATATGATCGCTCAAAAAGGGAAAATACTACAACCAAGAAGGAACTGAAATGAAATAACAAAATTGCGATGGATTTCATTTTGGAAGGACTATATGATTCAATAAATGACAAAGTGGGTAAATGTTCATCATCCAAGAAATTTTGGATAAGTTACATAATATCTATTCTTCACCCACCACAAAGTCATAAAATTCCAAATAAGATTCAGGTACATAACAAGAATAAAGATGCCCATCATGTCAGATAGATTCATAAGAGGAAGAGTATGAAGAAGCAGAATTTGATCACATAGAATAATTGATTAGTGCAATTGAATATCTAAGGATAAAAATAAAACAAAACAAGTCACTTCAAGCGTAACTAAATAATATGGAAAAATCATAGAACTCCAACACCAAAGAAGTCGAGTAGACGATCATGATGCTAAAAGGTATGATAGAAGAATCCATAAGGATTGAAGAAACTCTCGAGGATTAGAAGTAGTATTTGGAATCCAAAATAGCATAACAGAAGGAAGAAGCAAAAAATAGAGAGAAGATATTGACAGATCATCTCAAGGAAAGAACTAATGATTCAAACCAACTTGAGGCAGAGCTTGGTCAAGAAGAGAGAAGACTTGAAGAATAAATAATTACTTTGAAGATTCAACTTGAAGAAGCAAAGAGAACAAAATAAGTAATGAAGTCTCATATGATGAAGAAAGAATACGAGGTGGAGAAGCTTGAAGAAGAAGTTGTCATGTTAAGAGAAAAAAATTTTAAGCTCAACATGAATGTTGAAAAGGAAGAAACATCCACATAATTAGTTGAAGAGAATCCTTCCAGGTTGATAGAAATGAAGAGTGAAGAGAAGCCAAAGATTTATGTTGAAGTACTCAATGGAAGGAATCATGATCAACTAGAGTCTAGGAAAATTAATAAAGATACATATTCAAGAATACCCTCCACATTCAATCCACAGAGAAGCATCAATCATGATTATAAAGGCATGAATTCAAAAGGACTACACCATTCACTCCCAAGTATTTAAATGTATTTTCCAGTCATTGTTTTTATTGTACTAACTTTGGACATAAGGTTGCAGATTGCAGAGCTTATAAAATAAATAATCATGCAAGAAATGCTTATGTGGCCCCACAAAATATTGAATGTTACAAATTCCACAACTATGCACACATAGCTCGAAATTGTAGAAGCATGATAAAGAATCCCATGAAAGAAAATGTTGGATAAGAAAGGGGGTGGTCCCGATAAAAAGGCGTCGATAGTGGTCCCAATAAGGAGGTGGGGGAAACACGAAGGTTTGGAGAAGAAGAGAAAAACAAGAGGAGAAGGTAAATGAAGAACATGTCCAAGGAATCATACTTTCAGGATTTGCATCAGCACAAGAACACGATGAATTTATTGGCAAAGATGAAACTGTAGAAATTCAAGTGGAGGATGAAGAAGACGTCAAAAATCAGGATGATGAAAAAAAGAAGAAAGAGAATGAAAGGGAATATTTATATACAGACGAAAAGAAAGATGACTCTGCATCAGAGGAGGTATTTTTCTGATCCATCTAGCTTGGAGACTCCAAGGTAATATGAATATTAGACAGGGGGAGTTAGTACAGTAGCTACTACACACTAGAGAACCATCCTTTGAGTAGATTTTAGAGTTCGAGTAGACAAATTCAAAGCAATCGGTTAGCATAAGTACAATATGACATATTGATCGATTGCAATAATGAATACTTCATGATAATACAATGACAGATAGATCAACATTGTGGAAAATTGTATAGTAGAGTCATAGACAGTATGAACATAGATCGATTCTTAAGAACACTTAGTAGGATTGGATAGATATATGTTAGTGTATGAGAGCATGAGTTCAGGAGAGATTGGTTCAAATATTATCTCAGAGCATAGATTTAGAGATTGGTTCAGAGAGTGGTTTAGATAATTTTGGATGATTAATTGAATACTTAAACTATTGAATGCTTTATTTTTGAATGTTTTTCATATATGTCAGTTGATTACATAAGGAAGAACCAATGGACAATAAATCCAAAAGGAAGCAGGTAAAGGAAGATCTGTATTGATCTACACAAAACATGTAGATAAGTCATTAGAGAGAGAGAGACTCAGAAATGAATATTAGTAGCATACCGATAGGGAGACACACCCAGAAGGGGAGATATTCTTTTAACCAGGATTGGTTAGAGCATGTATAGTTTCATATCGATAGGGGGAGTTAATCCTTTGTCAAAGGGAGAGAGAGAGTAATCAGAGGCATGGATATAGAGGGAGCATCCCCAAGGAGAGTTCAGTAAGGGGGAGAAACCCCAAGGAGAGATACTATTTTCCATTGATGTCAAACAGGGAGAGATAGAAACATTGATGATGAGTAATGGTGACAGGGGGAGTATGAGCACCATGAATTTAGTGTTAAATCAGAGTGTTTCCATTAATGTTGGTGTTGCCATCAATGCCAAAGGGGGATATTGTTGGACAATTAGCTTAATTTGATGGATAATTGGTTTGGACAGTTGGTTTCCATTGATGTCAACCCTTATAGATTGATGTCAACCGTCATAGATTGATTTCAACCCTTGGAAAGTTCTAGATATGTTGGAAATTTGTATGATCGATATTTATGGTGATTTATTTGGGTGCATTTGATGTAGTCTACATGTATCCCCAATGGTGTGGTTAAGGGACTCAATATTTTTTAAGGTATAAAGGTACGGATATCAATGTATTTGTAGGTAAGACTCTTCTAGATGGATAGTACATCGCATGCCATTTCCGGCGATATGTGGAATGCCACATAACTCCCGAAGATTACAGAGTTATGGCCTTGTGAAGTTGGAGAACCCTCATGAGTTATCTAGAAGCCCCTAAAAGTTCAAAGAAGTCATTTATTATAGAAACTCCTAGAAT
The DNA here is from genome assembly GCA_000966675.3 of Picea glauca. Classification (NCBI taxonomy): domain Eukaryota; kingdom Viridiplantae; phylum Streptophyta; class Pinopsida; order Pinales; family Pinaceae; genus Picea; species Picea glauca. The sequence goes on from JZKD02S1750238.1 coordinate 40,792, forward strand.
AAGTTTACTCATTAAAGTGGTTGTAGCTAGGAGTTAATCATAAGTTAAGTTGTTTCAAAAAGAAAATAATTAAAAACAAATTAGTTGCAACTAGAAGTGGTGAGTTTACTATTTGTGGATAAAGTGGTTATAAGTGGAAAAGTGGTTAGAAGTGGGTTAGTCCTGAAAGAAGTAAGTTGGGTTAAGTTAGTTAGAAGGTAACCCCTTGAGGAAGCTACTTGGAGAGTATAAGTAAAAGAGAAAGGGTCTCCTATTAGCACCTATTGAGCACATTGAATATCTATTATATTGCAAGGTTTATTGTAGGTACTCATTGATACATATGAAGTTATGCAAGTTTGAGGTAACAAGAAGGGTTGACGGTGAAAGTTTCAGAGTTGCATATATACATAAAAAAACGCTAGTTTTTTAGGCATACGCGGGTTGTAATGGAAGAGGTCGTTTACATATGGGGGCTGGCAGTGAAGGAGGGTGCATACATACATGGTATGAGGAAGCAGAGGTCACGTACAATGGGTAAAATCCATGAAAGATTGAGTTACTGAGGATACCTAGTTCTCAGAGTCTGAAAGCAACTTCCCAGGAAGCTCTACAGTGATCAGGTATAAAATATTTATGTACAGGTTCAAAAGGTATATCATATTCTTATGTGTAGTTGGATGTTGTTGTCTACATGAAATATTATTATGGGAGTTTGAGGATTTTCCCTACAAAGGTTGTTGGTTGTATGAAACTTATTGTATGAGTTAGATCTACAGAAATACAACACTGGTATGATTGATATTCTTTATTGTTATATCTTGTTGGGTTGAGTGTTGAAGCATATATTGTATTTCTTGGTACATGGTTGAGGGATTTTGGTTGTGATGTGTTGGTGAAGTTGTTGGTTGAGTTTGAGGATGCATATCAGTGAGGGTTTTGTGTCTATTAGATGTGAGGGTTATTACACTTGACCATGATTGTATACACATGTATGGCACATGACTAGAGAGACATAGATGTACTTGTTTAAGGGATATGTATGATGATGTATACATAAAACACAACTACAGATTGGACACAATGATGTGGTACAAGTTGATATGACAAAGGAAACAGAGAGTATGAGTTTCGGAAAGGTGAAAACCCTAGATTTATGAAGGTATACACATGTTGCAATATAGATAGTCCGCGTACATACATAAGATGCACTAGAGACATGTCGTGTACATAGTTGAGATACATTATATACAAGTCATGTACCTATTGGTTTTGTTGTTACATATTGATTACAGGTACAAGTTGATCATAGGATGATGGTATAGGTTGGTTATAGGTTGTTGGCACTGATTGGTATAGTTTTAAAGTGGTATATCTCACAGTGACAGTGTGGTAGTTTTTTTATCATCTATTTGGCACTAATATTTCAAGGCGATAAGATAGGGAAAGGAAAGGGGGTTGTAGCCTCCTTCCGGTTGGTACAGGAGAATAAAGGAGTTGGAGGTTCCTTCAGGTTGGAGCTTGAGAACTAGGTGGTTGTAGCCACCTTCTAGTTGTAGCCGGAGAACATAGGGGGTTTTAGCCTCCTTCTCGTTGTATCCAGAGAATTGGGGAGTTGGATCTTCCCTTAGGTTGGAGCCTAAGAAACTAGGGGGTTGGAGCCTCCTTCTAGTTGGAGCTGGAGAATTGGAAGTTGGCGCTTCCTTGAATGTAATTCTTGACATATAAGAAAAACATTATGTGGTTTTCTCTCGCATTGGGTTTCCACGTAAATATTGGTGTATTATGCATTATGTGGACGTGTTTGTTATTGTTTATTATGCACTGATGGATGTTAATGTTTATGATACAATAATATATTGATGATGAACATATTAACACGGTTGACTAAGTAAAAAGAATATACATTGTGTTTTAAAGGATTAATAGGTGGTATAATTGTGCATTATTGGTTCACCCCCCCTCTCAGTAATCCAACAAAGGAATCAAAGAAAAGACCATTTTGCAGAATAATGATGCTATTAAAAATATTATTAAATCAAAATTTAAGGAGAAAATGTGGTGTGATCAAGAGAGAGGAAAAAACAAAATTAAGGTATTATAAAGAGGTAATCAACCCTAATCTAAAAGATCAAAACTATCTCTCTGTTTTAAAAAATTTCATGAGATCCATAGCGAAACTGGACATTGGTCCATTGGGATGAAAGAGTGTGTCACCTTTGTGACACTAAGTAGGTTGAAGATGAAAAATACTCTCTGATATTGTTTGGCCCATACCCAGATTACATCTCAATNATCAATCATGATTAGAAAGGCATGAATTCAAAAGGACTACACCATTCACTCCCAAGTATTTAAATTTATTTTCCGGTCATTGTTTTTATTGTACTAACTTTGGACATAAGGTTGCAGATTGCAGGGCTTATAAAATAAATAATCATGCAAGAAATGCTTATATGGCCCCACAAAATAGTGAATGTTACAAATTCCACAACTATGCACACATAGCTTGAAATTGCAAAAGCATGATAAAGAATCCCATGAAAGAAAATGTTGGATAAGAAAGGGGGTGGTCTCGATAAAAAGGCGTCGATAGTGGTCCCAATAAGGACGTGGGGGACACACGAAGGTTTGGAGAAGAAGAGAAAAACAAGAGGAGCAGGTAAATGAAGAACATGTCCAAGGAATCATACTTTCAGGATTTGCATCAACACAAGAACACGATGAATTTATAGGCAAAGATGAAAGTGTAGAAATTCAAGTGGAGGATGAAGAAGATGTCAAAACTCAGGATGATGAAAAAAATAAGAAAGAGAATGAAAGGGAATATTTATATACAGATGAAAAGAAAGATGACTCTGCATCAGAGGAGGTATTTTTCTGATCCATCTAGCTTGGAGACTCCCAAGTAATATGAATATTAGACAAGGGGAGTTAGTACAGTAGCTACTACACACTAGAGAACCATCCTTTGAGTAGATTTTAGAGTTCGAGTAGACAAATTCAAAGAAATTGGTTAGCATAAGTACAATATGACATATTGATCGGTTGCAATAATGAAGACTTCATGATAATACAACGACAGATGGATCAACATTGTGGAAAATTGTATAGTAGAGTCATAGACAGTATGAACATAGATCGATTCTTAAGAACACTTAGTAGGATTGGATAGATATATGTTATTGTATGAGAGCATGAGTTCATGAGAGWTTGGTTCAAATACTAGCTCAGAGCATAGATTTAGAGATTGGTTCAGRGAGTGGTTTAGATAATTTGGATGATTAATTGAATACTTAAACTATTGAATGCTTTATTTTTGAATGTTTTTCATATATGTCATTTGATTACATAAGGARGCACCAATGGACAATAACTCCAAAAGGAAGAAGGTAAAGGAAGATCTATATTGATCTACACAAAAACATGTAGATAAGTCATCAAAGAGAGAGAGATTCAGAAAGGAATATTAGTAGCATACAGATAGGGAGACACACCCAGAAGGGGAGATATTCTTTTAACCAAGATTGGTTAGAGCATGTATAGTGTCATATCGACAGGGGGAGTTAATCCTTTGTCAATGGGAGAGAGAGAGTAATCAGAGGCATGGATATAGAGGGAGCATCCCCAAGGAGAGTTCAGTAAGGGGGAGAAACCCCAAGGAGAGATACCCTTTTCCATTGATGTCAAACAAGGAGAGATAGAAACATTGATGATGAGTAATGGTGACAGGGGGAGTATGAGCACCATGAATTTAGTGTTAAATCAGAGTGTTTCCATTAATGTTGGTGTTTCCATCAATGCCAAAGGGGGATATTGTTGGACAATTAGCTTAAATTGATGGATAATTGGTTTGGACAGTTGGTTTCCATTGATGTCAACCCTTATAGATTGATGTCAACCCTCATAGATTGATTTCAACCCTTGGAAAGTTCTAGAGATGTTGGAAATTTGTATGATCGATATTTATGGTGATTTATTTGGGTGCATTTGATGTAGTCTACATGTATCCCCAAAGGTGTGGTTAAGGGACTCAATATTGTTTAAGGTATAAAGGTACAAATACCAATGTATTTGTAGGTAAGACTCTTCTAGATGGATAGTACATCCCATGCCATTTCCGATGATATGTGGAACACCACATAACTCCTGACGATTAGAGAGTTATGGCCTTGTGAAGTTGGAGAACCCTCATGAGTTATCTAGAAGCCCCTAAAAGGTCAAAGAAGTGATTTATTATAGAAACTCCTAGAATAAGTTTACTCATTAAAGTGGTTGTAGCTAGGAGTTAATCATAAGTTAAGTTGTTTCAAAAAGAAAATAATTAAAAATAAATTAGTTGCAACTAGAAGTGGTGAATTTACTATTTGTGGATAAAGTGGTTATAAGTGGAAAAGTGGTTAGAAGTGGGTTAGTCATGAAAGAAGTAAGTTGGGTTAAGTTAGTTAGAAGGTAACCCCTTGAGGAAGCTACTTGGAGAGTATAAGTAAAAGAGAAAGGGTCTCCTATTAGCACCTATTGAGCACATTGAATATCTATTATATTGAAAGGTTTATTGTAGGTACTCATTGATACATATGAAGTTATGCAAGTTTGAGGTAACAAGAAGGGTTGACGGCGAAAGTTTCAGAGTTGCAGAAATACAGAAAAAACCCTAGTTTTTTAGGCATACATGGGTTGTAATGGAAGAGGTCGTGTACATATGGGGGTTGGCAGTGAAGGAGGGTGCATACATACGTGGTCTGAGGAAGAGGAGGTCACGTACAATGGGGAAAATCCATGAAAGATTGAGTTACTGAGGGTACCTAGTTCTCAGAGTCTGAAAGCAACTTCCCAAGAAGCTCTACAGTGATCAGTTATAAAATATCTATGTACAGGTTCAAAAGGTATATCATATTCTTATGTGTAGTTGGATATTGTTGTCTACATGAGATATTATTATGGGAGTTTGAGGATTTTCCCTATAGAGGTTGTTGGTTGTATGAAACTTATTGTATGAGTTAGATCTACAGAAATACAACACTGGTATGGTTGATATTTTTTATTGTTACATCTTGTTGGGTTGAGTGTTGATGCATATATTGTATTTCTTGGTACATGGTTGAGGGATTTTGGTTGTGATGTGTTGGTGAAGTTGTTGGTTGAGTTTGAGGATGCATATCAGTGAGGGTTTTGTGTCTATTCGATGTGAGGGTTATTACACTTGGCCATGATTGTATACACATGTATGGCACATGACTAGAGAGACATAGATGTACTTGTTTAAGGGATATGTATGATGATGCATACATAATACACAACTACAAATTGGACACAATGACGTGGTATAGGTTGATATGACAGAGGAAACAGAGAGTATGAGTTTCGGAAANAATCCAACAAAGGAATCAAGGAAGAGACCGTTTTGCAGAATAATGATGCTATTAAAAATATTATTAAATCAAAATTTAAGGAGAAAATGTGGTGTGATCAAGAGAGAGGAAAAAAAAAATTAAGGTATTATAAAGAGGTAATCAACCCTAATCTAAAAGATCAAAATTATCTCTCTGTTTGAAAAAAATTCATGAGCTCCATAGTGAAACTGGACGTTGGTCCATTGGGATGAAAGAGTGTGTCACCTTTGTGACACTAAGAAGGTTGAAGATGAAAAATACTCTTTGATATTGTTTGGCCCATACCCAGATTACATCTCAATTTCAAAATATTTGTCACCCTTCTAACCTTCCTAACCTTTACACTTAGCAAAAATATGGTGATCTTGGAAAACTTCACTTAATGCTTTTCTAGCACAAAAACAAAATTCTAATGAATTGCATGTAATCCCTTACCCTCTTAAGGTTTGATACATTAATTGTGTCTTAATAGACGTTAATCATCATCATCATCAATATATATATAATCGTTTAATTAACATTTATCACTTATTATAGTACATAATATCTAATTAACATTTGTCACTTATTATAGTACATAATATCAAAATGTTTAATTTTTATTAATATATTAATTCAATTGTTTTAGTTTTTTGAAAATTAATAATAATAATGCATAAAATCTAATTTATAGTATTAATTTATAGATATCAAACTAATTTTTAATTTTTTCATTTATCTACATCATATATTTTATTTGTATAAATAAGTATAATAATATATAAGGTAATATAAATTTGTATATATTATATTATATATATAAATATTATTATTATATTTTGTATATAAATAAGTGTAATAATATATAAGGTAAAATAATTTTTTATATAATATATTATATTTAGAAATATTATTATAAATGTTATAGTAATATGAAATGTCATGTTTTCCTTTTGTTTTACTTTATGATAATTGTTTTTTTTTAATGTTTTAAAAATTTTACAAATTTTTTATAAACTTTTGAAATTATAAATTTAAATTAATATTGAATTTTTCCCAATTTCAAATTTTTATAATAAAATTCTAATTTTTCATTACTAAATTGCATCTAATCATTTTATAAGTTAAGGGATGAAGATAGTNTATTATAAATGTTATAGTAATATGAAATGTCATGTTTTCCTTTTGTTTTACTTTATGATAATTGTTTTTTTTTTTAATGTTTTAAAAATTTTACAAATTTTTTATAAACTTTTGAAATTATAAATTTAAATTAATATTGAATTTTTCCCAATTTCAACTTTTTATAATAAAATTCTAATTTTTCATTACTAAATTGCATCTAATCATTTTATAAGTTAAGGGATGAAGATAGTTAATTTGTTTTTTTTTTTAAATAACAATAATATTTATAATTTTCAAATCATCTCATAAGTAAAGGGATGTAGATAGTTAATTTGTTTTTTTTTAAATAACAATAATAATTATAATTTTCAACCTACACATAAGAATGATAGTGATATTGAAAGATGTTTATAATAACTTTATTTTCTAAACAATTTTTTTCCTAATTTAAT
>JZKD02S1750238.1:47729-68211 GCA_000966675.3 Picea glauca
GACTAATTAATCCCAGAGAGCCAAGTCCATTGATGGAGGCTCAAGGAGATGTAGCCCGGAGGGGGGTGAACTCCTTTATCATGTTGTTTTTGTTGTGAGTTTGATGGTTTATTTGATGCAAGTTGTGTTGCTGTGTATTTATTTTAAGTGCATATTTAACCATCTAAAAGAACATTTTCTCACACATAAGCATTCAAAAGAAGATTCATAAACTTGGCACATAATTTTGTTCTTGCATATTTATACACATAAAGAAAGGTCTTGTAAAGTTTATTTTTAATGAAGTAAAGGGTGCTTGCATAAAATAACAAGTCAGCCTTCTATTTTCAGATCAGAGAAACATAGGGAAGGAAGAACAAAGGGAGGGAGATGAGAGAGACTGCTACAATGGGGGGTGAGGGAGGGATGGAGAGAGAGAGAGAAAGAGAGGAAGGGAGAGCTAGACGTAAAAAGAGAGATAGGGGGAGGAGATGGGGAGAGAGGGAGAGGGGGAGAAAAAAACTGAGAGAGAGAGAGAGAGGGGGAGACGATGGAGTAGAGAGGAGAGGCAAGAGGGAGACAAAAAGAGGGGGGGGAAAGGAGAAAGAAAGAAAGAGGAATAGAGAGCTAAAGACAACCAAGAGAGAGAGAATTATTTTTGGTTTTTACAATAACTAAAAAAAACCTTGTAATCATGGCCCAATTCTCTTGTCACATGAAAATGTAAGCAACTTATCTAACAAATTGCAATATGATAATTTATGCATGACATATATTGCACATTCTTTAATACCCTGTCTTAACTTATCATTTAAGATTCTAGAGAAGATACTTTTTCACCCCATGAATGCTTTTATTTTATTTCTTTGTTTCTTAGTCTTGGGAGCAATTAATTCTATCACATCTTGATTTTTACTATTTGAATCAACTAATTTTATAACGTGAACTCATAGTGCAACATATTTCAAACCACGTATTATAAGTGTGACACATTACGAATTCTTGGAAATGTATGTTGCGGATGTCCCTTTTCTTCATTCTCGTATGTCCAGTCAATTTTGGAAAAAAGTGAAAGATGATAGCAATGGATTATTTCCACAATATTTTGTCACGGTGAGTCGTTACCTGGAAGTATACGTCATGTGAGGTTGATCTACTGCATACTTTTTATGACACAATAGTAAATCTTTGGTTACGCGCATGAATACAACTCTAGTAGTTGGTGTTTTCTTAAATTCAATTCCATCCTTCCAGAAAAACAAATTGCAGCTTTCAAAAACAAAAATGTTGGAAGAAAATAGCCCCATGGGAAGCAGCGGCTATGACATTAATCGAGTGGCGAAAATTTCTATAATTGTGACATGTATTGACATTAATTGATGTACCATTTTATCAATTTTTATAACGACACACTCTTCTTGGATTTAATGGTTTTCTTCATATACATACGTATGGGTCATTAAAAGCATAAGTTATTATCTTCCCACTTAAATTCAAATCTTCTTTGTAACATTTTTTCTCCTAGTGGGCCAGGAGAGCTAGCATGTTAAAAACAATTCCACTCCAACTTAAGTGAGTTTGGGTGAGAAAATATGTTACTAAACATTCTATTATCAATGAAGTCTAATTTGGATGGTTAAGAGGATAAGTTGTTATCCTCCGATCCCATGTTCAAATTTGGCTTGTCACATATTTTCCCGTGATGGGTTGATTGGAGCTAAGAAGGTGCCAACAATTTCTCTCCTTCTTCCAATCATTTTAGTCAATTAGGCGTAGTTTGGGTGTTTAAGATCATAAGTTGCTATCCTCCCTACCTAGATTCAAATCTCTCTAGTGAAATTTTTGCCTCTTGTGGGCCAATTTGCGCTAGGAGAATACTAAGAATCTTAGTCTCACATAAGTGCTTAAGGGTGTGATGAGATGTTCCAAACATTTTTGAGGGTGCAATGACATGTTACAAACATTGTAGTCCATTGGATTATCTTGGGTGGTTTAGAGGAGAAGTTGTTATCCTCTCCACCCAGGTTCAAATACCTCTTGTAACATGTTTCCCCCTTCAATCTTGAAGAAGGGTTAGCTAGCCCTTACCCAAGCTCCCTCTTGAAAAGAGTACTCATCTTGAAGAAGGGTCGATCAAATCTTCTTCAAGATCCTCCTCAATCACAATATTAATCTAGAGGAAGGGTTAGCTAACCCTTTTTCCAACTCCCCCTCAATGAGAATATTAGTTTAAAGGAAGGATTGGTCAACTCTTTCCATATTTTTTTCTCAAAAATAAACCTATTAGCTTGAATAATGGTAAGCATACCATTTTATCAACTCCCTATCAACAAGAATATTGAGCTTGAAGAAAGTTTGTCAACCCTTACTCAAGCTCCACATCAAAGAGAATATTAATCTAGAGTAAGGGTGTTGGTGCACACAGGAAGACCCAGGATTTGACATTAATTCACCAACAAAACCCTAAAGATACTGTCTCTTTCAGCATCACCCCCAAGCAAGTGAAGTTCACCTCAAGTTCCTATGGTGATTGCATGAACCAGGTTTCCACAGTCATGGAGGAATGTGAAGCATTCATTATAACCATTCAACTTACCATTCATTCATTATCCCATTCATTATGTGCGCAAAACCATAACATCATATCATATATTCATATTAAGTGCATGCAATAAATAGAACAATAAACACACACATCATAACATAACATAGAGACACCATATTTGAACGTGGTTCACCCAATATTGGATATGTCCACAATGGCATGCTTCTTATATTATTATTCAAGACCATCTCTTATATAAGGTGCACACCATGCTCATACATGATATCTCGGTTCTAGCCCAAAATACCCTTGTCATTCGTGCATACAGTCCACACTTAGCTCATTCTCACTCTCCAACTCTCGCTCTAGGTCACTTCTACCCAAAAACCCTTTACATATTTACACTTTTACATTAGGGCTTAGCCTCTTATGAAATGGACCAAAAGGCCTAACTTCTAACTATCTTCTGCCTTTTGCATGTGCTGACCCTTGAAAATGTGCTAACTTCCTTCCTTTCTTCCACGCACATTGCTCCCTACCTGACTTGTCACATGGTTTTCTCTTGCGCGACTCCCAAATCTAATCCCAAAATGTCCTGTTCCAACAGGCCCCCAACACTCACCCGTGGCTTCTCCTAAGCCACTTGAGTCCTTCTTCCGTGTCGCAATGAACTTCTAGAATGTTTCTCTTGTAGTCATGACCTTTTCCTTTACTTTTTTTTCCTGTTGCAATATTCCCTCTATTTTCTTTCCAATAATGTGGGTCTTCATCTTGTCTAAACTCTCTTGCACTGTCTTCTTCAATATGCTTTGCACAACTACAAGTTTTTGTGTTACCCGAAACACTTCCTCCTGCAGTGTCTCAATATTCTATGTGGGAGCCTATTGTTATTCTAGCATTTGGTTTATGTCTAAGTACAAATTCATATTCTACTGATGCTTTTCATGGGTGAGAAGTCGTCATTCTTGCTTCTATAATCTTTGTTGTACTCTCCATTTGTTCTTTCTCTATTCTTTTCTCTGGTGCTATCTTGGCTACTTCCAAAAGATAACACAATGAAGCTATCTTCTCCTACACATATGTGTGTATCTCCTCTTGTTTCTATGATGCATGCTGAAATGCTTTGTTTGTCACTTCCTTTACTTGATCTCCAATTTTCTCTAGGTCCTCTTATGTCAAGGCCTGGGTGGCCACTTCCCTGAATGATTTCCTCTTCTTGTGTTGGGGTATGGGTTTGTCGGACATATTTTCATTCATGATATGTTGTCATTGATGTCAACAGTCGATGTCACTATGATGTGATGATAATCTGTTATGATGAATTGACATTATTGATTTATCATAGATGAAATTGGCATTGATGTCAATAGTGTATCAATTAGCAGAGAAGAGTTAAAAGCTTAGAAGGAAAAGTGCATTGAAAGTATGCAAAGGATGAGAATGTCAAACAATATGCCAAATATTAAAGCTCAGGAAGGTTAATGAATGAATATTAAATCTCATAAGGAAGAGAACATTGTAGAAATGTCATTAGGATCGATGGAAAGATTGAGAAGTCGATCGATGCACAGGAAAAGGTGAGAAGCCTCAACAGTCGTCCGATCAAGAAATTGGTGGTGTTGATCATCTCATGTAACAGACGTCATTCATATGAGTGACTGTAGGATTAAAGGATCATTGGAGGAATAGTCAACAATCAGATCAAATTAATATCGTTGATACTCATGCGTCAAATCAACAACAGGAATGAATTGTGCAGAGTAAAAAGAGAATTAAATGACTTGCTAGTTCCAATCCCACAATTGTTCTAGATTGTCATATCTCATAAACTCAAATATCGACGACTATGGTTTATTCGACAGATGATCAGATTAATTCATATTAATTCATGACCATCGGATACGCAAAGGTCAGATCAACGACAGGGATAAATTGCAGAGCTTGGGTAACAAATTAAACCACTCGCAAGTTGTGGTTCCATAATCCACATCGATCGTCAATGTTCACTCAACAATAGATCTATGGTTGAAATCAGTTCCACTACCAACGAACAGTTTCCGTTGTGGAACTCGACGATAGTCTTAAAATTCGTGCTAGTTGAAGACCCCACAATCATCCTTGATTGTTGATCTACTTCGAGAGTCTTCTCATCCATTGGATCACTTCCAAAGTGGAAGGACATGATAATATAGAAGAAGAGTCGTTGGATTTAATCCAAGGAAATGCAATATCACAGATAGATCAAGTCGTCGATCTAAAACCATTATCAACGAACAACATTTGTTTCGGGTTAAAAATTGTGAGGAAGTTACACTTCAGGGAATCTTACTTCGAAAGTATTGTGAAGTTGATAGATCGAATTATCCGAAGTCCTGAAAGCCGAAAATTAGAATTAAATCTCAGTCGTCGATATGCGATACATTTCAGATACTATTTTGACCATTAGATAAGGGAAATCTACGTCAACAAACCACGTCAATAAGGACATGTGGTAGACCACGTCAACAGAACACGCCAGCAAGGACACGTGGCACAGTAAGATAATGACAAGTGTCAAGTTTAAATCAACATTTCATGTACGTCTAAATCACGAATCTAAGTGACACATGGCAACTACTCGAATCGTTCCACATCATCAAGTGCCATAAGAAAGTTACGTCACTCCGGAAGTTTTACTTCGAGAGTTTCACCACCATCAAATTCCCTAAGTCCTGAGTGCCTAAGTCCCAAAGTGGACACGAGTCTTCTGATCTCAAGAACACTTCAAGTGCATTCTCAACCATTGATCAAATACAGTGGAAGGATAGCGTAAGTAGAATAGCCGAAGTCTCAAAGTAAATGGTGGCCATACATCTCAATGCTTGATTAATCCCTAGACGTCAGATTAAGAAGTGTAAGGATCAAATCTGACCATTGATCTGGTTCCACGAAATAAGTGTGAACCATCTGATCTATTCGGTGAAATCTTATTTGGAATATTTGACAGGTTGAAAGTCCCGAAGGGAGAAGTCCTGAAGTCCCGATAGTCGTCCATCTCATCGGAATATTAAATCATGACTATTGATTTTGATAAACACTCAAGCGCTCGTTTGGCCTGGCGTTTGGTCACCACCATTAGTCATATGGAATAGAGAAATAAGGGTAAAATGAATACATCACTTAAATTGATAAGCCCGTGGTTCTACGCCTGTGATCATATGAAAATAGTTTGAAGGAAGCACCTTATACAGATTACTTCGACATAGAGTTAACACTAGAACATTACAGAGAATCAATAAAGAGATCAACTATGATCTGTTGGTGAACAGAGAATGCAGCAGAAGCATGAGAACGATATGATGAGTCTATCCATGTATGTGATCAACTCATGAAGACAAAAGAACCAACACACAGTCATGATTAAAAGAGAGTTAATTCACAAGCATTATGAATAAAGGATAAAAGGAAAAATGATATTAATTAAAGATTAATATTATTATTTTAAATGAAAAGGTACAATGGTTCAAATATCAAAAGACACAATAATTCAAATTCACACCAGTTGGAAGACTATAAAAACAAGAAGGAATGGTGAGAAGATGTGTACTTGAATTTGTTGAAGTATATATATTAATATATAATGGATTGAATGAAGGTTCATTCTATTAGGTTGGTGCCTGTTTACAAGCTGGGTCTTGTATGAGGATTGGATTCCTCACATCTCAGTTGGATCTGAGATCAAGAAGATGGGACTTGTTATGAGGTTTGGATTCCTCATTTCTCAGTAGGATATGAGAACTACAAGCTGGGTCTTGTAATAGAGAGTTGGGTCTCTCATAATTGTATGAAGATCATATTCAAAGATTGATTTTATGTATTCATTCAAGTTATTTAATAAATAAAATATTTATTATTTTATATATATTGATTGAGAAAATGAAATAAATATTTGTTGTTCAGTTAATTTGTGAAAAGTGGAAAATTGTCCAAAGTTTTTTGACACTGATTCATCCCCCCCTCTCACTGTCAAGTACCCATTTCAACAATTGGTATCAGAGAAGGTTCCTTCAGCATAGTTTAAACACTGAAGGTAGATTCAGAAGAAATGGGTAGACAAATTTTTATCTCCACAAATGAAGCTCTCTTATTTGATGGAATATATTATTTATCATGGAGGGAAAATATGAAAATATTTTTGAAATCAAGAGGATCTGGACTTTGGGATTCGGTAGTAAGTAAGCCCTGACACTTAACTACTTCAAAGAGAAAATCCAAAACTACAAAGGAATCAAGGAGAAACATTTCAGTAGCCTTAAAAGCAATTCAGGATGGATTGTGAAACCAAGTCAGAGAAAAGCTGAGGCACTACAAATATGCTAAATAATTATGGCTCCAACTAGAAAATTGTTATCAAAATGAAACACAAGAACAAGATAAATTCAGTCAAAGTGAGTAACAAGACTCAAAAGAAGATAGTTCTTATCAAGATAATGAAGAAGATAAAGAAAATAAAAATTGCAATCCAATTGAAGAACATAGTTCAGAGAAAAATATTTCTAATTTTAATGATATGCAGGATTCAATCTCAGTAAAAAATGAGGAAGACAACCTCATCAAGGAATTGAGGCATACCTCAATGATCACTAAAGAAAAATTACATAATCTTAAAACTGACGTTGCAGTTGCTATAGGAGAGATTTATTTGGAACCAAGAAATTATATGCATATTAAACTTCCTGTGGAGGCTCTTGAGAATCTCCATTACACAAACGTGTGCACTCTAGAAGAGTTGGAGAAACTTCAACATAAAGATATGATGCTACTACAACAACTAGATCAATCTAACCAAGAAGAGCATGCACAAAAAGTTCATCTAGAAAACAACAACAAAAAAAAGATCAAAAGGTTGAAAACCAAAGTTATTAATCTAACAGAAGAAATGGAAGAATCAAAGAAACATGACAGTAAAAGAAAAGAAGTACTAAAAGAAGCGGAAGAATTAGTTAACAATCTAAACACTCAACTTGAAGAAATTAAAGAAAGTGAAGAAGACCTAAAGATCCATTTAACAAGGAAAGAAAATTCTTACCACATGTTGGAATTGGAAATCATCAATTTCAAAAAGATAAATGAAAGTAATAATGCAGATCTACTAACTCAAATTGAAGAAGCTGAGAAAAAGGAAGAATCCTAGAAGATCCAAATAACTAAAAAAGAAGAATCATGCCAAATGTTTGAATTAGAAGCCATCAACCTCAAAAGGATTCAACTAGAATACGAGGAAGAAATCAAAATATTGAAAACTAAAGTTTTTGATCTAACAAAAGATATGGAAGAATTGAATACATAAGAAAAATATATTAAATGAAAAGAAGTCTTGGATGAGAAAGAAGAAACATTCATCAATCTAAAGAATCAACTTGAACATGCTAAAGAAGTGGAAGAAGCCCTGAAGATTCAGTTGAATAAAAAGGAAGAAGTATGTCACATGTTGAAGTTAGAAACAATCAATCTCAAAAAGGTGAATGAAAAGACAAATAATATTGTCAATTTCTAGAATATCTCAGCTATCCTAGATAAGATTTGGCAGAGCCAAAGATCCTCTAATGAAAAAAATGGTATTGGATACAATAAGAAAGAAGACAATAACAAATGGAGCACCATTTACAAACTTGAGAAAGGTTCATCCTTCTTAAAAGGAAAAATTGCAAGTACAAAGCAATTACAAGTCATGAACTTTGTTAAGGAAGACAACTATAGAAGTAAAAAGGATGAAGAAAATCAAATGACATATCCTTCAAGCCAAAATAAAATCAAGAATGGAAACACCTTCAATGACTATTGCTTTTCTTGTCATAGCTTTGGCCATAAATCAATGGACTGCAAGAAACTAGAGAAAGGATATACAAGAAAATCCAAAAACTCAATTAGATGTTGGAGATGTAATTTTGTTGGGCACACATCAAAATTTTGTCATACAATGAGATGTTATAACTATGATAGGTTTGGGCACAAATATTAAAACTACAAGAATACAAAAAGTCAATATTTGAATAATTCATTCAAGTCAATGAAAAATCCTAATAAAAGTTGGAAGGATAAAGGAGATAAAAAATCTCCAAAAACACAATTAGAAAGAGAAGATCCAAAAAGAAGAATATCTCACAGAGAGATATGGAGAAGAAAATATGAAAGAGAAAGCAAGAAAGATGTTGTTACACCTGAAAATGAAGAAACTAATAATAAGAACATGATGGGTAAAAGTCCTAATAAAGAATGTGAAATTCAATATGAGATAAATCAATCTCAAGAAAAGGAAGTACCTATAGAAGAATATGGGACAATATCAAATTCTGATGAAGTCCTAATTTGTTAGCCAAAGAAAGAAAATACAAAAAATAAATAAAAGGAATTTTAAATTGGGTTCTACAAAATCAAAGGATTATGCCAAGAGTTTTTAAAATTAACAAGAGAAGAGACCTTGTCAGGAAGAGTTACCCTTTCAGAAACAAAGGGAGAGAGTAGTTACAGGCAATGAGAGCATATTGACAGGGAAGTCATACAATTATTGCAGGCAGAACATGAATATAGGGAGAGTTACCCAAGATCATATTTTGATCAACAAAATGAATACAAACAGAGGTTGATCATAAGGGGAGCAACCCTTTTCCATTGATGTCAAAGGGGGAGAGTAACTTCATAGAGAAAAGCATCATCACAGGGGGAGATTGTGTATGAAGTTGGTTTGTTGCTATCAATGACAAAGGGGGAGATTGTTAGACATATTGTCATTGATATGTTGTCATTGATGTCAACAGTCGACATCATTATGATGTGATGATAAGATGTTATGATGAATTTTCATTGTTGATTTATCATAGATGAAATTGTCATTGATGTAAACAGTATATCAGTTATAAGAGAATGTCAAACAATATGCAGAGTTAAAATATCATAAGGAAAAGCACATTGAAAGTATGAAAAGGATGAGAATGTCAAACAGTATGACAGTATGTCAAAGATTAAAGTTTAGGAAGGCTAGCAAATGAATATCAAAGCTCAGAAGGAAGAGCGCATTGTAGAAATGTTGTCAGGATCAACGGAAAGATTGAGAAGTTGATCGATGCACAGGAAAAGGTGAGAAGCCTCAACAACCATATGATCAATAAATTGATGGTGTTGATCATCTCATGTAACAAAGGTCAGTCATATGAGGTACCGTAGGCTTAAAGGATTGTTGGAGGAATAGTCAATGATCGGATCAAATCAAGACCGTTGATACGCATGCGCCAGATCAACAACAAGAATGAATTGTGGAGAGAGAAAGGAGAATTAACTGACTCGCTAGTTTCAATCCCATAATTGGTCTAGATCGTCAGATCTCATAAATTCAAATATCGACGACTGTGGTTGATCCAACAAACGATTAGATTAAGTCATATTAAGTCGTTATTGTCGGATACACAAGCGTCAGATCAACGATAGTGATAATTTGCAGAGCTTGGGTAACAAATTAAACCACTCGCAATTTGTGGTTCCGCAATCCACATCGACCATCGATGGTCACTCGACAATAGATATATGGTTGGAATTAGTTTGAATACCAATGAATGGTTTCCATTGCGGAACTCGACGATAGTATTAAAAGTTGTGCTAGTTGAAGACCCCACAATCATCCTTGATTGTTGATCTGCTTCAAGAGTCTTCTCATCCGTTGGATCACTTCCAAAGTGGAAGGACAAGATAAGATAGAAGAAGAGCGGTTGGATTTAATCCAAGGAAAAGAAGTATCACAGATATATCAAGCCGTCGATCTAGAACCATGATCAACGAACAACATTCATTTTGGGTTAAAAGTTGTGAGGAAGTTACACTTCAGGGAATCTTACTTCGAAAGTATTGTGAAGTCGAGAGATCAAATTATCTGAAGTCCCAAAAGTCGACAATCTGAAGTAGCTCTCATTCGTCGATATGAGATACATTTCGGATACTATTTTGACCATTAGATCAGGGAGATCTACGTCAACAGACCACGTCAATAAGGACATGTGGCAGATCATGTCAGTAGAACATGTTAGCAAGGACACGTGGCACAGTGAAATAATGACTAGTGTCAAGTTGAAATCAACATTTCAGGTACGTGTAAATCACGAATCTGAGTGACACGTGGAAGCTACTCAGCTCGTGCCACATCATCAAGTGACATAAGAAAGTTACGTCACTCCAGGATTTTTAGTTCAAGAGTTTCACCACCAGCGAATGCCCTAAGTCCCGAAATCCCAAATTTTGAAGTCTCGAAGTGGACATGAGTCGTCTGATCTGAAGAACACTTCGGGTGCATTCTTAACTATTGATAAAATATAGTGGAAGAATAGCATAAGTAGGATAGCTGAAGTCCCGAAGTAAATGGTGGCCATCCATATCAATGCTTGATTAATCCCTAGCCATCAGATTAAGTAGTGAAAGGATAATTGTAAGGATGGAATCTTACCATTGATTTGGTTCCATGAAATAAACGTGAACCGTCTGATCTGTTTGGTGAAATCTTATTCGGAATATTTGATAGGTTGAAAGTGTCGAAGGGAGAAGTCTCGAAGTCCCGACAGTTGTCCATATCATTGGGAGATTAAATCATGACTGTTGATTTTGATAAGTGCTCATTTGGCCTAGCATCTGGTCACCGCCGTTAGTTGTATGGAATAGAGAAATAAGGGTAAAATGAAGGCATCTCTTAAATTGATAAGTCACGTTGGTATGTTTACAGGAAGAGTGTGATTACAGGAAGAGTGTGCTTCTCATTGATGGCAAACAAAAAATCAAATATGAGAGCCTTCAACCTGTCTCGCAAGAGAAGGGTCAAAGGACGAAACCTTTGAATACTTAGAAAATATTTTAAGTTGGAAGAGATCATAAGATCAAGAGGAGGAGAAACAATGCTCATCGGATCGAGCACTGTGAAGAATTTGGATTGTTGGATTAGAGTCCAGATATGAGGAACAAGCGTGGAGAGGAGGAGAATAGATATCAAGTGTTAGATCTGAGCACATGGACGAATCGTCGTTGGATACAGAAGTAAGTGCATGAGCCTTAATTCCTTTAGAGTGCACAGGAGAAGCAGACTCACAAAGTCTTGAAGTTTCAAGGTCTGTCATAATCATCCATCATTGAGGGGGACAGGTGGAAGAAGATCCAAGATTTCAAGGATTCAAATTTCGAAATATTTGAAAAGAGAAGAGTGTAAACTCAAGAAGTTCAAAATTTTGAAGGAAATTCTAGTCGTTGGTGCTGGGAAGGATACATGGCGAGAGATCAACACTTCGTTGATTCATAAATCATGAAATCCAGAGGAAGGAGTGAATGCACGAGACAGGAACTCGTGAAGTCTGAGTTCACGAATTGATCTCGACCATTGGATCATGGAGAGATCTAGGTCATTGATTTGACGCAAGTGAAAATTAGGGAATCGAAGAAAGGAGGTGCTCTAAACTCCGACATCGCGATTCACAAAGTCTCAAAGTGTGAAGAAGAGATCTAGACCGTCAATCGAGGAATTTTGTTGGTCGTTGATCTGGAATGATGAAGTTCAGAGTTCAGAAGCTCAGAGTTCAGGAGCTCGGACTTTGAAGAATGGAGGAGAGATAACTCGTGATATCGTGAAACGTGAAGTCATGTAACACCTTTTTGGTTAGCATGTGCTCATAGCCTATGGACATGTGAAGAGGAACTTGCATCCAGTGTTAGTTCATGTAGGTGAAGTTCACAAGGAGCTTCTTTGTGAGGAACTCATGTAACTGTCAGAAGAGACCTCCTATAATTGTCAAATGAACTGTAACTGTAAAATAGAATAGGAAGGGCTGCACTAGCAGAGAAGCCAAGAATCTCAGGATAATGACCACTGATGACGAAAAAACTGTGGCTAACTGCCAGTGAAGGTGAAGAGTTGCGTGGATTATGTGGTAGAGGTCTTGGCGTGATAAAAATGCAGAACAAATAAGAGAGGAAGTGAATTTTGGTAGTTGTTCATGTGGGTAGAAGGAGGCTTTGTGAAATATCTGAAGCATATAGCAGAGGCACGACACATAGCATGCAGAATAAACATAGAGCATAAAATGCAAAAAGATGCAGAAGTGGACAAACGCATAGAAGCTGAAGAAGGTAGAGGAGACTCTAAGCTTCAAAAGATCCGATCAGAGATAGATAAAGTAAGTAAGTTTTTGTAAGATTCAATCAGGGTGGTAGGTTGGTGCTAGAGAGGATTGTAGTCCTCTAAATTCTAGTTGGTGCTAGAAGATATTCAGGGAGTTGGTGCTTCCATCTGGTTGGTGCTAGAGAAACCTGGGAGTTGGTACTTCCATCTAGTTGGTGCTAGAGAAATATGAGAGACGGTGCTCTCTTCATGTTGTAGCTTGCTATCAGAGGTTGTAGCCACATATTTGAGTTGGTGCTCAAAGACTGTGATGTACATGAAATTTGGAGCTTGATTGACATCCTAAGAAGAAGAGGTTTTCTCCCTTTATGGGTTTCCTCGGGAAAATCAGTGTCTCTGTGTATTCTGTGTAATTGATCAAATATTTTATAACTATGCATGTTAATTTATCAACAACACATTATATAATAATATATAAAGATTCAAAAAAGAACTTGAAAAATTTCAAGCTTATATATATATATAACTGATTCAACCCCCCCTCTCAGTTATTTTTCCAACAATTGGTATCAGAGTCGTTGCCTTTGATCAAAGGTAGATCCATAACTTGATCATGAGTAGTCATGAAGGAAGTTCAACTAATAGAGTCCCTCTGTTTGAGGGAACAAACGTTGCCTTCTGGAAAAGAAGGATTAGATCATATTTAATGTCCTTGGGTGTTGATGTTTGGTATTTCGTTGAAACTGGATATGTGAAGCCTGTAGTCTTGGCCTCAAAAGATGATAAGCTGGAGTTTATATTTAATGCAAAATAAATAAATTCCATCCTTAATGGACTTTCAGAAGTCGAGTTTGTCAAAGTAATGCACTTTGATTCAACAAAAGTTATGTGGGCCAAGCTGATAAGTAGTTATGAAGGTAATGAAAAGGTGAAAGACGCAAAACTTCAGACTCATAGACTAAAATTTGAGCAGTTAAATATGGATGAAGACGAAACTATCATTAAGTACTTATTATTTTTAGAAGAACTTGTAAACACTATGAAAGGTCTAGGTGAAATGATAGATGAATATTTTCTAGTCCAGAAAATATTAATATCTCTTCCTGATAGATTTAACTCAAAGGTCTCTGCTATAGAGGAAATAACTGATGTCAAATCGTTGACACTAGATCAAATTCTTTGAACCCTAACTTCTTATGAAATGAGAATCACCAAAGGTAAATCCACTACAAGAGAGGCATCCTTTAAAATAGAGAAAAACACAGAATCCGATATAGATGAGATTGAAGCAAATTTTGTGAAAAGACCGATGAAAGGATCAGGCAAATACAAAGGTAAACTTCCCTTCAAATGTTTCAATTGTGGTAATATAGGTCATTTTTCATCTAAGTTTCCTCACAAAAGAAAGGATCAGACCTATGACGATGAAGAAAAGCATAAACACAAGAAGGTCTATAGAGAGAATAATTTTAATAAGAAAATCCTTTGTGTAAACAATGATGACGATCCTTCAGATGATGAAGACAATGACTCTTCTATTGAAAGTAAAATAAATGATGTCATGCTAATATCCTTAGAATATCTAAACATTGAAGATATAGGAAGTGAGTTCATTGATTGTGAAGCAGTAGTATATCTTGAATGAGAACTTGTCAGTGCCATGGAAGAGATTGATAGACTTAGAGAAAAGAAAAGAAAATAAAAGCAATAAATGCTCAGGTATGAGAAAACATGCAATGAACCATCTAAAGAAATTTCTCTGATGAAAGTTAAGTTAGAAGAAGCTAAGAGGATTGAGGACATCCTCACACAAAAATTAAAGGAAGCCAAAACAAACGGTGAAAAATTGGAAGTTGAACTAGTGTCTGTCAGAAAAGATCTAGAGAAATTTCAAGCCTTATATTATCAAAATCTGACAAGTATTAAAACCTTATAAGGATTGGCCATCATTATGAATCAACAAAGGAATTCAAAGTTGTAAACTGGTTTGGGTTATGAAGAGGGATCAAGTAGTGGTCAGCCAAGCAACAAAAAATCCATCAAGTTTGTCAAATCTACAACCATTGACAACAACAAACCTGCAGAAACAAAGGAAGATAATCAACCACCAAGGAGGAGTGAAGAAAAAGGTACCATAAATGAATCTATAGAACATAAAAATAATACACCCTCTGCTCAAGGAAATCATCAACATGATCAAATAAGACAACCATTTTCCAGGTACAAAGATTTTTTCTATGGACATTGTTTTTATTGTTCTAGCTTTGGCCACAAAGCTGTAAATTGTTTGATAAGATTTAGGCATGAGCAATCAAGACACCCAAGGAATAAATATCTGCGACAACAAAGAATGAGACAACCAAGTAACAAACAAACACAGACTGCAAATCATGTGATGGTTCAGAAAAGGACGCAGATTAAGCATAACAATCGTTATGATCCTTTATTCAATGAACTAGAATTTTACATCTTCCATAATTATGGACATAAAGATGCAAAATATTTCCTAAAGAACTATAAGCCAGTTTCAAATCATAGAGTTGAAAACGTCAATGTTTGGAAGAAGAAAGAAGATAACAAGTGTGGATTAGTGTTGTCAGCTCAAAAACAAAAGAACCCCTGGTATACTAACAACGGATGCTCTAGTCATATGACAAGTGAAAAAAGTAAGTTCCTATCACTCAAAGAAAGTAAATCAGGAAATGTGACCTTTGGAAATGATGCTCCAGGAAAGATCAGAGGTAAAGGTATAGTAAGCTTAGGTAATGGAAGATCCAAAGCTCAAGATGTATTATTTGTTGATGGATTAAAGCATAATCTTCTTAGTGTCAGTCAGGTGTGTTACAGAGGATGTGAAGTCACTTTCACTGCCAAAGATTGTAAAATAAAAAAAGTGAACACAAGAGAGATGATTGCAAAAGGGGTTAGAACTGAAAATAATGTCTATTCTATGAAGGAAGATAAGGAGGAATGCCATTTAAGAAAATTTGATGAAAGTTGGTTATGGCACAAAAGGCTTGGACACCTAAATTTTGATCATATTGTCAAGCTGAATAATGAAGGTGCTGTGAAAGATCTTCCAAGAATATCTAAGCCTCATAACTCTGTATGCGAATCCTGTCAAATGGGGAAGGTGACTCGTGTTCAATTCAAATAGAAGAGTTTCACATATTTAGAGAAACCACTTCAAATTATTCATATGGATCTGTGTGGACCATCGCGAAAGGAAGGAACTGGAGGAGAAAATTACTTTATGTTGGTCATTGATGACTTCTCCATACTTACGTGGGTTTCCTTTCTGAGAGAAAAATATGATGCGTTTGAGAAGTTCAAAATTTTTAAGGCGTTAGCTGAGAATAAGATAGGAAGGAATTTAAAGGTAATTTTCCCAGACAAGGGAGGAGAATTTCTTTCAATATATTTCAAATAATTTTGTGATAGACATGGAATTAAAAGAGAATATACTATTCCAGGTACTCCTCAACAAAATGGAGTTGTAGAATGCCAAAATAGATCAGTTCAGCAGATGGCAAGGGCTATGATGAGTGAAAGGGACATTTCACAAACCTTCTAGGTTGAGGTTGTTCATAGGGTTGTTTATATTCTAAGCAAAGTGCATCTAATGTTGAACACTGATAAAACTCCATATGAGTTGTGGTTTGGTCGACTTGCATCAATCAAGCACTTCAAAGCATTTGGAAGTAAATGCTACATAAAAAATAATGTTGATCATCTCGGAAAATTTGATGGTAGAGTTGATGAAGGTATATTCTTAGGATATGCAATGAACAGTAAAGGATATATATTCTTTAACAAAAGAATTCATAAATTAGTAGACTATATTGATGTTTGAATTGATGAAGAAGCTCCTGTAAAAGATCAACATAGAATAAGCACCAAGTCAGATGAAGAAGATGATGAGGATAATGAAAATTAAGAACAACAAATCTCAGAGTCACAAGAAGATGATGAATCAGGTGGAGAAGAGACACCCAAACAAGAAGAGTCAAGACAACAATCAACATCAAATCCTTCCTCCATAATTACTCAAAATAATCATCCTGCAATTGAGATAATTGGTGAGAAACACAAAGGTGTACAAACCAGGAAAAGTATAATCAAAGACACCGAGCAATCACATATGGCCTTCATATTCATGGTGGAACCCAAGAACTTTAATGAAGCCAGTAAGGATGTAAATTGGTTAAAATCAATGAATGAGGAACTAGATCAGATTAAAAATAATGATACTTGGGAACTTGTTCCTAGGCCAACAAATAAAAATGTAATAGGATCCAAATGGGTCTACAAAAATAAGATGAATGAGCAAGAAAATATTGTCAGAAATAAGGCTAGATTGGTCTGCAAAGGGTATGCTCAAATAAAAGGACTGGATTTTGATGAAACATTTGCACCTGTAGAAAGATTAGAAGCTATTAGAATGTTTCTTTCCTATGCTTGTCATAAGAAGTTTAGAGTCTACCAAATGGATGCCAAGTCAACTTTTCTAAATGGAGATCTAAAAGAAAAAGTCTATATGGAACAACCAGAGGGTTTACAGCTGTCAAATAATCCTGACCTTGTCTCCAAGCTGAAGAAATCCTTATATGGGTTGAAACAAGCTTCTCGTGCCTGGTATTACAGATTGGATAAGTATCTTCAAGACAAAGGGTTCAAGAGAGGAACAATTGACTGCAATATATATATATCAAAACATAGGATAATAATTTGATCATTGTATTGGTCTATGTAGATGACATCATCTTCAGAAGTAATAATGCTTCATTGGTACAATGGTTTTCTTCTGCCATGCATTCTGAATTTCAAATGTCTATGATAGGGGAACTGTCATTTTTTCTTGGTCTGCAAATTACTCACAAGTTTGAAGGAATATTTCTTTCTCAGGAGAAATATCTAAGAGAAATGTTGAAAAAGTTTCAAATGGAAGATTCTACACCTATGGGAACACCTATGGTCACTAGATGCAAGTTAAGAAAGGATGATGAATCACCTAATGTTGATCAGAGTTCATATAGGTCTATGATAGGAAGCCTGTTGTACATCACAACATCTCGTCCAGACATAATGCATGTTGTTGGAATGGTAGGAAGGTATTAGTCTGCACCTAAACAAAGTCATTTCCTAGCCGTCAAAAGAATATTCAGATACTTTAAAGGAACAATGAACTATGGCCTATGGTATCCTAGGAATAAGAATTTTCAATTATCAGTCTATTCATATGCTGATTGGGCTAACTGCATGGATGAAAGGAAACTCGTGAGTGGATGTGCATTCTTGTTAGGATATTATCTTGTAGCATGGTTGAGCAAGAAGCAAGGTTCCATTTCCTTATCAACTACAGAAGTTGAATACATTTCACTTGCCACTTTCTTTACCCAAGTATTGTGGATGATTCAAACACTTGCAGACTTAGAAGTCAAATATACTGCACCAATTCCAATTCATTGTGATAATACTAGTGCAATTAGTGTGTCAAAGAATCCTGCATTTCACTCCAAGACCAAGCATATACCCATCAAGTATCACTTATTGAGGGAACACATAATCACCACTATTGTTTCTTTTCATTATATTTCATCCAAAGATCATATTGTTGATATCTTCATTAAACCACTTCCAAAATCTTAGTTTGAGTATCTACGCCAGAAGTTGGGCGTGACCTTGTTATCAAATTAAAATAGTCTATCTGATCAGGGGGAGAGTGCTCATAGTATATCTGATCAGGGGGAGAACAGATTCATTCTCAGTTTTATTTGAAATTGATGTCAAAGGGGGAGAAAAAGGTGTGGTCTTGATGCTACATTTGGAGGTCTAAGAAGAATAGAGTGTGGTCTGGATGCTACAGTTGGAGGTCTAAGCAGAATAGTGCAGCCTTTCAGAGTTGTCATCAATGCCAAAGGGGGGTATTGTTGGCATGTTTACAGGAAGAGTGTGCTTTTCATTGATGGAAAACAAAAAAGAGAAGATGATACCCTTCAACCGGTCTCACAAGAGAAGGGTCGGAGGCTGAAACCTTTGAATACTTAGAAAATATTCTAAGTCGGAAGAGATTGTAAGCTTAGGAGGAGGAGAAACAATGGTTGTCGGATCGAGAACTGTGAAGAATATGTATCGTTGGATCATATTCCATATAGGAGGAATGAGCGCAAAGAGGAGGAGAACAGATCATAGTCATTATATCTAAGCACATGGACCAACCGTCGTAGATCCAGAGGTAAGTGCACTAGCCTTAATTCCTTTAGAGTGAACAGGAGAAGCAGACTCACGAAGTCCTGAAGTTCCCAGGTTTATCAAAACTTTCCATCATCGAGGGGAATAGGTGGAAGAATATCCGAGAGTTTGAGGATTTAGAATTCGAAATATTTGCAAGGAAAAGAATGGAAACTCGCGAAGTTTGAAATCATGAAGGAAATCCTAGCTGTTGGTGTTGGGAAGGATACGTGGTGAGAGATTAGAGCTTCGTTGATTCGAAAATCGTAAAATCCAAAGGAAGGAGTGAACGCATGAGACAAGAAATCGTGAAGTCCAAGTTCATGAATTGATCTCGACCTATGGATCACAGAGATATTTGGGCTGTTGATCTGACACAAGCACAAATTCGGGAATCGAAGAAAGGAGGTGCTCTAACCTCCGACATCGTGAGTCGCAAAGTCTCAAAGTGAAAATAAGAGATCTGGACCATTGATCGATGAATGTCGTGGGTTGTTGATCTAGCATGACAAAATTCATATTTCAGGAGCTCGGACTTCAAAGAATGAATGAGAGATAACTCGCGAGATCGCAAAACGCGAAGTCACATAGTGCCTTTTTGGTTAGCATGTGGTCACAACCTGTGGAAATGTGAAGAGGAACTTGCACTCGGTGCTATTTCACACAGGTGAAGTTCACAAGGAACTTCTTCACAAGGAACTCCTATAATTGTCAGAAGAGACCTACCATAACTATCAGATGAACTGTAACAGTAATAGATAAGAGGAAGGGTTGCACTGGTAGAGAAGCCAAGAATCTCAAGATAATGACCACTAATGACGAACAAACTGTGGCTAATTGCCAGAGAAGGTGAAGAGTTGCGTGGATGATGTGGTAGAGGTCTTGGCATGATAAAAATGCAGAAAAAAGAAGAGAGGAAGTGCTTTTTGGTAGTTGTTCATGCAGGTAGAAGGAGGTTGTGTGCATGATCTAAAGTGGATAGCATAGGCATGACACATAGCATGCAGAAGAAACATAGAGCATAAAATGAAGAAACATGCAGAAGTGGAAAATCCCATAGAAGTTGAAGAAGGTAGAGGAGACTTTGAGCCACAACAGATCAAATCAGAGATAGATAAAGTAAGTAAGTTTTTGTAAGATTCAATCAGGGTGGTAGGGTGGTGCTAGGGAGGATTGTAGTCCTCTAAATTCTGGTTGGTGCTAGAAGATATTCTGAGAGTTGGTGCTTCCATCTGGTTGGTGCTAGAGAAACCTGGGAGTTGGTCCTTCCATCTAGTTGGTTCTAGAGGAATTTGAGAGTTGGTTCTCTCTGCAAGTTGTAGCTTTCTATCAGATTTTGTAGCCTCATATTTGAGTTGTTGCTCAAAGATTGTGATGTACATGAAAGTTGGAGCTTGATTGACATCCTAAGAAGAAGAGGTTTTATCCCTTTATGGGTTTCCTTAGGAAAATCAATGTCTCTGTGTATTATGTGTGATTCATCAAATATTGTATACTTATGCATGTTAATTTATCAACAACACATTAAATAATAATATATAAAGATTCAGAAAAGAACTTGAAAAGTTTCAAGATTATATATATATATATATATATATATA
>JZKD02S1750238.1:78527-92865 GCA_000966675.3 Picea glauca
TAACTGAACCCTTTTTCTTGAGATTTATCAATTGGCTAAAGAAGGTATTGCTCCTTGTATCCTCATAGTGTGCTATCATTTCTTCCATGAAAATTGTCCAAGTAACAAGTGATTTACGAGAACAAAGCCATATATACCATAAAAATTGATTGGGTTCTAAATATAAAGAAGAAATTTGTACCTTTTGTGTATGCAGAACATGATGTAGATCAAATAATTGCTCCATCTGAAGTATCCATGTGATAAGGTCCTTGCCATCAAACTTCTGCATATCGATCTTAGGAATGTGGTTGGTCTTCAACCCAAAGTTAGAGTTTCTCCATTCTTGATTCACCTTGCTTGTGTCCTCATCATGAATTTCATGGGATACGTTTTAACTTTCAGGTGTCCTCTCTATTACAAAAATTTTCAATCCTTCCATGATCTCCTCTTTTAAACCATCCATCTTAGTATTCATTGCCTCCAACTTAGCTTCCATCTCTTGTAGTTCATCTTTTGTTACTGTCTTCTTTTGTAAATCATTTATGTCCCTATGCATTTCTTCACCTTCATAAAGAGTCCAATTAGGATTTTCTGGAGGCTTATTTGGTGTAGAAGTTCCCTTTTTGGGTGGCATGTTGGCCAAGTATCAGTTTTGAACCTTGATTTTGAGGTGATTTTGCTAGACAATGTTTCTTTTGCTGTATCTCCAAAGTTTCAACCCTTCTGGGTATGAACATTTATTTTTTGTAGTTCTCTGATATTTCTCCTCTGCAATTCCATGGGTCTGATCAAAATTGGATGTGCCAAGTGTAATTTACGGTAACTTCCCCACAACTTGCTGATTTTTTGCCTTTCCAGGAAACATCACCTGTATAGCATGCCCCGCAAAAAATAAATTATATAAAATTCTGAAACTCATACCAAAAATACTAAAGGCTGTCCACTATCCAATGAAACTAGTCTCACTCAATTTGGATACTCTAGGAAGAAGTTATGATTTTTTTACCTGGAACACCTTCTTGAGACTAGTCAGATACCCTATCTTCCACAGGGTGTATCTACAAATTTAAGATGACCCAGAAGATGAAATTTTTACCATAGATACCTTACAAATTTCTATAAATAGCCTCCAAATTTCAGGGTCTGCAACGTTACAGAAAACAATTTATAGTGAAAATTCCGCGATGACTCAGTTCATGATGATTCCAGAACCCTATCTTGCACAAGCTGTATCTCCGAAAGTATAAGGCCTCAGGAGATGAAATTTTAACCCAACGTACCTTGATCCGTCTACTAAATATCTTCCAAGCTGTTCCTTATGAAACGTTGTAGAAAAAAAATTATAGAAAAAATACCAAGGTGTCTTAGATGTAGCAGCGAGAACCTAAGACCTTGAGCTTTGATACCATATGTTAAGAACCAAATATTAATATAGCATAGAAAAACCTCAGAATAAGTACTCAATGCCTTGAAAATGAGAGAAACTTAGATAATAAGCCTCTTCGAGGGGGAAACCTCCTTATGCCCACATAAATGTACAATTACAAGATGATTCAAAATGAAAATGTCTCCTTGGTATATATAGGAGACTAGAAGGTATAATTACAATTAATGAACTAAATCCGACATAAATAAAACAACATTACTAATATAATATGCCCTAATTAAGGGATAATGAGCCACTATTTAGGGCTTAACAACCTGAGTAGTGCATCTAGATTGTTTTCCAAAGAAAGAATGTGCACATTCCATATTGTTGTGCGCACTTGAGTTAGTGCGCATGGATTGTGCATCAAGGGAAGGGTGTGCACCTTCCATAGTGTTGTGTGCACCTAAGTAAGTGCATGAGGGTTACCTGGAAGTTGCATCAGACCAAATTAATTTGTGTGTGATTACATTTTACAAGAATAGGTGCACTGACATTTTTTCTCACCGGCCCAATAACCACAGAAGCGCTCCGGCCTCATATATATAGGCCAAAGAGCCTGTGTGGTTATTGAGCTTGTGAGCAAAAAGGCCAGTGTGTCTATCCTTGTAAAATGTAATCACACTAAAATTATTAATAATATCACATCGTTGCACACAGACCTCTCAGATGAAAAGAGACGGGTGGCTAAACTCCACTGAAAAGGGAAAAGAGAGGCTTGAGACCAAGGGAATATTTTATTAATATTTCCAAAAAGTATAATTTATGGATATTTATTTATCCTAAGTTCCCAAGGGATGGGAACAAAGTGGATAAAGCTAAGTCTAAAGGTAACAAGTGTCCAGTTATGACCATGCAAATATATGGTCAAACCTTAGTGTATTTTGGGGGGAGGAACCATTTTTCATCATCGGTCAAAGCATTTGAATGGGAAGAATGACGATTACCTTATTTGTAGAGAAAATATTCTAAAGGGATTTTTCCATATTGTAACTAGAGTCTTTGTTGTTGAAGAGGCGGGTTGTCAATCCCATGAGCATTCTCTCCAAGTGAGAGATTCGTTGTGAAAGAGGTGGGTTGTCAGGCCCATGATCATTCTCTCCAGGTGATATATTTTCTAGAAATTGTTCCCTGGTATGCTGAGAATTAGTTATAGGGCTCTGAGACTTCCTATCTGACCGATTACTAAAGCCCATGAAAGGGATTTTTGAGCATAGAAGGGGCACACTTCTTGGGGTGGGACAAGCATGTGGGGAATGAGAGATTGTAGGCTAGTTGCAATAGTTGAACACCTTGGAAAGATAATTTTTTTTTATTATTAGACCTTAGCCTGGAATTATGAATCTTTTTTCCCTAGTGTATTTTAATCCCCAGCTTGGGGGTGATCTAGATTGCTGAAAGTATATGAGCAATAGATTTTATGGTTGGGACGAACGTCTAATCTCTGCACGCATTTGGTGACTCTTTAAAAATATAAGTGTTATTTATCTGCTTGTCTAATTTACTGTGTTCTTATTTACCTATGTATGATATGGGTTTATTTCCTTTATGACATTGCATATAATTGATTGTTATTATTTCGTATAATGTTGTTTGCACATGTAAAGCACGATGTTGTTATTCAATAAATTTTGTTGCACATGCAGAGTATGATATTTATTGAGTTTCTTGTTATTTAACTTTGTAATATTGGTCATGAGTTCTGAGTAAATGCTAGAATTATTGTCCGCGCAGGGAAATAATTTGTGCATTCAAGAGGTTGGAATCATTGTGCGCATGGGAAAACAATCCACGTGCACAAAAAGAACTGAATCTTTATGTGAAACTATAGTGGTTGCGTCCACAATATTAATCATGTGTTCAAAGTGTGCACATAGTATATTAGTGTGCTCTGAATGATTATGCGTGTATTTGTATTATGTGTTAATTATGTTGTTATGACTAGTGTGAAGAGGAAAATTTGTCAGGGCACGATCCAACTTGGGATCATGTGTGTTACCTCACATCTTTCTACACGGATTAATGTTATAGTGTAGAATCTGTGCACTATATTTTTGGAGTGGCATTTCTCAACTGTACGTTGGGGATGTCATAGATTGGTATTAGAGTGTGGTACCTAGATAGGAGGCTGGGTACGTTACAAATTGGTATCATAGTTGTATCCCGGCTAGAAGGCTGGGTATGTTACATGCTCTTGTGATATCTAGGCCATATTTGTGTTCCTTCAAGAGAGTGCACAAACCAAATTTTGGAGGCACGTTATGGTTGAGTGGTAGGGAACTTTAGTGTGGAGAATATAGTAGTAGTACTTCAGAATCATTTCTACTGGCCAAATCTTCGACAAGACATCATACAATATATCAAGTTGTGCATTGCATGTGCCATCACTAAGACATCCATTAAAAAACATGTTTTGTACACTCCTTTTCATTCCCTAAACAGGCCTTGGGAGTCTGTATACATGGATTACATGTTAGGTTCTCCCTCCACCAAACGTGGTTATGATTTTGTTTTTTTGGTTGTCGATCGGTTCTTTAAGATGGCCATTTTAACACCGTGTAAAAAGAGTATCATAGTTGAGGCCACTGCTAGGCTCTTCTTTGAGCAGGTTTGGGTTCATTTTGGGATACCATGGACCATTATTTTAGATAGGGATAACAGGTTCCTTAGTACTTTTTGGTTCAACCTATTGTCTCTAATGGACACCAAGATGACTAAATCGATTTCATTTCATCCCCAAACAGATGAAAAAATAGAACTAGTCAACAAAATTATTGTGCATATTCCAAGAATCCATGTGCATGGGATGAGAGCCTTCCATATGTTCAACATAGCTATAACGGAGCCCTCCACAACTCCATTGGCTACAACCATTTTCAGGTGTGCTTGGGGTTCCAACAATTGGCCCCCATTGATGTAGCTCTATCGATTCCATCTTCCTTGACAGACTCCTCCCATGTTCAGACTGAGGAAGACATAACAACCAAATTTGTTGAATGGATCTGACACCTCCAATAACAAGCTCATGATATCTTGGATAAAGCTAATGCCAAGTATAAACAACGACATGACCAAGATCGAGTTCCTCACAAGTTTCAAGTTGGTGACAAGGTGTGGTTGCATTTGTGAAAAAAACACCTTATAGGCCCCCACGAGAAGCTCATACCACCCTGATATGGGCCTTACACCATCATAAAGGTTGTGGATGATAATTATTTCGAATTGTGTATTCCTCCTTTCCTTGTCTTGCACATAGTATTTAATGTAGAGTTGCTTTGATCATATTTCCCACCTTTGTTGGACACCTTAGCGGTGGCTGAGAAATTGACCCCTGCATAACTCAATCCCGACTGCATTTTGCAAGCTCTAATGGATCGGATCATGGACACTACGATGAAGGAAACCCACCAAAAGAACATACAACTCTATCAAGTTGTCAAAGAAGGAAAACTACTTCAATAAGGAAAGTGTCTAACCAAGGTTCAGATTCAACAAAAGTTCCCCATCTTCGAAGGGAAATTGACACAATGGGGACCATTGGTTCTTAAGGGGGGATTACTAATCTAGGTGGATATCAGTGGCCACCCACCTCTTCCATTGTCTCATCATGGTTCTTCATCTTTTCCATTTTTGTTATGATTTTCGAGTCCTAAACTTCCAAGGTATAGCGAGTTTGTCTTCTACAATATTCTATTATTTTATTTATTAATAGAAATTGGGTTTCACTATATTGTTGTACTCTCTACTATATCTCTGTGTGTGTTTCATTTCGTTCTCAATATAATCTGGATCACCTATATCCCAAGTGTACGAGTGAAATATATCATTATCATCACCATGATTATCATCATCGTCATCAGCAAAAATTACATCCACATTGTGCACATAAATGAAGGGAAACACATAAAATTGATATGGCAACGGAGAGGAGACTAGAAAATTTACCTTTTGAGGAGAATATATCCATCACACAAGGATGCTAGGGCACCATGCGATTGAATTTGAGCTTCTCATGATAGTTACAATGCTTCAAATCTACACTATCTCTTCACAGGTATAATTTTTAGAAGGAATATCAACGAATATGATCCATCATGGGGTCTATATATGTATGTATGTATGTATGTATGAAATCCTTGTGCAATTTAATAGAATCCTCTTCCTCTTCCTCTATCTTCCTCTATCTTCCTCTATCTTCCTCTTTTTTCCTCAAGATTTTGTTTTCTTTTGATTACATATAATAATGCACAATTTTGCAAAACGATTTGGTTAAAATTTGTAGATTTCAACCACATTTTTTTCATAGACTAAATGAGCAATACATAAACCACCATCTTAAACTTTTTAATATTTCAAAGCTCTAGTGATTCTTTCATCTTTCTAGGATGGGTAGTGAAGGATAATCATGTTTTATCATAGAGGAAAACAAGAAATTACCTTTGCCTAGCGATTTGGAGAAACAACCCGCAAATAAGTGAAGGCTCTAGCTCTAGTCCAAGTGTTAACACTTCTAGAGCATGAAGGATTTCATCATATCTTGGTGATTAGGGACTCAATTAGTCATCATATCTTTGTTATTAGGCACTCAATGGTTATAATTGAGTATATTCTTTCATTTCCAAGCCCCATAGATCCCTCGTTAAAACAAATTGTTATGAGAGTTCAAAAATTGGCCAAAAGCTCTGCAAAATGTGAATTTTCTTGTGTTCTAAGGCACTTAAACTCCACTGTTGATAAGTTTGCAAATTGAGAGCATAAGTTGGAAAAACGTGAATTTTTTCATGTTCTATGGCACTTAAACTCCATTATTGATAAGTTTGCAAATTGAGAGCATAGGTTTTCCAATGGGACAAGGAAAAATGGGGGAGGCATCATAACCTATTATTTTCCATGAAGTTTGAATTAAACACTCTTTATAAGTTTGTAAATTGAGAGCGTAGGTTTTCCACTGAGACACTTTAAGGAAAAATGGGGGAGGCATCACACCCCGTTATTTTCCATGAAGTTTAAATTAAGCAAATAGTTATTGTTTCAAGGCATAAGTAAAAAGTTAGTGTTTGAAGGCATAAGTAGTATGGGCACTTGCAATAAGACCTGACAAGAAGGTATCCCACACAATGAAGCTATGACTCCCTCCCTTTGTTGTTTGAAGGCATAAGTAAAAAGTTAGTGTTTGAAGGCATAAGTAGTATAGATGCTTGCATAATACATGACAAGAAGGTACCCCACACAATGGAGCTATGACTTCCTCCCTTTGTCACTCATCGCGGTAGAGGTGGATCTACTAATTACTGAGTGCATTTGGTATTAACTTCAATCTTAGACATGAAGCGGGTGAAATAGCAAGACTATTCCCTCATTACTATGTATACATCTCTAATATCAATTGTCAATTGTGTAGGGCATTAAATTGTGTTGTTTTTATTCAGTGAAAATTATATATGAACGTGATATATAATTGTTATAAATATGATAACGTATTTTAAACATGTAAATTTAAATTATCATAAAAAAATTCATAACAATTTTATTTTTAAATATTTCTTATAATATAAATTTTCAGTTTAATAATTGTATAAACAAAAATTATAAATGTAACACATTATAGATTAGTAGAATGAGATCTATGCCATTATTACTTGTGACACATAAGAGTATTGTTTATGCTGTGTAATCATAACTTAACAATAAAAATAGATAAATGAAAAACAATAGAAAATAAATGCTATATTTATATTAGAAATAATAGAAATAAGATACATATCAAATTACCTTATCTTATATATAAAAATTGAACATAAACATTAAATTTTAAATAAAAAATTAAATAACCTATATAATTTATTAAATTTAAAAAATAATTAATAAAAATTTATAAATATATGAACAATTTAAATAAAATTAAAAAGAATAAAAAGTGTGTAAATTTAATATATAATTATTATAAATATATAAATTTAAATTTACCAAAAAAAAATTATAATAATATTTTAAATAAATTGTTTATTATAATATAAATTATTTATTATGAAGCAAAAATCTATAAATATAACAAATTATAATTATAAATGAGTAGGAGATCATTATTACCTCTAACACATATTAGTATTTTGTACAATATATATGCTATGTATTCCTCAGTTAACAATAAAAATAGATAATTGGAAAAGGGTATAAAGAAAAATGGTCTATATTTATTATAAATAAGTATGGTATTGGCATGCACTATACTTGTCACAAAAATTTTATAAGATGGACCCTACTTTTGACAGTATAAAAAAACAAGAAATATTTATTACAATAACATTGGGGGAAGTGAAGGCAGCAATGAGACTTCAAAGTCTTTGGCCAATAAAATATCAGATAAATGAGATTTAAAATTTAAAATACTTCAAAGTCTTTGGCCAATAAAATATCAGATAAATGAGATTTGAAATTTAAAATAAATCATTATTTTTTAAAACTTTGGATAAAGGGGTGTATATTTTATAGTCAACCATAAACTAATAGAAAATCAAGCCTAACTCAAAGTTATATACCATACCTATAGGTAGGGATAATAATAGTAGAGCATCACCCGATGCAATGAGTGCTAAGTGGACTATTCAAATCATGAAAATTATTGGTCAGTGGCGACTAATACTCATGAATATGTGTCATATATTAATGACTTACACTACGCAGTTAATCCCGAAAATAATACCTATATATTGCACTGCGGAAGCCCTTATATGCTTAAATAATAAGAGTTAAGGGAGCTCTAATTGGGTAGTTCATAAGGCACAATACTTGTTAAGGTTTTGCAAATGGGGTAGCAAGCTAAGTGGGGTTGATTGTGGGAAAAACTCCACAGTTAAGCGCGCTTGAGCCAGAGGCGTCTTGGGATGGGTGACCACCTGGGAAGTCCTCATTACCGGGTGCAAGCCCCAGAAGTGATGATTGATGCTATGCGATTCATTCATTTCATTTAAATATGCAAACATTTTTTTCACTGCTCTCTTTCTTCTAATAGTTTTCATTTAATGATTAACCAACAATAGCACAGTTCCTACGTACTTGGAAATGGAATCGTGGTGTGGCACATCACAATTACTTCCCAATTTCTACACCTCCTATTCTTCTAGATGTTCCCGGCCCGTCCTGAAACTCGCGATCACGACTTCCTTGCCTACCTCCCTCCCACTTCACTTTTTGTGTGAACGATTTATTTTAGTTCCTCGTATTCTTCTAGGGTTTCCTGGTGCGTCTTGAAACTAGCAATCACCACCTCCCTCTTCACTTTCTATGTGAAAGGATTGATTTTAATTCTTGGTCCATCTTGAAACTAGCGATCGTGACTTCTCCCTTCATTTTCTGTATGGGATGATGGATTTTGATTTTAATTCCTAGTACATGGAAATTTGCATGACAAATACGATTCATTGGAAACTTTCATATTCTCTTGTATGGTTATATTTGAAGTGATTCATTGGAAACTTTCATATGCTCTTGTATGGTTGTATTTCAATAAATATTTGTATTTAAAGAGATTTGATCATTTTAAATGTAATGAGTTAAGATGAAGTTTGTATTTAAAGAGATTTGATCATTTTAAATGTAATGAGTTAAGATGAATTTATATGGTTTGTTATGAGAAAATTAAAATAGAATTGAAATATTTTAATGATGTTATATGGAAATATGTTTTGTTTTATATATATTTAAATGCAAAGTGCTAATTTTATGTCGAGTATTGAAAAATCATAAATCTCCATCATATTAAGTGTGATTTAGAAACATTTTAACCAAGTTGTGTAAACTCATTTTAATTTTCGATTTATATGGAATGTATAAAGTCCATCTTGAGTATGGAAGGAATTACACATCTCCCTCACAATTTTAGTGCATTATAAACCCTTGCTTTAGAATTTTGTTTCTATGTTTGAAAAACTTTAAGATAAGTGTTCCTAAATCACCATAATTTTGATGAGTTATAATATTAAGAAGATTAGTATTGTAACACATATTTTGAAATTGTGATTTAATGTGGGTTTATGCTTTGTATTGAAATATTTCTTTGTTATTAATATTTTTTTAAATTCCACATGTCAACTCCATGTTAAGAGCTCAAATAATTACACATCTCCCTTATACTCGTATGYGGAAARCACTTRTTGAGATATTAATTATTTTTTACTTTCAATTAAATATATTTGTATATAAAGTTAATATAAAAATATTTAATTGAAGGTGGACATTGAAATATTTTATTTATGGGAGATATTTAAATGTTTTTTTTTTATTAATATTTTTTTTAAATCCTACAAGAGAACTTCAAATTAAGCATGGAAGGAACTACACATCTCACTCATATTGAGCTATAATTTTTTTAAGCTTTTCAGGAAAGAAGCATGAATAAAAAAAACAAATGACACTAACTACCATAAAGATTCAAATCACATATGTATCTTTGTAAATCCACTATGTTGGTCCGTAACCTTTCTTGCTACCACATATGTATCTTTGTTTTGACTCTCAGGTGCCACTATGAGTAAATCATTGATAACATAAACCCTTGTTCCTTGATGAATCCTCTTATCAAGTCCACCCTTTTCGACTTCATAAACATCTACAACAAGATTACAAATAAAGAAGAAAATCCTTACAATGCACTTGTTGAAGTTGTAAAAAAATTGGGTTATGACACTGCTCACTAATACAATGGCATTATCAATGAACAAAAGCCTTGAAATCCAAAGGACTTTCTGATAATGAATTTATTTTACTTCTTGAAATAACCAAGAAAAATTCATATCCAATGTTGTCATGAGTTGTTTACATGTCCTATTTAAGAGACATAGATGGGACATTATTTTTCTTATTAAGTGGAGGACTTCATCCTTAACTTTAATAGTGTGCAAAATCTTCCTTCCCTGCATCATAAAAACTATATAATTCTTAGATAGAAAGAAATGAGTCTTTTGACAAGAAGTTTGACAATTATTTTGTAGCTAACATTGTACAAAGAAATAGAATCCTTTACTTCACTAAACCATTTAGGACTATAGTTTTGGGTTGAAGGCCATAGAAATTGTATTGATAAGAGGTGCACTCTTCCTACAATTTTGGTTCCCAATACTATTTTGTTAGGAAAAAACAAAATACATTTTTAATTAATGGTCATGGATAAAACTACATTGGTGACTTAATGCATTTATCAAATGTTTTGACTTTCTTTTTTGAATTTATTAAAGGTAAACATAAACTTGAAATTTGTGATTACTATATTTTTTCTTTTGAAAGTGATGTAAGTGCACATACAATTACCATTCTTTATCATTACCTCTTGGGCCTAGTTATCCATTGGATTAATTTTGTGTTAGGTCAAGTAAAGTTTTAGACTTGATTGTGAAGTTCTTTTGGTTAGTGATTCTTTCATGTTTTCTTGCTTTTTAATCATTTGCAATCTACAATTGTCCTATGGAGACTATTCAACATAATAAAACAAAGGAATTTGGAAGCCTAATATAAACAATATGTCGATTGAGTTTTATTTTTTGGTTGAAGATCAATAACTAACTATCCTACTCTAGCTCAAGTGCTAATATGAATTTTGGGTTTGTGATAGTGAAAATGGTGATTTGGGGATTGTGACTCTGTAATACAAACTAAGCCCACCAAGGATATCCATATGCAACAATTGGCGATATTTCAAATGCATATAGGGTCTTAGCCCTTGTAATATCTAAACTAGTCAATATTTGATTAATTAACATATGATATTCATAATTAGCTGTAGAACATTGTAGACGAGTCAACGCCAAATATTGACAACCAATGAATACCATGCACATGATGAGAGCATAGCCAATGAGAAGGAATTGGAGTGATCCATATGGATCCAGGAAGGCCTAAAAATCAAAGTTTCCATAATTGGACAAAACCAACGCCATTACATTGGGCTCGTCGCATCGATTATGAGCATATATATTTTTTCCGAAAATGGACTCTGTATGCGAAAGTTATTTCATTCTAATCGATTTCCTAAACAGGCAAAAAAAGTTAAAGTCAATAGGTCAAAGTCAATGCTAACATCATCATTACGTCAGCAATGCATCATGATGATGTTAGTAGTACGTCATGATGATGTCATCATGACATGTGGCAACACCGGGAGCTAACATGTGTCACTCATTTTTGGCATTTTAGGGGCTAATGTGGACCAATAAAAAAAAATTGACACGTGGCACTGTACAGATGTGACACGTGGCACTGTACAGATGCTCATGTATCTCTATGGAATGTTGACATGGAAGCCATACATATGACACATGGCATAGGACTGGGTAGTGATGTGGTAGTACAGATGTTGACGTGGCAGGGTGGCTTGGTAGTACGAATGTTAATGTGGCAGTTGACTGGGCATGAGGTGATGTGGTAGTATGAATGTTGACGTGGCAGGGTGACATGGAAGTATAGATGCTGATGTGGCAACTGAATGGGTAGGTGACATGGAAGTACAAATGCTGACTTGGGATGTTGACTAGGCATGTTGATGTGGCTCGGACCAATCAGGGGGTGACACTTGGCCCATTTAAAGGGCACCACGTGGAAGCCTGAATTTTCCCAATGTTGTCTAGGTCTAATTTTTAGGGCCCTGGTCACAAGGGGCACCATATGACCAGGGGCCCAAGATTTGGGGGTTGCGCCTTTTAGGCTAAATTTGGTGGATTTGGTCAAATCTAGGCCTGATTTTAGTGGATTTTTTTTTAGAAAATGGGATCTGAGCCCAAAAAAATCCCAAAAGGAGGGGGAAGTTGGCATTTAGACCCCCAACTCAAATTATATATAATAAAGGAATGATTGAGTGTCTTTCAAGTTCAAATACAACAAAATGATGAAGAAATTGTGAATATCAAGCCATTTTTATGCAGGGAAGCCATTGAGGAAGCGAACTTTGGAGGCCATTTCCGGGAGCTACGCTCAACCTTTTTCAGTGTCGTCAGTTGTGTTGGATTTTTGAGGTCGAGTAGAACACAACAAGACTAGTTTATAATCCATTAAATGCATTTATGATGTACTTTTGAATCATTGAGTATTAATAAGAAATTCATCCCCACTGAGATAGGCCCAGAGGCCTAGGAAAACTTGTGTCGAACTCAGTTATTAAGCTTTCTATTATGGTTTGTTGTTCCTTATGTTTACTTTCTGATCTATATTGTTTATGATGGTTGCAACATTATTCCATTAAAATCTCCTTCCTCATTTAATTTTTTGAAGGATAAGTTAACACATGCTTAAAACTCAACCAAGTCTTTAAAAGATTCAATTTTGGATCAGGTGGTATCAGAGCATGTTGATAGTTGGTTGTTTGAGTTTGCATGATTACTAGAAAAAATCTAAGTCATGGTGAAGGCTGTTGGATTACTAAGAGGGGGAGTGAATAAGTAATAGAACAATTCAATCATTTTTAACCACAAAATGCAAGTGTTATATCAATGTAGCATTATCATCCAATAGTTCCAAAGTAAATAAATAATGAACAAATGAAAAATAATACACATACATAGTACACCAGTGTTTTTACGTGGAAACCGAAAGCGGGAGAAAACCACAGAATGGTTTTTCTTATATGTATTTAATAATTACATTCATTGGAAGCACTAACTTCCTTTTTTTTTCAGTCGTAACTGGAAGGAGGCTCCAACCCCCTAGTTTCTCAGGCTACAACCTAAGGGAAGATCCAACTCCCTAATTATCTGGCTACAACTAGAAGGAGGCTACAACCCCCTATTTTCTTCGGCTACAACCACCTGTAATTTCCTTGTCCAACTGCCCTAAAATATAAGTGCCAAATGTAAAAATGAATATGTCACTAAGAAACCTGTCACCGTATACTCATCAACCAATCTGATCTGATCACATATACCTCAAATGTAGAAAATGAACATGTCACTGAGAAACCTGTCACTGTATACTCATCAACCAATCTTATATGATCACATATACCTCAAACACTATACCACAAGTTTGTACCTCAGACCATGTGCTAGAACCTCATTGTTATACAACATCTATCTGTACCAATAACTTCACCAACATACCTCAACCAAAATCCCTCAAACATGAACCAATACTACACCTCATTAGATCTACCTCAGATCACCTCTACAACAAGCCATAAACTCCCAAGAGGGAATCCAACATATTTACATGGAAAACCCTCATCTTCATTCATAAATTCAACACTACACATATGAGAACCATACCTTTTTTTATTCTTGTAGCATTTTGTTGCTACGGTTTTGCTACCACGAATCCACTACCACGATTTTTCTGCTGCACTTTTTCTACTGCGGTTTTTTTGCCACATTTTTCCTGTCACACTTTTCCTGATGTGATTTTTCTGCTGCACTTTTTCTTCCATAGTTTCCTGCCACACATTTTCTGCTGCACTTTTTCTACTACAATTTTTCTGCCGCACTTTTCTTGCTACAATTTTTCTGCCGCACTTTTTCTACCACACTTTTTCTGCTGCACTTTTCCTGCCACACTTTTCCTACCACACTTTTTCTGCTGCAATTTTTCTGCCACAGTTTCCGTGTCACACTTTTTCTGCCACACTTTTCTCTATCAATATTACCTTCCCAAATAACCTTTCAACAAAATAGATATTCAATGATATTCAAGTGTGATTTTAATGAGAGACCCATGCCTCTTATTTATACTTTTATGTATCTTCCTTAAGGGGTTACCTTCTAACCATCTTAACCCACTTATAACCATGTGTCTACTTAACTTAACCACTTTCCATAATTAGTAAGTTCTCCATTAATTTTATTATTTAAATAATTTCTTTTTCATCCTCTTTGACTTATAGTACACTCATCACTTCACTTTATTATTTAAATAATTTCTTCTTTGCAAACACTTTGACTACTTTGACCTTTT
>JZKD02S1750238.1:92915-106213 GCA_000966675.3 Picea glauca
ACCTTCACATGACTAGTGGTGGTTCTTCCTCCTTAGAAGAAATACCATGTTTTCTATGTGACCGACGAATTGTTTGGTAAGCCATGGCGAATAAATGTGTTTTAACAAAGGAAAAATGACAACCAACCCAATTAATCAACAATCCCCCCTTTATCATTGATGGAAACACTATGATGCAATATTGAATTCATATCACTCATGCTCTTCCTACGATCATCGCTCCCCCTGGAACCATGATTATGTGCTCTGAATCTGATAAATATCTCCCCCTTTGTCATCAATGGAAAAGGCATCTCTCCATCCCGGGCTACTCCCCCTAACTGAACTATCCTTGGGGATACTCCCCTTGACTGAACTCTTCCTGAAACTGATCTACCAACCTGAACTATCATCTTTATGGTGCTTCCTCATGTAAATCTAAGACATATAAGATAAGCATTCATTTTGGAGTAGAAATTACTCTGAGTCTCTAGAGAAGATACTCAAAGGCTTCCTGTGGAAGCGGTTTTGTAAATATGTCTACCACTTGTTATTTTGTGCCCACGTATTCAACTCTGATGTTCTTCTCTGCAACTTGTTCTCATAGAAAGTGATACTTGATTGGAATGTTCTTCGTCTTGGAGTGCGTCACTGTGTTCTTTGAGATACCGATGGTGCTTGTATTATCACAATAGATTGGAATGGGCTCATCATACTCAACCTCTATATCTGTCAGAGTTTGTTTCATCCATAGAACCTGTGTGCAACATGTTGCTACTGCAATATATTCTTCTTCGGCTTTAGATAAGGATATTGATGATTGTTTCTTGCTTAGCCAGGATACTAAACACTCACCCAAGTAGAACGTTTCTCCATTAGTGCTTCATCGGTCATCAATGTAACCTTCCCAATCTGCATCTGTGTAGGCAATAAGTGATATATCCTTTCCTTTTGGATACCATAATCCAAACTCTTTTGTTCCTTTCAGATATATGAAAATCCTCTTCACTGCTATAACATGTGATTCCTTTGTTGTTGCTTGAAATCATTCCACCTGTCCAACTATCTGCATTACATTTGGTCTGGATGCTATCACATATAGTAAGCTACCAATCATTGACATGTATTGCCTCTGGTCTGTAGACTTTGAATCATCATTTTTTTCTCAACTTGCAATTGGTTTGCATAAGAGTGGTAACTAGTTTGCAATCTTCCATTCTGAACCTCTTTAGCATTTCTCTGATATACTTAGATTGAGAAATAAAAATTCCTTGGTTGTTTTGACATATCTGAAGACCCAGAAAGAAGGATAGTTCTCCGAGTAATGAAATTTCAAATTCATCTTTCATATCCTTTGCAAATTCCTGGCTTAACCAATCATCATTGCTTCCAAAAATAATATCATCAACATAAAATTCAATTAATAAAACATTGTATTGAGTTACCTTGATGTAGAGGTTGATCTCTGCACTTACTTTTCTTAACCCTGCCTACTGTAGATATTTATCCATTCTAGAGTACCATGCTCTAGGAGCCTATTTTAGACCATACAAGGCCTTCTTCAATTTGCACACGTAATCTATGTTCTCTGACAACTGCAATCCTTCTGTTTGTTCTATGTATACTTCTTCTTCAAGTTCCCCATTTAGAAAAGTTGATTTCAGGTCCATATGATACACTTTAATATTCTTGGAGCATGCATAAGCTAAAATCAATTGGATTGCTTCCATTCTAGAAACTAGGGAAAATGTCTCTTCAAAGTTGATTCCTTCAACTTGTGCGTATCCTTTACATACCAATCTAGCTTTGTTCCTTGTAACCTGTCCATCTTCACTCAATTTATTTCTGAATACCCACTTTGTGCCAATCACATTCTTATTCTTTGGTCTTAGAACAAATTCCCAAGTGTCATTCTTCTTTATTTGATCCAATTCTTCATCCATGGCCTTATTCCAAAATTCATCCTTGCTAGCCTCTTCAAAACTATCTGGTTCAATCATAGATGAGAATGTTAGGTGCATTTGTTCTGGTGAACATATTCTTCTTCTAGTCTCAACTCTTGTATCTTTGTTTCCTATAATATGATCTGAAGAATGATTCTTTTGTAATTGTTGTTAGGTGTCTTTGGAGGCACTTGTTGAACTTTCTCTTCTACTTCTATCTGATCTTCTTCATCTTCCCCTTCTACTTCTTCTTCATCTTCTGCTTCTTCTTCATAAGTTTGTTCCATTGATTCATTTTCTTCTTCCTTTAATTCTCGTCCACCTGTTTCATCAATTGTTACATTGATGCTTTCCAAAACTTTGTTCAACCTTAGATTATATCACTTGTATTCTTTCCTTGTACTTGAGTAGCCAATAAGTACTCCTTTTTCCACATGAGAGTCAAACTTTCTCATTCTTCCATCTTCTCTTTTGATGTACCATTTGCTTCCAAATACTCTGAAGTGCTTCACATTTCCTGGTCTTCCTTTCCATAGCTCGTAGGGAGTTTTGTCAGTGTTTTTTCTGAGAATTACTCTATTTTTAATGTGAACCATTGTATGCACTACATGTGTCCAAAAGATATCTGTCAATTTGGAATCCATTAGCATTGTTCGATCCATTTCATGTGTTATCTTTTTCTTTCTTTCAAAAACTCCATTATGTTGAGGTGTCCTAGCAATGAAGAATTGTATTTTTATTCCATGCCTGCTGTAGTAGTCCATAAATTCCTTTGAAGTGAACTCTCCCCCATTATTATATATCAAACATTTGATTTTTTAA
This sequence comes from Picea glauca, assembly GCA_000966675.3. NCBI lineage: Eukaryota > Viridiplantae > Streptophyta > Pinopsida > Pinales > Pinaceae > Picea > Picea glauca. The sequence continues at coordinate 95,660 of JZKD02S1750238.1, forward strand.
TCTGTTTCATTTCAACCATTTCCTTTGTCTCTGAACCACTCTCTGAACCAATCTATGAATCCATGCTCTCGTCCAATGTCATATATCTCTCCAAACCTACTAAGTGTTCTTACGAATCCATCTCTACCCATACTATCCAAGACTCTACTGTTAACTCTCCATAATGTTTACCCATTTATCACTATACTATCATGAAGTCTTCACTACTACAACTGATTGTACTTCTGCTAACTGACTACTCTAGATCTGTCTACTCAAACTCTACAAGTTGCTCGAAGGATGGTTCTTTGGTTTGTCGTAGTTATCACATAGACTCCCCCTTTCTAATATTCATGTTACCTAGGATTCTCTAAGACAGATGGCTCATAACAATTCCTACTCTGATGTGTATTCATCATCATATTCATTGGTAGATTCATCATATCTATGAGCTCTGACTTCTTTCTTTCTCTCTGTGGATTCATCTTTCACTAAATGCCTAAAAGTACAATCTCTTGAACATGTTCCTTATTTACATGTTCTTCTTTTCTTTCATTTATTTTCCAAACCTTTCTATATTTAACATCTTTCTTTTTCTTTGTAGAATTTTCTTCATCTCATTTTATTGCCAATCTTGCGATCTATGGGACCTGTTCTTTGTTCACCTATTCTTCATGTTTTCTTATCCATACTTTCTTATATTTGATATCAATGTTCTCTTTCATGGAAGTATCAATCATGCTTTTACAATCACTAGCTATGTGTCCATAGTTATGACATTTGTAACATTCAATGTTACGTGGGGCCACATAGGCATTTCTTGCTTGAACAATTTTATAATCCCTGCAATCTACAACCTTATGTCCAAAATTAGTACAATAAAAACAATGACCATAAAAGTAATTTGCATACTTGGAAGTGAATGATCTTCTTTGTGGTGTAGTCCTTCTGAAATTCTGCCTTGACTAATCATGATCATGATTGAATCTTCTTTGTGGTTTGAACATGGATGGTACTCTTGAATATGTATCTTCAATAGTTTTCTTACATTCTAGTTGACCATGATTCCTTCCTTTGAGTACTTCTGCATAACTCTTTCTATTTTCTTCATTCTTCTTTTCTAGCAACCTAGAGTGCTTCTCTTCATTCTCTATAACTGATGTGTATTTTATGTCTCTTCAACATTCTTGTTGAGCTTGACGATTTTACTTCTCAATGTGACAACTTCTTCTTCACACTTCTCAACCTCTTCTTTCTTCATTATCTGAGACTTCATGACTTCTTCTGTTCTTTTCGCTTCTTCAAGATGAATTTTTAATGTGATTATTTCTTCTTCAAGTCATTTCTCTTCTTTACCAAACTCTACCTCAAGTTGGTTTAGATCATTAGTTCTTTCCTTAAGATGATCTGTCAATATCTTCTCTCTCATTTCTGCTTCTTCCTTATGTGTTGTTATGCTGGCTTCCAAATATTTCTTTTGATATTCAATATTTTCTTCTATCTTTCTAGCTTCTTCTAGCCAAGTTCTTAATTTCTCGATGACCTATTGGGATTCTTCAAAAATGTGAACACTTTCGTTTTGTTTCATCAATTATTTCTTGAGTGATTTATTTTCTTCTCTTAGTTCATCTAAAGCACTAATCAATTATGCTTCATAACTTTCTTCCTTTTCAATTAGTGTTTATGTCTCGCTTCCTTCATGGCATTCTATTTCAAGATGTCTACGTTTTTCACAATTAAAGCAAAACACCATACCTATGGTGATTATGTACTCTTCATCTTCTGAATCTGTTTGACATGGTGAACATAATTCTTCTTGATATGTATATGCATCTTCTTTGGCATTTTCTAAATATGCAATGGGTGAAGAATATATGTCATGTAACTTATCCCAATGTTCTTTGGCTAATGAACATTTACCAACCTTTTCTCTTACCTGATTAGGTAATCCTTCCTAGATGAAATCCATTGCTATTTTGTTATTCTTCAATTCCTTCTTGGTTGCAATCTTTTCCCTTTTTGAACTATCATATCCTATAACAACTGATAGCCAAATATAATGTCCTTGTGCTTGTAAAAATACGTTTGTCTTTCTTCTCCACATCTCATATTTTAAACCATTATGACCATTAAACATTGGTACTCCATTCTCAGAATAATCCATGATCTCCTTCCAATGGTTAAATTGTTTCCTGAAGGAACCTGTGTCAGCCCCAGATTGTGGTACTCTTCACATTTCTTAACTCCTATAGACACAAGACCTCTAGGCGGCCACAATTATAAAACAATGACTCTGACTTTTCTTCTACTTATCAGTGGGGATGATTTTAAGGATGGAAATTTATTTTAAAATGTAGAAACCTTGGCGAATCTTACAAACCCTTCATATTCCAACTATAGAATGTTTGGCGATATTTTTATAAAAATATTCAAATTTCTAAGGATTTTATATAGTTTGTATAAAATTTTGGCAATTTTTAAGGTAAAATAATTTTATCCTATAGAATTTGGGTGAATCATTTTTAGAATAGCGAATATTTTTTGGGGAAAAGCCATGGAAAATTAGACCATGAGTGAAATTTAGCCCTTAAAATCACACACTAAGTGTTGGCAAGCAAGTTTCAGACTTACACCTCAAAGACACACTCTTGTTCTATCTAGTCCATCTTTGTGTTCCTTCAAGCAAGTGTGCAAAGCTAATTTTGGAGGCACATTATAGTCGGGTGGCAGGGAAATTCCTTGTGAAGAAGAAAGATCTTCAAAAGGGGTCAAATATTAGGAAAAATGTGTATTTTGGCTTCTATCCTATTATGGATTCCCTTCCAGCCTATAGGGTGGAAATTAAGTCTATAAAAACTACCAAAACCATGTAACCAAAACCACCTATGTTGAGCTAACAACTTTGAATTTTTAATCGAATCAAATTTAACCTAACATAATGGCCTTAATATTGATAGAACTTGTTAAGTGAATACAATGATATTAATTTTATAAATATGATATTGCATTGGTATTCTTATTATAAATATGATATTACATAGGATTAAATTTATTTATGAAATGGATTTTATGTGATATTAATGGAAGAAGACAATTATGTAATTAGAACTAGAAGCAGAGTGAATGTGCTTGAGACATCATCTTTTACATAGTTGTAGTTTTGTCGGCATTGATCCTTGAATATTTGGGAATAAATGGTAGGAGATTAGTTGTTTAGGTAGTCCTCAGTGCAACAATATTGAGGGATCTTGAAATCAACACATGCATTGTTGCATCCATCAACCATTTTCAATTATGTAGAGCATATGGAATTTATGTTGTTGTTACAAATGGGTGTTGTGTAGCTCGTGTCCAAAGGAGTTATGCATAGGGGGAGATTGAAACCATCAATGAGAGAGATGTCATAGGTGTTTTTGTCCCCATTCAGAGTATATTCAGGAAGCATTGCAAGAGGTTGTGTTGAGCCTTGACAATTGATCAAACCACCATAGTTATCGATGTTTAATTAGCCTTGATTGGCTACCAATCCATAGTATATTCAACAACCATTGCAGGAGGTTGTCCCGAGCCTTGAAAATCGAGAAAACTGCAGTAGTCACCAGTATTGCATTAGTATTATATATATAAAGACTAGCCAACAATCCATGCGGTTTGTGACTATTCCCACAACATAGAATACATTGCACAAAATTCCTATCTAGTTGGCAGCATGGAAACTTTACGAAGAAAAAATAGAGTAGAGAGTGTAGTGTATAATAAGTCACACCAATAGGTACTAGATAAGCAATGGAGTGTATGACCAACTATCAATATTGACCGAGGACTTGAATTTTCATTTAATGATTGACCACATATACAACATAGCACAAGTCTCATGTACTTGCTAGACGAGATGGAGTCATCGTTTGACACCTGGTATTCTTCTAGGGTTTCCTGGTATTCTTCTAGGGTTTCCTGGTCCATCTTGAAACTAGCAACCACCACCTCCCTCTTCACTTTCTATGTGAAACGATTGATTTTAATTCTTGGTACATCTTGAAAATAGCGATTGTGACCTCTCTCTTCATTTTGTAACTAGAGATTGTGACCGGTTTGTAATCCATTTTATGCATTTCTGATGTACTTTTGAAGCATTGAATATTAATAGGAAATCCATCCCCACTAAGACAGTCCCAAATACATAGGTAAACTTGTGTCGAACGTCGTTATCAAGCTTGTTGTTATGGTTTATTGTTCCTTATGTTTACTTTCTGATCTATGTTTTTTATGATGGTTGCAACATTCTTTCATTAAAATATCCTTCCTCATTTAAGTTTTTGAATGATAAGTTAACACATGCTTAAAAATCAACCAAGTATTTGTAATATTCAATTTTAGATCAGAGAGATATCCATGTCCATGTAAATATTTTCATGGTGGAAGGATGAAAAAAATAATTATGATTTATTGCAGGCATAATGTTATAAGCCCTTGGGCTGAAAATATTTATCCATATATGATAGAATTGCATAGCATGAGAGATGAAGAGACACCAAACGTAATTGAAGAGGGACCAAATAGAGTACCAAGCATATATGAAGAGGCACCAAACACAGATCAAGAGGAAACAATATTAGATGACGTGTTTGAAGTTGATAAAATTTTCAATGAGGGTCTCAATGTTGATTGGAACAAGTTGATGGATGATGCATTAAAATCTTTGTATGGTACTTGCAAGTTAAGTCTTTGGAAAAAAATTCTTCAAATTATTATCTTGGAAGTAATGCATGGCTAGACATTTGAGGGTGTAAATGAGTTATTGGAATTTTTACATTCGCGTTTACCACGTGAATCTACATTGACAACAACAAAAAAATCAATGTAAAATGTAAATCACTTAAATAGGCTTAGGCTATGAAAACATCCACACATATGTGAATAGGTTTGTATTATTTCAAAAAAATATAGCAGTTGAGACCAAATGTCCAAAATGTCAAGAAGGAAGGTGTAGACCAAGGGTTGAAATCAACTATAGTTCATAGAAAGGTTATTTTCCACTTTCCACTAATCCCACGATTACTTCAAATGTATAGGTGCCAAGACATTGGTGAACTTATGCAATGGCATGCCCAAATAAAAAGAAATGATGGAAAATATCGACATGTGCCTAATTTTAAAATGTGGATGGATTTTGACATAGATGGTTTAATGTTTCCCAAGATCCTTGTAATATAAGGTTGGGTTTGGCTCTAGATGGGGTGAACCCATTCTCATATCAAATTACTAAATGGTCAACTTGGCTAGTCATTTTATTTTATTTTTAATTCTATCATGGATTATACTAGGAAATAAATGTGTGAATTTAGATACAATTGATGTTTATTTAGAGCCATTATATGATTAGATAATAGAATTATGGAAATGAATTGAAGCAATTCAATTTATATGTGATGGTGATTCAATGAAATTCACTTTAAGGGTTTCGTTGTTGTTTTCAATTCATGATCTTCCTACATTTTGGTGCACTAACTAGTCTCACCACTCATGGATACCATGGATGTCCTACTTGCATCTTTGAGGATTTAGTGAGGCACTCAAGTAGTGTGCGTAAGTCTATTTATAGTGGACATCATGCTTACCTTAAAATGGATCATTCATATTGTCGACAAAATTCACGCTTCCATGGTCATGAAGAGAATTGTGAAGCACCATTGCTAATAATAAGTGAATACATTATTGAGAATGAACACAAGAAAATGTTGTTTATTGAACGTACTGGCATATGTGGTAGTTGAAATGATCCATGTAATGAAACTAGTGTAAAATGATTATGCATATTCTATAAGTTGTCATACTTTAAGGATATGCCCTTAGGCATACTATCAATTATATGCATACTTAAGAAAAATATAGATAATTCTATTATATAAACTCTTTATGGTGCTTCCGATATCGTTTCATCACTTTAAGACTTTCAACAACTAAATATTCATTGAAATCTCTGGTTGAAGAATACGATGGTGAGAAATATAGAAAATGTATTTCTCCTTATGTGTGGAAAAAGGAACAACATGCACAATTCTTAAAGTTGATGCCCAAGACTCGCTTTCCCACTAGATATGTAAGTAGTAACATTAGAAGCCAAATTTCCACTAATAGCTTAAGGGCCTCAAGACCCATGACTCTCATCTCATAATTGATGATATTTTACCTATTGTGGTCAATATATCAAGCTTGGAAAAGGGGCCAAGATTGGAAATTATAAGGTTCGACCTAATATTAAAGATGGTGAGTTTACATGTATTAGATACTTCAAACTTTGATAGTTTGAGGGAAGAGGTTGTTGAGGTAGTTTTTTTATTGGAATAGGAAATTCCAACAACAAACTTTAATCTTTCTACGCATCTTTTGATACATTTAGAATGTGAATTGGATTATTATGGCCTAGTAAGAATGAGATGGATGTATCCTATAAGACGATACATGAAAGTTTTGAAAAGTATTTTTCATACTCAGTTAAAATTGGAAGGAAACATGTTCGAGGGATTTTCACTGCAAGAAGCCATGGGATTTTGCACAAAATATATGAAGTATTTTAAAATGTGAATTGACATGTATGGGGTGATGAATAATATTAGATATTTGCAAGTGAATTATTAAAAGGAAATGGGTGCCACATCAAGCTATCACATGAATAAAGTACTACGATACATGCCTATGTTCTTCAAAACACATATTCTTTCTATAAGTGACAAAGGTGAACATATTCTTTACATGATAATTATTTATTCAATTGCATTTATAGATTTATATTATTTTTCTTACTATCTTATATGTTCAGATTATATGTAGAAAATACAAAGATGAGAATAAAAGAGAGATGCCCCAACCTCAAAAGCATAGATGTCATGATTTGATTGGACATATTTTTTTCCAAAATTTGATGAATGGATTGTTGATGTAATTAGTGACTTAAAACAAGAAGGTCCATATATAACAATGGATTAAATTTAGATTTCACAATCTCCACATTTATGGCCTCGGTGTTCCAATGGCATGTGGGTCTATGGTAGTCATTTAAGAGTGGAAGAAAAGGACAAAGGAAGGGAAAATTGTGATTGTAATGTTAATCTTGAATTTCATCTTTAAACGGAGATGAAATTTTATGTTGGATTCATCTTAGAAATTATTTAAGTTTATAATGGTGAAAATAGTCCTATATTATTAAAATGTAAATGGATCGAAGCATTTGTAGTACAAATTAATGAGTATGGATTTGTACATGTAAATACATGTTATTTTTTATCAAAGAGTGTGGGGTGACAGGTGCGGGGGGGATTACATATGATCCGGGTGGAAATGATCTCTTTGCATATGCTTGGGGATTGGGAAGAGAGACAAATAAGAAAGCTGAAGTGCATGCATCCTACATGGGCCTCAAGATTTTGGAAAATAATCCACCCCTTCATGTTGTTCTAATTGGTGAATTAGAGCTAGTGATTAGAGGATTAGTTTACCCTTCTTCCTGCAGGGTGCCATTGCAACAACGAATGTTTCAATGGGTTCAACAGGAAGCTCATCATTTTAGGAGTATTAGTTATATTCATTTCCTTCGTCACCAAAATGCGATAGATGATATCCAAGCTAAGGAAGCTAGGTATTTTGGCCTTGGGACACTTGGGATTTTAGGTTCCATCTAGATTTACTAAAGGCCATGAAGAAAGGAAAACAATTGGGATGCACATCACTAGAAAAAAAATGTGGATCTTCCAACCCACTAAGTCATCATTTGAACTATATTCCATGGCGTTCATGAGAAAGGAGATGGCATCATCACTTTGTTCCACACATCCTAATCCCATGCCAAGTGTCACCCCACACATCAACATGATGGTTGCAACATTTTTGGGGGTTCGGGTTCATACCTCTCATCTCATAATTGATGGTTGCAACATGATGGTTGCAACATTTTTTATGGTTGCAACATCAACATGATGGTTGCAACATTTTTGGGGGTTCGGGTTGAAGATCCATGAATCTCATCTCATAATTGATGATATTTTACCTATTGTGGTCAATATATCAAGCTTGGAAAAGGGGCCAAGATTGGAAATTATAAGGTTTGACCTAATATTAAAGATGGTGAGTTTACATGTATTAGATACTTCAAACTTTGATAGTTTGAGGGAAGAGGTTGTTGAAGTAGTTTTTTTATTGGAATAGGAAATTCCAACAACAAACTTTAATATTTCTACGCATCTTTTGATACATTTAGAATGTGAATTGGATTATTATGGCCTAGTAAGAATGAGATGGATATATCCTATAAGACGATACATGAAAGTTTTGAAAAATATTTTTCATACTCAGTTAAAATTGGAAGGAAACATGTTCAAGCGATTTTCATTGCAAGAAGCCATGGGATTTTGCACAAATTATATGAAGTATTTTAAAATGTGAATTGACATGTATGGGATGATGAATAAGATTAGATATTTGCAAGTGAATTATTAAAAGGAAATGGGTGCCACATCAAGCTATCACATGAATAAAGTACTACGATACATGCTTATGTTCTTCAAAACACATATTCTTTCTATAAGTGACAAAGGTGAACATATTCTTTACATGATAAATTATTTATTCAATTGCATTTACAGATTTATATTATTTTTCTTACTATCTTATATGTTCAGATTATGTGTAGAAAATACGAAGAAGAGAATAAAAGAGAGATGCCCCAACCTCAAAAGCATAGATTTCATGATTTGATTGGAGGTATTTTTTTCCAAAATTTGATGAATGGATTGTTGATGCAATTAGTGACTTAAAACAAGAAGGTCCAAATATAACAATGGATTAAATTTAGATTTCACAATCTCCACATTTATGGCCTTGGTGTTCCAATGGCATGTGGGCCTATGGTAATCATTTAAGAGTGGAAGAAAAGGACAAAGGAAGGGAAAATTGTGATTGTAATGTTAATCTTGAATTTCATCTTTAAACATAGATGAAATTTTATGTTGGATTCATCTTAGAAATTATTTGAGTTTATATTGGTGAAAATAGTCCTGTATTATTAAAATGTAAATGGATCGAACCATTTGTAGTACAAATTAATGAGTATGGATTTGTACATGTAAATACATGTTATTTTTTATCAAAGAGTGTGGGGTGACAGGTGCAGGGGGGATTGCATATGATTCGGGTGGAAATGATCTCTTTGCATATGCTTTGGGATTGGGAAGAGAGACAAATAATCAAGCTGAAGTGCATGCATCCTACATGGGCCTCAGGATTTTGGAAAATAATCCACCCCTTCATGTCGTTCTAATTGGTGACTTAGAGCTGGTGATTAGAGGATTAGTTTACCCTTCTTCCTGCAGGGCGCCATTGCAACAACGAATGTTTCAATGGGTTCAATAGGAAGTTAATCATTTTAGGAGTGTTAGTTATATTCATTTCCTTCGTCGCCAAAATGTGATAGATGATATCCAAGCTAAGGAAGCTAGGGATTTTGGCCTTGGGACACTTGGGATTTTAGGCTCCATCCAAATTTACTTAAGGCTGTGAAGAAATGAAAACAATTGGGATGCACATCACTAGACAAAAAATGTGGATCTTCCACCCCACTAAGTCATCATTTGAACTATATTCCATGGCATGCATGAGAAAGGAGATGGCATCATCACTTCGTTCCACACGTCCTAATCCCATGCCAAGTGTCACCCCACTCATCAGCGCGATGGTTGCAACATTTTTGGGGGTTCGGGTTCATACCTCCTGCTATCAAGGAGGGTCCCTTTTCCCACAAACAAGGGGGTCTCATACACCAATTTTGTGTCTAGCTTGACCGTGACCTTAAAAAAAATAGAATATATAGATATATTAATCTAAATTTGGGACAATCTATTAAGGGTATTTTCATTTGGTTTTCTCCCTTCTTCCCCTTATGCCAGCCAGTATGGAGGATGACAACAGATGCATCCAATATATATTTTCTTGCTTCGTCGGGGTAGAAGTGTTTATCGTCCCGAGGGTTTCTTTTCGCTATTTTCATATTCCTGCTACTTGTGCACTCTGTCCTCTCACTGGTCTCTTGTTTTGGATGGGTCCGGTGTTGCGCACCACATGTAGTGTTATTATTCTCTATTTTTGTGGAAAGGAGGAACTCTCCCAATTTTCATCCCAAAAACATTGGAATTTTTCCTTCCTTCTATGGTGTTTCCTTGGGTGGAGGACACGAGCAATTGCTATGTGCAAGCTTGTTTTTCTTGGCATGATGAATTGGTTCCAGGTATGGAGGAAATTATCAATCATTCTGAATTGAGGTGACATGAGCGATAATGCAAGGGCATGGAACATTTTGTTTGTAATTCCAAGGATGTGAAGTAATCATCCTTTTCCAAAAGGATTTGAAGGTCGCTTCAATGAAATTACAATCTTATCATGATTAAGTCCATGAAAAGAAAAGAATTCGATGAGGGGTGAAATCATGAAGGTGGGTTACACTTTTGCTTGTTTTATGACAAAAAAAACTATATTTTCACAAGTTATTCAACTTCCGACATATAAAAGTATTTTTTTTATTTAGAA
>JZKD02S1750249.1:58059-69493 GCA_000966675.3 Picea glauca
TGGTTAGACCAGCTTGGAGGAAGAAATTACCAAAAATAGAAAATATCAGAGACAACAATTGTTTACAAATGTGGGTATTTATTACAATGATTACTATCTTTATCAAGAAGCGCATTGAGCATCCACTCCCCTCATTAATAGAAAGGTCAATCTCAATCGTCAATGTAGGGGGAAGTAATGAGTGTAGGTATTGATGGTGGGAAGTAATGATTGTACTGCCGCCGCCAATGGGGATCAATGATTGATTTTCAAACAACATATTTTAACGGTAATCATTAAATGTCAATCCTCTTTTGGGGAATTGAAATATACCTATACTCAAAAGAATGCTTTAAGGATACATATACCAAATAAATTAAATCTGTTCATTTAAATAATATCCCACATATCATAATGTTGTTACTTTTTCATTTCATTGAATACAACTGAAATGATAGATTTGTTATTGAGTGAAGCAAATCTAGAGATACGTAGAAACTTGGCGTTTAAGGTAAAATTCCATACCACAGGCAGAGCCATTGTTACCAGTAGGCATCCATAGCCTTGACAAGGTTTCCTTTTAACCCTCAGATGAGCCTATATCCTTGATACTTATTTGAATCATCTTTTCCAAAAAGACCATTATCCTGGTTTGGTATCTAGAAGGTGATAATTCCACTCACTAGATTATAACTTAGGTGAACAAGCTGGCTCATGATGAGAACCTTGTCCTTTGACTAGAAAATGTCAAAGGCCATTGCCCTGGTGTGGTAGCCATAATGGGAATGTCACTTAGGTTATTATCCTATTATCATGGTAGGTTGGCTCGTGATGAGACCCCCTATTCTTTTTTAGAAAGAAAAAAAAAATATTTTATATGTATATATATTTTGTAAGTTTTAAGTTTTTCCCAAAAAAGACCATTATCCTGGTTTGGTATCCAAATGATGATAATGCCACTCACTAGAGTGTAACTTAAGTGAACAAGTCATCTTGTGATGAGACCTCTTGTCCTTTGACAAAAGAAAATGTCAAAGGCCATTTCTCTGGTGTGGTAGCCATAGTGGGAATGTCACTTAGGTTATTATCCTATGATCATGGTAGGTTGGCTCGTGATGAGAGCCCCCTATTCTTTGTGGGAAAAAAAAGAATTTTTATTGATTTTATTTTTTTTTATTTTTTTTGAAGTGTATGAAGGGAGGCTCATCTACTCCTTAAGAGTAAGGGATGGAGTAAATAAGTGTAAGGATGTCAAGTAAAAGTGTGTCGCATACTTCTTATTAATTATAAAGGCGAGATATCATTTAAGTGTATTTGTATGTATAAGGGAAAAGAAATGAATTATGGTGGTTACAGGTTATGAACAAGGTTTAAAATATTTTGAAGAAAGTAATCCAAAAAAAAATTTCATAAGGTATGGGAGATAGTCCACAAAATAATGATAGATCGTTAGAAATAATGTTGGTGAAAATTATTTGGTGAAATTTGTACCCCATAGAAAAGGTTTAGGGTTTTATCAACAATGTAGGGAAGGAATGACAAAATGAACAACAAGTGTGAAAAAGGAATAGTAGGTGCGACGAAGGAATAACAATTGTTCTGTTCAAAGGAATAGAAATCGTGCAAAAGGAACAACAAGTGCACAAAAGGAACGATAATTGTTTCGTTCAAAGGAATAGCAGGCGCACAAAAGGAACAACAATTGTTCTGTTCAAAGGAATAGAAAGCGCACAAAAGGAACAACAATTGTTCCATTCAAAGGAACAACAGGTGCGCAAAAGGAAAGACAATTGTTCCATTCAAAGGAACATCAGGTGCGCAAAAGGAACAACAATTGTTTCATTCAAAGGAACAGCAGGCACGCAAAAGGAACAATAATTGTTCTATTCAAAGGAACAACATGCGCGCAAAAGGAACAACAATTGTTTCGTTCAAAGGAACAGTAGGCGTGCAAAAGGAACAACAATTGTTTCGTTCAAAGGAATAGTAGGGGCGCAAAAGGAACAACAATTGTTCCATTTTTAACCATCTGAATAGGTAATTTTTAGAAACCTGGCAATGTATTTTGCTTGAATTCAAGGATGATTCTTCATCAACTAAATTCATTTATGAGTTGGTTTATTTCAGAATTAAGTAATGGATGGTTTGTTAATGTTATGAATTTCATTATAGTTTCCCAATTGCTACTGATGAATCATGACACATTCATTTCTTTGCGAAAGACAGGGTTTGGGTGATGAGATAAAGTGGAAGTTCGGAACAGAAAAGAGTGCTAATTGAGTTCATTACAGTTATCCCCCCCATTTTTGAATTTCTCGAATGACTGTCAAAAATAATAATAGTAAAAACTAAATAAAATCTACAGAAAACAAAATTATATAAAGTATGTACAGTGTCAACAGAATTCAACATTTGTGGAGTTGGGGTGGTTGGATTACCTTCCTGGCTAGCCAAAATTTGAACGGTGGGGTCCTTACTTACCTCTTGGTAGAAAGATTCTTTTGAGGGCGACTGATGATAGAGTCGTAGTCGGTGTCCATTGACTCGAAATGGAGATCTGGACCCGTCGATGGTGCTTAACGTGACTGTGCCATTATCATGGAATTCATTTATTTTGTAGGGTCCTAGCCATCGTGTCTATAATTTTCCCGGAAAATACTGAAATTTGGAATCATAGAGGAGTGCCTAGTCACCTTTTTTAAATGATTTTTTTTTTATATGCTTGTCGTGCCAGGTCGTTCTCTGTTGTTGAATAACAATTGTGTGCTCTATAGCAAACAGGCATGCTTCATCCAATTTGTTGAGTTTTTGAAGGCGTTTTTTATGTGCTTTTGTAAGATCATGTTCGATTTCTTGGGCCATCCTTAGAGTCTTGATTTCAAACTCGATTGGGAATATGGGTTCTTTTCCATAGTATAAATAATAAGGAGAGTAGCTAGTGGTATTACGCCATGTTGTGTGGTAATCCCATAAGGCATTTGGGAGCTCAGAAGCCCAATTATGTTTATTTGTTGAGATAGTCTTTGTCAGGATTGCCTCCAGGACTTTATTGGTGTTTTCCACTTGCCCATTTGCTTGTGGATGGTACGGAGAAGTAATTATGTGTTTGATATGATAATTATCCAAGGTAGTGGTGATTCTATGAGCTGTAAATTGTGACCCCCCATCAGTAATTACCTCTCTTGGTAGTCCATAGCGTACGAATAATTTGAAAATAAATTTGATGACTACTTCTTCAATTGCATTTGGTAAGGCTTCTGCCTCTACCCATTTAGTCATGTAGTCCATTGCGACTATAATATAGGCCTTCTAATTTGACTTTGGATTGAAGGGTCCAACGAAGTCTAGTGTCCATCTCTCAAATGGTTCTGCAACTACTTGTGCTTTCAAAGGAATTTCATCATCCTGACCTGGTTTTCCCATCCGTTGACAACTATTGCAAGTCTGGACATATTTCTTCGCGTCTCTGAATATTGAGGGCCAATAATAGCCCATCTGCAGAATTTTGTGTCTAGTCCTACGATTTGCAAAATGCCCACCACAAGGCTCATCATGTTCGGCCTTTAGTATGTCATAGATTTCTTCATCTCGTACGCATTTGCAGATATGGATATTATCTCTTGTATGGAAGAGATATCCGTTGATCCAGGCGAATCGTGCGCTACGTTGGACGATCAGTTTTCTTTCCCTTGATGAAAGATGTGTTGGTAATCTTCCCACTGCCAGGTAATTTACCATGTTAGTGTACCAAGGTGGCTTTGTAGTAATGTCAAACAAATGCTCATCTAGAAATCGATCTTCGACTATTAAGGAGTTGTCTATTTTGGGTATGCGGGATAGGAAGTCTGTGACAAGGTTTTCTCTCCTAGGTCGATCTTTGATGGTGATATCAAATTCCTGCAATAGTAACAACCATCAAGTTACCCATCCATTAGTAATTGGTTTATTATTCAGATATCTAATAGCAGAGTGAACAGTATACAGAATGATCAGATATCCTGTTATATAATGACGAAATTTATTGATGTCATGTATAACAACTAAAAACTCTTTCTCTGTTACTGTATAATTAAGTTCAGCTGGATTAATATTCTTGCTAATAAAGTAAATGGTGTAGGGTTTCTTGTTATCCTCATGTCTGAGGACAGTTCCTATGGAAATATCTGATGCATCGATGGAAATGTGAAATGGTATTTTCCAATTTGCCCCCCTCAACACCAGTGTTGTCGAGATTAACTTCTTAAGTCCTGAAAATGCCACATCACACTTGTTAGACCACTGAAATTCTACATTAATAGTCAAATAATGTAAAGTTACAGTGGTTCTTGCAAAATTTTCCATTAATCTACGATAGTATCCTAAAGCGCCAAAAAAACTACGTACCTCAGTTTGTGTGTGTGGTGTAGGTAGATCAAGGATTACCCCTAATTTTTTTGGATCTACCCTAATCCCATCTGCAGAGATATAATTCCCTAGTACCACAGCTTTTGTCATCATCATGTGACACTTTTCATGGCTTAAACATAACCTAGTTGCAATGCACCACTCTAGTATTTTCTCCAAGTTATCCAGTGCTTAATCGAAGTCGTCACCATAAGGAGTGAAATCATCCATATAGACTTCATGTCCTTCGCTGATAAGATCATTGAATATGCTCAGAATGGCCCTTTGAAAAGTGGTTGGAGCTTTACAAAGTCCAAAGGGTAATACTCTGTATGCAAAAGTGCCCCAGGGGCATGTGAATGTAGTTTTATCTTGATCTTCTGGGGAAATTTGAATCTGATTGTACCCACTAAAACCATCTAGGAAAGAAAAGAATTTATTTCTTGCCAAAGTATCCAGGACCTGGTCAATGAAAGGAAAAGGGAAGTGGTCTTTTTGAGTGGCTTTGTTAAGTTCCTTGTAGTCAACACAGATGCGCCATTTCCCATTTTTCTTTGGGATGATCACTAATGGGGAAACCCACCGACTATCTAAGATGGGATATATAAAATCTATGTCCAACAGCTTTTGTAATTCTTTTTTAATGATATCCCTGAGGTGAGGATTCAATATTATATGTGGTTGTCGGATAGGTCGGGCATCTTTTTCAACATAAATGTGGTGTGTGCAGAGTTGTGGATCAATACCTTTCATATCAGAATATTCCCATGCAAAATCTTGTTTGTATTTGGAGAGGAATTGAATTAGCTTATGTTGTTGTTGTTCATATAAATTGGCATTGATGTTTAGAGACCTCCCTGGTGCAATCTCGATGGGTTTGTTGTTATGAATGGTTGTAGTTGGAATTTGTTGTTCCATTAAATCTTCCAGCAGGTCTCTTGTGCTTCACAGTCTAGAACATATTGGAGCATATGGGAGGCTGGGTTGCTCATGGTGGTTGGATTATTGATAAACCCACTGATTACGTCATCCTCTAGATGGTTTTTAAGTTTGAGGGATTCTTCTTGCATAAGAAGGGCTCGTAAATCCTTCTCTGGGTATCACGGTGGTGGAAATTGTGGATATACAAAAGTTGGACTTGGTTTAGCAGGAGGATATAAAGTGAGGTTCTTTGTGATACCCCCTATAATGATTATCATATTACCTGCTCAATATCCTATGTATGCATCTGTTGTTGCAAGCCATGGCCTTCCCAATATCAATGGATTCCCTTCAAGTCCACTTCTTGGGTTGATGATGAGGAAGTCCACCAGATATTCCCAAGAGTTGACAAAGATGGATATATCATGTAATGTGCCAACTGGTCGAACTACCAATCGATCTGCTAATTGCAACATTATTGTGATTGGTTTGAAGGAGTTAAAACCCAGGGTATTGCAGTTTTCCATAGTTAGGATGTTGATGGATTCTCCCAAATCAACTAGTGTATTGGGAAAATAACAACCCTGGATCTGAACTGTCACTATGGGATTCCCTGGATCTGCATATTTAACCGGTTTTGTTCTACCTAAAATTAGATCAAACAAGGCTCCTACCATGTGGACTGTTGATGATGGATTTTTAATTATTCTGACGGGATTTCTCCCACATAGCTCCTTGATCATTTTTGCGTATATTGGGATGTCATGAAGAGCTTGCAGGAGTGGAATCTTGATATATAAATTATTGATTTCCCCTACAATGACGAAGTTGGGGTATATGGTTGGTTTTTCTATTATCAATCTTTCGGGGAACGGAGGGGAGGGCGTTGCATCCTTATCAGGATCTTGTGATTCGACTGTGTTTCCCCCCTGCTCAATTTCTTCCATTATTACCATAGTCAAAGGTGTTATTGTTGGTTGTTTTTCACTCCCCTGCTCTTGAAAAACATTATTTTCTTCGGGAGAGATTATTCGTCTCGATCTCAACCGTAGTTCATTGCACCCTACCAAGATGGTCTCTCCTTCTCCATTCTCCATAATATGGACAAGCTGAGTTGGTCTATTATTTGGATTTGGGTGAGGTTGGGATGTTATTTGAGAGCGCAATTGGGGTTGTGGGTTTTGGGGAAATTGGAGTGGTGCTTGTAACGTAGGTTGAGTTTGAGGGGCCATCCCCATGGGTTGGTTATTTATCCCCACGGGGTGCTGCCAATTCTGATTCCAATTTGGGTTTTGGGTAGACATGTCGGGCCAATGCAAAGGGTAGATGTTGTTATTTGATTTTTTCCAGGAGGAGGTGGGATATTGTGATTTAGGCCAAGTGGAAATTGCAGTTGGCTAATTCTGCCAAGAAGGATTTGCAGCGGGCTAGTTTTGCCAAGTGGGATTCGCAGGTGGGTATTGTTGGGGTTGCCAGTTCTGATTAGTAAATGGTTGACCCTACCATGTGCTACCAGGAGCTTACTGTTGATTATATTTTCTAGAGAATAAAGAGGAAGGGTCCTGCAGTGTATTTGGAGGTTGATTATGCCATTGACAACGTTGAGCCATCAGATATAATGGCTCTGTTTCTTCTTCTTCTTCTCTAAAGACAAATTTTAGTCTAGGAATCTATGGGCATTGTTCCTTTTTGTGATCCTTGGTGCAAATAGCATAGACCCGGCCCACATCCAAAGGGCAATCCCTTGGACCATGTTTTCTTCTGCACCTGTGGCAAAATATGGCCAACGTTTGTTTTGCTTCTATTTTTTTCTGTTTTTCCTGCAACACATCCAATTGTGTAGTCAGAGTGCTCAGAATATCTGTTTTGAATTTTTCTNAAGTCTAGTGTCCATCTCTCAAATGGTTCTGCAACTACTTGTGCTTTCAAAGGAATTTCATCATCCTGACCTGGTTTTCCCATCCGTTGACAACTATTGCAAGTCTGGACATATTTCTTCGCGTCTCTGAATATTGAGGGCCAATAATAGCCCATCTGCAGAATTTTGTGTCTAGTCCTACGATTTGCAAAATGCCCACCACAAGGCTCATCATGTTCGGCCTTTAGTATGTCATAGATTTCTTCATCTCGTACGCATTTGCAGATATGGATATTATCTCTTGTATGGAAGAGATATCCGTTGATCCAGGCGAATCGTGCGCTACGTTGGACGATCAGTTTTCTTTCCCTTGATGAAAGATGTGTTGGTAATCTTCCCACTGCCAGGTAATTTACCATGTTAGTGTACCAAGGTGGCTTTGTAGTAATGTCAAACAAATGCTCATCTAGAAATCGATCTTCGACTATTAAGGAGTTGTCTATTTTGGGTATGCGGGATAGGAAGTCTGTGACAAGGTTTTCTCTCCTAGGTCGATCTTTGATGGTGATATCAAATTCCTGCAATAGTAACAACCATCAAGTTACCCATCCATTAGTAATTGGTTTATTATTCAGATATCTAATAGCAGAGTGAACAGTATACAGAATGATCAGATATCCTGTTATATAATGACGAAATTTATTGATGTCATGTATAACAACTAAAAACTCTTTCTCTGTTACTGTATAATTAAGTTCAGCTGGATTAATATTCTTGCTAATAAAGTAAATGGTGTAGGGTTTCTTGTTATCCTCATGTCTGAGGACAGTTCCTATGGAAATATCTGATGCATCGATGGAAATGTGAAATGGTATTTTCCAATTTGCCCCCCTCAACACCAGTGTTGTCGAGATTAACTTCTTAAGTCCTGAAAATGCCACATCACACTTGTTAGACCACTGAAATTCTACATTAATAGTCAAATAATGTAAAGTTACAGTGGTTCTTGCAAAATTTTCCATTAATCTACGATAGTATCCTAAAGCGCCAAAAAAACTACGTACCTCAGTTTGTGTGTGTGGTGTAGGTAGATCAAGGATTACCCCTAATTTTTTTGGATCTACCCTAATCCCATCTGCAGAGATATAATTCCCTAGTACCACAGCTTTTGTCATCATCATGTGACACTTTTCATGGCTTAAACATAACCTAGTTGCAATGCACCACTCTAGTATTTTCTCCAAGTTATCCAGTGCTTAATCGAAGTCGTCACCATAAGGAGTGAAATCATCCATATAGACTTCATGTCCTTCGCTGATAAGATCATTGAATATGCTCAGAATGGCCCTTTGAAAAGTGGTTGGAGCTTTACAAAGTCCAAAGGGTAATACTCTGTATGCAAAAGTGCCCCAGGGGCATGTGAATGTAGTTTTATCTTGATCTTCTGGGGAAATTTGAATCTGATTGTACCCACTAAAACCATCTAGGAAAGAAAAGAATTTATTTCTTGCCAAAGTATCCAGGACCTGGTCAATGAAAGGAAAAGGGAAGTGGTCTTTTTGAGTGGCTTTGTTAAGTTCCTTGTAGTCAACACAGATGCGCCATTTCCCATTTTTCTTTGGGATGATCACTAATGGGGAAACCCACCGACTATCTAAGATGGGATATATAAAATCTATGTCCAACAGCTTTTGTAATTCTTTTTTAATGATATCCCTGAGGTGAGGATTCAATATTATATGTGGTTGTCGGATAGGTCGGGCATCTTTTTCAACATAAATGTGGTGTGTGCAGAGTTGTGGATCAATACCTTTCATATCAGAATATTCCCATGCAAAATCTTGTTTGTATTTGGAGAGGAATTGAATTAGCTTATGTTGTTGTTGTTCATATAAATTGGCATTGATGTTTAGAGACCTCCCTGGTGCAATCTCGATGGGTTTGTTGTTATGAATGGTTGTAGTTGGAATTTGTTGTTCCATTAAATCTTCCAGCAGGTCTCTTGTGCTTCACAGTCTAGAACATATTGGAGCATATGGGAGGCTGGGTTGCTCATGGTGGTTGGATTATTGATAAACCCACTGATTACGTCATCCTCTAGATGGTTTTTAAGTTTGAGGGATTCTTCTTGCATAAGAAGGGCTCGTAAATCCTTCTCTGGGTATCACGGTGGTGGAAATTGTGGATATACAAAAGTTGGACTTGGTTTAGCAGGAGGATATAAAGTGAGGTTCTTTGTGATACCCCCTATAATGATTATCATATTACCTGCTCGATATCCTATGTATGCATCTGTTGTTGCAAGCCATGGCCTTCCCAATATCAATGGATGCCCTTCAAGTCCACTTCTTGGGTTGATGATGAGGAAGTCCACCAGATATTCCCAAGAGTCGACAAAGATGGCTATATCATGTAATGTGCCAACTGGTCGAACTACCAATCGATCTGCTAATTGCAACATTATTGTGATTGGTTCGAAGGAGTTAAAACCCAGGGTATTGCAGTTTTCCATAGTTAGGATGTTGATGGATTCTCCCAAATCAACTAGTGTATTGGGAAAATAACAACCCTAGATCTGAACTGTCACTATGGGATTCCCCAGATCTGCATATTTAACCGGTTTTGTTCTACCTAAAATAAGATCAAACAAGGCTCCTACCATGTGGACTGTTGATGATGGATTTTTAATTGTTCTGAAGGGATTTATCCCACATAGCTCCTTGATCATTTTTGTGTATATTGGGATGTCATGAAGAGCTTGCAGGAGTGGAATCTTGATATATAATTTCTTGATTTCCCCTACAATGACGAAGTTGGGGTATATGGTTGGTTTTTATATTATCAATCTTTCGGGGAACAGAGGGGAGGGCGTTGCATCCTTATCAGGATCTTGTGATTCGACTATGTTTCCCCCCTACTCAATTTCTTCCATTATTACCATAGTCAAAGGTGTTATTGTTGGTTGTTTTTCACTCCCTTGCTCTTGAAAAACATTATTTTCTTCGAGAGAGATTATTCGTCTCGATCTCAACCGTAGTTCATTGCACCCTACCAAGATGGTCTCTCCTTCTCCATTCTCCATAATATGGACAAGCTGAGTTGGTATATTATTTGGATTTGGGTGAGGTTGGGATGGTATTTGAGAGCGCAATTGGGGTTGAGGGTTTTGGAGAAATTGGAGTGGTGCTTGTAACGTAGGTTGAGTTTGAGGGGCCATCCCCATGGGTTGGTTATTTATCCCCACAGGGTGATGCCAATTCTGATTCCAATTTGGGTTTTGGGTAGACATGTCGGGCCAATGCAAAGGGTAGATGTTGTTATTTGATTTTTTCCAGGAGGAGGTGGGATATTGTGATTTAGGCCAAGTGGAAATTGCAGTTGGCTAATTCTGCCAAGCAGGATTTGCAGCGGGCTAGTTTTTCCAAGTGGGATTCGCAGGTGGGTATTGTTGGGGCTGCCAGTTCTGATTAGTAAACGGTTGACCCTACCATGTGATACCAGGAGCTTACTGCTGATTATACTGTCCAGAGAAGAAAGAGGAAGGGTCCTGCAGTGTATTTGGAGGTTGATTATGCCACTGACAACGTTGAGCCATCAGATATAATGGCTCTGTTTCTTCTTCTACTTCTCTAAAGACAAATTTCAGTCTATGAATCTATGGGCATTGTTCCTTTTTGTGATCCTTGGTGCAGATAGCGTAGACCCGGCCCACATCCAAAGGGCAATCCCTTGGACCATGTTTTCTTCTGCACTTGTGGCAAAATATGGCCAACGTTTGTTCTGCTTCTATTTTTTTCTGTTTTTCCTGCAACACATCCAATTGTGTAGTCAGAGTGCTCAGAATATCTGTTTTGAATTTTTCTAAGAGATTACCAACTTCATCTCATGTAACACCCCCGTTGGTAATATTACTATTTTTGGTGAGGGGGTACACATCTCTTATCTGGTCCATGAACTTCCTCTTGAGCACCCGATGCACAATAGGATGATGTCATCATACATTTCTTGATAAATGTTACCCTTCCCCATTAAATTCAATGTTTTTACCCATTTATCTTTCATACCTTTAATCAGAGTTGCCTTAAGTACTTCACCTGGTAACATGTTGTAGGGTGATCTTTGTAAATTAGATTGAAATCTCTCGACATATTCTTCTAATGATTCATTTTCTTTTGCAATCATTTGAAATATTTCATCTTTTAAGTCTCTGGTTCTACAATAATCCTGATATTTTGTCAAGAAGGCATGTTTCATCTCATCCCATGAGTTTATAGTTCCTCCCCCTAATCCCAT
>JZKD02S1750249.1:69503-87910 GCA_000966675.3 Picea glauca
AGTGGGTAAGGGATTGGGGGCTGGAAGGTGGGAAAGGGGCTAAGTGTTGAGCCTAGGGGCTTAAGTCCTTGGGAATAATATTTTGATATTATTCCAAAAGACATGTGAAATATATGTTTTGTCCTAAGTGCTTTTTGGAAGGACAAGTTACTTCCAAATGGAGAGGAACACATGCTGATTGAACGCATGTAGTTTCATGGGTGACAAGTGTCAACCCAAGTGCATGTAGATAAAACGACTGAGATGATCTGTGTTGGGGGTTCATTTTCCATTCTACCATCAACCGTCTAGAGTAGAGTCCCGTCCAACCTTTGCAAGGATACCCTCGTGCATCCCTGAAACCCGAAAAGCCTATGCTGATTTCTGGGAAAAGCCTGTGTTGTTTTCGGGGAAAAGCCTGTGTTGATTTATGGGAAAATCCTGTGTTGTTTTCGGGGAAAAGCCTGTGTTTATTTCTGGGAAAGCTGGTAAATCCTATGTTCTAAACCAGTGAGCCGGTTTCAATCCCTGCATGGATTACTGGTCATGTGTCCCTAAGAAAACCATATCCGAGTCTAACTTTTAATTGTTGAGCCTGTTGGGAAGCCCGTGACTGTTTTCTCGGTTGGCTGTTGTGGCCACGCAATGCTGGACTACGCGTGGCTTGTTGGCCAGTGTAAGTTCATGCTGAGCCTATGTGAAACATCTCTCCAGGTGAGGGAGGTGATTGTTGTTGGAAGAGGCAGGTTGTCAGGCCTGTGAGAAACTCTCTCCAGGTGAGAGAGTTTGCTGGGAAGTGGTCTCTTCCAGAGAGTGTGTAGCACCGGCTTCGGGCTCTGAGACTTTCTGATATGGCCATTGTCGAGTCCCAGAGAGGGAGGTGTAGCACCGATGGATTGTTCTTGTGAAGGTGTATACTCCCAGGCGGAACATGCATGTGGGGAATGAGAGTCCGTGAGTAGTGGGCGTAAGAAGGCACCCTGGGAAGAATCCTTCTAGTCATTCTGTGTATTTTTTCCTGTAACCTCATCCTAGCCTAGGATTCCTTGCCTTGGGGTGGAGCTTAGTCCCAGTTTGAGGGTGACCCACTGCTGAGATTGATGAGCAGTGTGGTCTAAGGCTGGGAGGGTCGTGGAAGGATTGCACGTGGTTGGTGGAATTACCATAGTTTCAATGTTAAGTAACAACTTATGCTTTAATTATGTTTTTCATGCATGTGTATTTATATTTATCATGTATTATTCCATGCATATGAATTAATGTTAATTCCATGAATTAATTATGTTAGCAGTAACCTTGTGCTGACTTTGAGTTAGATGTGTTTAATTTGATTTAAATGCATGTTATATATAACTAAGTATGAGAATGATTTTGTTCCGCAAAGTAACGTCTGCCTAACCAGTTTATAGGAGTGATGGCTGGAGGTAGCGTTATAGAATGGAATCAAAGCCAAGGTTTCAATGCTGAGCCTGGATGGGCTCGATAAGTGGTATTTGGACCGAGGTTTGAGCCTGGATGGGCCGGATAAGTGGTCTTTGGACTGAGGTTTTGAGGATAGTCGTGAATCTTTGACCCTTTATTTTGGGGTTATGGTGGCTGCAAATAATTCAGCCATAAGGGCGCCCATGGTAGTTTTTTCAATGAATTTGTTTAGGAAATCATTTTGGAACTTAGTCCAACTAGTTATGGACCCTACTTGCAAATTAAAATACCATGTAGAAGCTGAGTTCTCAAACGTGTAGGTTAAAAGTATGCATACTATGTCTTCATGTTGAATGTTCATAAGTCTGATCGCAAGTATGAATTTCTTGATATGATCTTCGGGAAATCCTGAGGTTTCAAGATCATAATTGGGAAGCAACTTTTTCGGGTGCCGAGGGAGATTGTGTACTCGTCCCGGGACGGCCATAACATCCCCGATCAACCAAGTTTGGTTGTCTTGAAGTGGAACTTCTCTCTCCTCCTCACAACCATTATTCCCTTCCATATATTCAGAGTCGAAGTCAGGTTCTTCCTCTTCCGAAAGGCCATTAGTTTCAGAGATGTCATCGACTAGTGTCTTGGGTATGAGGTCAAGAGGTTATTGGATTTCGATGATCACAAAATCTATTAAGTCTTCGATGAAATGTACTAAAAATTCATCGAGAGTGCTGACTACTAGTCTACTTTGTTGTTTTCTTCAAGGGAGGATGGGGGTGAAGGGAAACACGACAATTTTTCGGGCATAGGCTTCGGTAATCCATCTAAACTGATTCACTTCCTCATGAGGGAGGGTGTAAGGTATTCCAGGGTGAAAATATCCTTCCTTGGAGTGGGGTGAGTTATCCACTTCAGGAGTACTCAGTAAATGTGGGTTGTCTGTTGGATGACTAGCCATGCATGTGGGCAATTACGAATCTATAGGCTGTTCGAAATGTCAGGAAATTTGCATATCCAACCATTCATTCTCAGCCCTCCTTCTAGCACCAATTATGTTTATGGGGCCTAAATCCATGACTCAACAACATGAACCAAACCCACCATCGAGGCCCAATTAGACTCTGCAGCGTTTGGAGTGGAATGGTTCTCCAGATCTTACGATATGACCAAATTATCTATGAGATTTTTTGTTTTCGGGTGAAGGCTCTTCCTCCACTTGGGATAGTTCTTCTCTATATTCTCTCTTAGATGGGGGCTGGTATGAGATATGAAAGCTAGTATAAACTAACTTGACAAAGACAGGACAAACGTTTTAACTATTGGGAAGGGGTCGAGCTTGGGATAACCCGCTGCTTGAGCATGCAGACAACCATCTTATGCAAGAGGGCCTAGTACTAATACTCTAACTGAACGAGCATCTGACTACTGTATGCGAAAACTACTTAACAGAAAGAAAACATATATGTAATCAAGATCATGGCAAGAAAGATAATTCATCTACCAAGAAACTCATCACATAGCTGGGGTAAACTACTTAGCATAAATAAAAAAGAAACACATATGTAATCAAGATCATGGTAAGAAAAATAATTCATCTACTAGGACATTCATCACATAGAAGCACAACGATTTACTTTCATCATTTAAAGCAAAGAACATTAAAAAATTGCACCATATAACTTGACAATACAATTAATTTCTCTTACTCATTCACTGCAACATTCATGGAACAGGAAAGGAAGTAATTCTTCTCCAACTCCAATCACATACATCTGATGAAAAATAGCTCGTCTTTGGTCCATAAGGGTTTCTTAATTCATAGCAGTTTAAAAATAATTATCAACAACCAAAAGAAAAGTGTTCTTACAACAACCATCGACCCTTTGACCATCGGTCGATGTCCTTATTTATAATATAAAGTCTTAACAGTAATTAACGGTAAAATACAATTTGAGATAATCAAAAATCGCCACATGGAGTTATCATCTAACAGTCTTTCAACAGTTTACTCGAGTTGTTTATTGAAAAGGGTGGGCTCTTTCATAATCAGACCATCTCATAAAGAGTTCTTCACAAGTGTTGGCCCATGGAAATCTGTGTTGTTCCATTGGAGCCACATATATTCCCCTGATGTCTTCTACATGCGCCCGATACTTTGCGAGGCTAAAGTTGAATTTCTAAAGCATGGTTATGGTTTTGATTGGATGTCTTGGGAACTGTTGTACTTTACCTGGCTTTTCATCAGTGACCCTCACGCATTCTTCGACCCATAACTCATATTGTTCAACGCATAGCTTGATTACTTTGTTTAGGTCGATCAACATATCGGGGATGCTGATATCAGGGAGCTCGACATAATTCATCGCTTTGGTGATTCAGTTTTAGTGTTTCTTTTGGTTCTTCGACGGGGTCACATGAAAGACTCTAGTCGGTAATCGAGAAGGTTCTTCCTATAGTTAAAACAAAAGTAGTTTAGCGATTAAGCAACCTATGATAAGACATAAACAAACAAAAAGATGAACACGTACCTGCATAGCTTGCTAGTCTCAATATTTTTTAATACTTACACGATCCCAAATGCTTCCTTTGAGTGACCTGTGAAGCCTCCACTCCTATTTGGTTTAAATGAATACATAAACATGCCATAGTGTGGCTAATCAAATACGATAGTCATGAATGCATAAATTATCATAGTAGTTACTTGACCTTTGGGGTCGATAAAAGGGCGTCGAGGACAAGTTAAGTGCATGTGTGCTTCCAAGAGGTCGCATATCATATAGAGAAAGTCATTAAATGCCTCCATAAACTGTACCACCAAGCATGCCAAGCATCATTCATCAATAACAGAGGTTCAAAAATTCAAAAGGATCGAAAGGATCGTACTGCACGTTTTCCTGCAACCCTGATCAATGACACTTTCATGTTTTGGATCGCATCCGTCAATCAGCTGTGGCATGCCAATTTTTTCAAACATCATGTCGCGAGGTGCATATATTATGTTGGCATGCCTAGTGTCACTCCTTGATTTATCTATAAATTCCAAGAGATTTGTGAGAAATTCTACATATATGGCTAGCTCGTATTCCCTGGAATTCTGTTTTGGTAAGTTCGTATTAGCAAAGTCCTGTTCAGAAATTATTTATCATCCATGGAAGCCTTGAGTTCCTTATGCATTTTGAAATTATGGGATCCCCTTCAAACACGGGTTGAGGTATGTGAGGAAACCGAAGTGCTAGGTCTCAATCCCAGCGTGCATGTGACTCTTTCTTATTGGCTTCTTGTGTACTTGAAACTCCAATGAGAGGTATAGGTATCTTTCCGGAGGTAGTGTTAGCGTCCACGAAGGATCTAGGGATGGTCACAGATACATCTGAAAGAGCCATGCTGGAGACTGTGCCTTCTTTGGGCCCGAAACCACGGAGAAGAGGAAGGCCTAGGAAGAAATCTCGGGAAGGAGAGGAGGACTTCCCCAAGGCCGAACTAAGTGCACGTCCAACCCTTGAGGAGTCTGTGATACTTACCAATCGTTCAGAGTTGGCTGGGACCACTAACAAAGGAGGTAGGAGAAGAGAGGGGAGGGCATAAGAACTGGGTACTTATATCAAAAATTCCACTTAGCAATTAGAGTAGGCTCAACTTGCAATAGTCGATCTCTACTAAGAGAATAGAGAACTACGATGTCAGTTGGAAGAAAAAAACCAGGGGATACCGTTGTCGCAAGGTCGCATAGGAAGCATTGTTTGGCTGTAGAGATGACTTCGGGAAGCGCAAGAAATGATTGTGTAGTTGCACTAGGTGCAGCAGATGGCAGCGACAACGAAACATAAGACATCACAAAGCACAAAAAACAATATGAGAGAGGAACAATGCACAAGAGACATATGGTTGGTGGGTTTTCGCTCTGCGTTCTTGGAAGTGTTTCTTAACCTCTCCTTGTATTTCTTCTTTTTTTAAATTTTGTAATGTTACGGCGACCATGCCAGTTAGCTGAGTCGTTGGGGTTGTCTATTCGTATGTAAACTAGGCCTGGCGGAAGTTTTGATTGTGTATATAAAAAGAAAATAAGGTGTTTGAATGTATCATGCTTCTTTCATATGTGAATCAAACGTGTATTCTTATTCAAGTCTTTTACGCAAATTATTATATTTTTGGGGATCATTGTTATTTCGTCGTGAGTCTGTTAATGCTTTTCTTTGTAAAATCTTTGATATCAATTAATACTTCCATGGAATTATCGACTTTGGTTATTGAAAAATAAAAAATTTAATCATGGAAAGACATTCGACTAATGGATAAGAATCATACTTGGATTATCACTTGCATCGAAAGTACTTGAGAAAAGACTAGAAGCCACAATTGCCGATACTGGGCTCTAGGAGTAATTATCATGTCAGGGAAAAAATTAGTTCTCCCTCGCCGATACCGAACTTGTTTCAGGAGTTCGACAGTTGGCAGTGTCACTTTATCTATGTACAACGCTTATAATCGCACTTTTCTGCCGAGCTTGAAAAGGTCATCTTTCAGTGAAATTCTTTCTGAGGCTGTTTGTAAGAAAAAAACACTACCATCGTCCGATGTCAACGAAGGTCGGTACTCGGCTACTTTGACTTATCAAAATGATTTTCGCCACCTTAAGATTTTGCCGATGCTGAACTTCTCTAGGGAGTCAGGAAAATTCTTGGTTGTTGATTCCTTGAGTGGTCGTTGTGTCTCTTAAGATGGTTCTTTGTTGTATGTTCAAGAGAAACTTAAGACATGAAACATATAATATAAGCGTATTATCAGTATTAGACCAAGGTGAGAACAATCAAAGGTGGAAAACAAGGTGGTACCCAAAAGGAAATGGTCACAGAACTTTTAGGGTGTGTTGAGCACTCAACAACCGCTTCATTTGAAATTACACTGAAATCACTAAAGGATTTATGATATTGTTACAGAAAGATGTTGCTTTCATCTGGGATGAAACTGCTCAATGATCCTTCGATGCCCTTAAGCATGCCTTAACAAGCACACCTCTTTTTCACCCACCAAATGATGAGAAAGACTACATCCTTTATTTATATCCCTCTAATTCCACTATTTCCATGGTGTTAGTACAAGAGGATGATGACAATGATGAAAATGTGATATACTATCTGAGTAAGATTCCATCAGGTCACGAGATCCAATATTCGCATGCCGAAAAGTTGGCCCTGGAAGAAGTTATTACCATCCAGATATTTCACCATTACATTCTATTATGCACTACCATGGTCATTGCAAAATCGAACCCCATGTACCATATCTTGACTCATCAAGTACTTGGGGGAAAATATTCGAAATGGATCATTATTCTCCAGGAATTCAGTCTAGAATTTTCCAAATCAAAAGCTAAGAAATCATTGGCTTTTGCAGAATTGATTTAAGATATTCCCCATGCCGATGAGGATACTGAGCCTAGTGATTCTCTCCCTGATGAATCCATGTTCCTCATTAGTACATTCGATCCTTGGTACAAATATATTATTCTCTATCTCGAAACCCAACATTTTCAACTGGACATCTCACTTGATGAACGACGTCGCATTCGACACCACTCAAAATGCTACCTCATCATTAGCGACACATTGTACCATTATGGCATTGATACTATCCTGCAACATTGTTTAACCCACGACGAAGCTGAATGAGTGTTAAATGACTACCACCTTGGAGCTTGTGGTGGTCATCTTTCTGGTATGGCTACAACCCAAAAAATCCTACGTGGCAGTTATTTTTGGCCTTCTACATTCAAATATTTCATAGAGGCTGTCAAAACATTCCCACCCTACCAAATCTTCCAAAATAAATCATGTACCCACCCCGCTCCACTGCATCCCTTTGTCACTGTCGACCCCTTTTCAAAATGGGGAATCAATTTTATGCAATGTAATTGTACCTCAGCTAAGGGGCATGGTTATATCATCGTTTCCATTTATTATTTCACTAAATGGGCCGAGGCTGTACCTACATTTCTTAAATATGGTTGAACTACAACACTCTTTATGTTTAACCACATCATCACTCAATTCAATGTCCTGCAAGCTATCGTAACTGATCATGGATCACACTTCTACAACCAGATGATGAGTGAATTGTGCACCAAGCTGGGTTTTCTCCATGAAAAATCATCCCCCTACTATCCTCAGGTGAATGGAAAAGTTGAAGCCATCAAAAAATTCCTAAAGAACATGATCCAATGCATGGTGGGAACAAAAAAAACCTCTTGCCACTTGTATCTCTTCTCTGCACTATGGGCCTATCGAACTTCAGTGAAAACTGCAACTGGTTTCATGCCATTCCATTTGGTATACTACATAGAAGCAGTGTTACCAATCAAATGTGAGATCCCTTTGTTGAAACTTACCGTAGAACTCCTACCCCACACTTCTATTGAAGAGGAATGATTCTTATATTTAACCAAGTTGGATGAAACCCATCACGATGCTACTCTCATCAACAAGATGTATAAAAAATGCATGAAAAATCAATATGACAAATCTGTCCCACCTTGTGATTTTTCATAAGGATAATTAGTCCTAGTCTATGATCAATATTGTGACAAGATGGGGGAAGGAAAGTTAGAACCCAAGTGGCACGAGCCTTATATCATAAAATGTGTGCTACCTAGAGGCACCTATGAGTTAGTAGACCATGATGGAATATCTATCGATGAGCCTCAAAATGGGATTTACCTCAAAAAGTACTATGCATAACATATCTTGCATGTGCTCTTTGTACATTATTGTACTATATACTCTTGACTTGGTGTGTCTTTTATTTTGTGTACATGAGTTTTGTCTCAGCTACTTATACTTTGTTTTATGATTGAGTGGACATAGGACATCATCCTTTCCCATATTTTTTCGGGTTTGTAGATGATGCTACTTGACACACCCAGAACATGACTTCTGCAACTTGGGTCATCTATCACTCTGGTGAGTTAGTGAGTTCATGAGGAATTTTCCTCGGATCTGTAATCAATAACGTGGAAGAATATCATGTCTTCATCAGAATTTTAACTGAAGACTCCTCCCTAGGTATAACTCAATTGATTATCAACCTTGACTCTCAACTCATGGTCCATCAACTTAATCACGAGTACGCCATTCACAACTCAGTTTTACTACGTCTCTGTTACACATCAAAATTACTCACTTCAATAGTGTCTCAAGTGTCGTCATTACAAGTGTTGTAAGTGTCGCATATTGTTTACAAGTGTCGCATATTTACCACAAGTGTCTCTAATGTCGTGCCTCATACTGGCATATTTCCTATGTCGTGCCTCTAATGACATCACAAGGGCACTCAGGACACCTCAAAGACTCGTTTTG
Organism: Picea glauca; assembly: GCA_000966675.3. NCBI lineage: Eukaryota > Viridiplantae > Streptophyta > Pinopsida > Pinales > Pinaceae > Picea > Picea glauca. The sequence goes on from JZKD02S1750249.1 coordinate 78,254, forward strand.
AAGAAGATAAATAAGTTGACAAGGAGTACAAGCCTTTTGCCACTGAAAAAACCACTAAAACATCAATTTTGGGAGGGAGTGCTTCCGTACCCACTATCATGGAGTTCCAATTCTCTCTATGCCTCTTTGGGGGAGCGTTCAAATGCTTTTTGTGCCATTTTGGGGGAGCGCTACCTTTTCTGAGTGGATTTTTGGTTTGTTGGAGGAAATCAAGAGACAATCCCCTCAATATCTGATGGTAGTTGGGTTCAAATATTGGATCAAGGAATGATCTTAGGGAAGATCCTCAACTGAAGGAGAGGAATCCTCAACTTATCCCAAATATCTCTCAAGTGGTTGGGCCTCTCCAAGGTTATATAAGGAGGCCTCCTCATGGTGAAAGAGGGGTAGAGAGTAGAGATTGATACCAAACTTATGACCCTATAAGTGGTATTATCAAAAAGGATATGAAGACTAAGAATCATGATCTCATAAGTGATATGTCATCAAAGCAATCAATGTAGATTACTTGAGAAAAGGGGTTGGACAAGGAGAACTAGAAGAAGTTGCTGCACCTCCATCAAAGGATTGTAAGTACTTTTACTTGTTATTATCAATATATCAATGCTTGTCCTGTTTCTCTCAAAATTATGCTTGTTCCACATGATTTTGTATTCAGTAGATAGATCTATATTTGAGCTAATATCAGTAGAATAGGAATCCCATTGTATCTTTTTTTGTTCTACAGTACCTATCAGGGAGCTCAGGATCGAAGCTCAGCCAGGACTTTGCAAGGACAAATGTCGTTAATAAGGGACATATATTTCTTCTTATCCTTCATTTATTATCTTTATTAGACCTAAAAGGATGTCAGTGTCCATGCTAAGAAATTTTCTGTCTTGGTCTTAGGAGTCTAGAGACCAAGAGGGAATCCACTTGTCTGCAGGAGGATTCACCTGTAATAGAAATTGGTGACTCCACTGGGCAGGAGCTATGATTTTTGTTTCCTTTCCCAGATCTTGTTTTGGACCTTTTCCAACTCATTTTACCTTCTCCATACTATCTTTTTGATTCTTAGATCTGATTGATTTCCTTTTTATTTCATCTTATTCACCCTGATTGACCGAGTTTGCTTGATTTTTTGAGTTTCTAGGCATTTTTATGAACTTTTGAAGTAGAGCGTTCCCATGCCCTTGCTATCAGAGAGTTAACACTCCCTGATGGTCTTACATAGAGCATTGGAATGCTCTAATGCCCCTTACAGTAGAGTGCTACCTCCTTTTCTGTGAAAAATCCTCTAGGTTTTCAATTTATGAGTTCAATTTTTGTTTTTTGTACTTTCTCAGAATCTCATACTTTCAGTTTATCTTGGTATTGGCCTTCAACACCATGTTTTCTAAGAATTGATCTCTTATTGTTTGGAAACTTGACATTTTCTCTTCTTGCCTTGAATTCACTCTTTGTCTTTGCTGACCTAGAGTTAACTTGTTATTTTCTCTTCATTTGTATGACTGAGTGAAAGATTCTGTGAGGAAATACAAAGGTCTGTGAACATTTCCATTTGATCTTTGAGGTCAGTTTTCCAGCATTTCTCTTTTGTTTGAGGTTTTTTGGTTCTTGTTTGCAAATTTGGTTATCTTTGTCTTTCTTGTTTATTCACAACGAGAGTGTATTTTTTGTTTGTGTGAGATTTTCTTCTGATTATTTAATCCTGAAGTCTGATTGACATTAGAAGTTTTACATCTAATTATCATTCACATATAAGCAAAAGGACGTATTTTAGTGATTGGTTTGGATATTAGAAGGCATTTCTGATTTTTTTTAGCATTACATTGGATTTGATTAAGAAACAATTATATGAGGATGTTGCATCTTAGTGTTTGATATTGAAAAGAACTTTCTCTCTTTCCCCTAAATAGGCATTCATTGAAAGACAAGACTGCTTATCATTTTCTTGTGCATTTTTTTGGGAATTGATTCATCATACCATCAGTTTCATTTTCATACACCCTTGAGTAAAGAACAACTGTAAAATTATCGCTAATTAAAATTTATCTAGAACATTTTTGTTTTTAGAATCTTCTACCAACATTAGACTAGGATTAGCACTTTGGATTAGGTTGTGAGTACAACTCTCCAAATTTTTCAAAACAAACATTAGCATATTGCGATAGGGAGAGCAAATCCGATTGTCATATAGGATTTCTGGGATTCCCCTCTCACAAAGGGGTTACACACGAGGTCACATTCGGGATAATTATGAAGATTATCCCTCCGTGGTTCAACTGTTTGTAGTGGTAAGATCATATATTGGGGGTGACTTGAGGGTATACCCATGATTATGTGTGGTATCCTCTCGAGTTAATTTTAGACTTGTTATCTCACCCATACATTCATATCGAACAATCAATTGTACTCACCCAGGTGATGAATGCGAGTTGGTGTCCTTAGTTTCCATAATATTTAGGTACTTACACGAGGTGATGGTGAAGGGAAGTCTCACTGTACCTGGAACAGACATTGGTCAAACTCACTCGGGCTCCTTGGAGGGTAAATCCACAATTACTGCCTGGAATCTTGTACCAAGGTGAATGTTCATTAAGCAGGTCATCATTGTAACTATTCCACCATATCCTAGCCCCTTCTTGACTTGATCACGTGACATTGGATTTCATCACCAACTAGTACGGTCATCGAGAGAAGATTTTGTTTGCTTGGTTTTGATTCCTAGATTTTATTAGCGTATACTAATTCTTTTCATTTGTTGGCCCTATATTTTCAGCATGTACTTTTATTCTCCAAAATTGAGCCTGTATACGATAAAGGTCTTCGCTGATCACGTAGGATATAAGGGTTGCCTCCGAAAGGCTACCAACCCTTACCTCCTAATCCTCTAAAAGACAACTACCATGGAGAGGTAGAAAATCAATTTGATGCTGGGAGTGTTATTAATCCTCCGTTAGACAACCTAGAAGGCACTTTGATTATGGTTGAGAATCCCACTCCTCGCACTACATCTGTGTCGGTGACCCCTCTCAAACCACTTTTTCTTCATTTATAATCCCTTGGGAACATCATAGACGAAGAGGTCCCACAGTTACCTAAGAGAGATTTTACCGAAACATATATGGGATCCACAGAACCAATCTTTGGTGATGAGTATTGGATTCCTATTCATCCTACCAATGCAGTAGATACAAATCCCACACCTACTCGTTTTGTATGGAGGAATTCATCAGGACTTGATCTCTATGAGCATTTTGAATCCATTCGACAACCCTTTAATCCTTACGACCCTCTTGTTGAAATGGGGCCATCCGACCAAACTATGAATCACCCCATTGATCAGGTCTTTAACCCTACTGTTACATCAACACAAGTACATACTAATGCAGGACTCATCACCTCTACTCACTCCCAAGGCACTTCAATCCCTACCCCCACTTTTACAAACTTTCACTCTACAACCCCACATGTTTCGCACGATCTTGCTAGGACATCTTTACACCAGAGAATGCAGACCCTTTCCAACCAAATACAATCGATTGGAGGGAAACCACCATCTAGTGGACCTATCCCTCCTGGAAGACCACCATCCTATGGTGGGCCTACCCCTCCTGAGGGAAAACCCCCTTTTCATGTTCCTCCTGGAGGGAAACCTTCCTTTGCCAACCATACCCTAGTCGTTAATCCACCGCTGGCAGGGGGAAACCTTCGTTTGCTGGAAACCCTTCACAGTCTTGGGGAGTATCTTCGAGAGGCACATTTACCTGACCCCATGTTGGGGGGAAATCATATCATAACCCATAAGGAGGAGTATCAAATCTTGTTCCTTGCAGACCATCTTATAGACAACCTTATTTGGGCGACGTCCCAAACACCACCTGGAGTCCTCAAGGACAACAACCTTATCCTCCCCAAGGGTCTAATGTTTATCCTCCCCCTAACGTGTATCTATGTTTGGGATCTAATTCTTACCCTCCTCAAGGGAAAAATGTTTATCCTCCTTATGGGAAAGAAAATCACCCGGCTTATAATGCTCAGAACCCACCGGGTTATGCAAATGTTTCTCATATTTCATTGAATCCTGTTTATCTTGGTCAGAAACAACCGTATGTAGGAGGACCTACTGGTTACAATTATCCACCTAACCCAGTTTATGGTCCTACTGGTTTGCTTATGCCACACCAGTATCATCTGCAAATTAACTGACAACTACCTTTCCTTGCGAATTTGGATCTCCCAGACTTGTCTCAGTTAACCAATGATCCTTTTTTTCATTCACCTGTTTGGTCAGTTATTCCAGCTAAACTTCCTTCTAATATTCTGAAATTTGACGGAAAATATGGAGAAGATCAAAATAACCATGTGATGACTTTCCATTTGTGGTGTTCATCAAACTCCCTCATGGATGATTCTATATGTTTGCGTCTTTTCCAGTGAACACTTACGGGCTCTGCAACAAAGTGGTATATTGAACTACCACGTGCTTCTTTTCATGATTTCATTCTTGACCTATTATTGAGTGGTTTACTAAATCACTTTTACCCCCGATCGATCGTGATGTCGCTATGAGTGGTGCAGTCACCGAGGAAAAAACCATTTCTCGGGCTCAGTATTTAGATTTGGTTTATTCATAATATGGTACTTTGTATGAGTTTCTTCTGAATGATGCTCGAGCTAATGCCGACCCATCTAAGCTGTCATCCTCATCTCATGCGGATGGTGTTATTGGTTCCGTCAAAACTCAATCTACTTCCCAGTCAACCACACTCTCCTCTACCTCCCCCCAAACTCAGATCTTTGAGGAGAATTCAGTTCAATCTGCCCCTTCACAACAATCCAGAGGTAAGAACAAGGAAATAAATAAATAAATACTAATAACAATGAACAATAAAAAAAACAATCTCAAACACCTTCTACCAAAAAGAAACCACAATGGAAACTGAAATTCCCGTGTATCATTTGTGGTGACGATCACTACACTTGAGACTGTCCACATTGCAATGAAGTGGCCAAACATTTCTAGGGAAATTCACAACCCACTATGCTTACTCAACCTTTTCCACAACAACAATCTATGGTTTCTCAAACCCCCTCTCCTGGGGGAAGTTCTATCCATCCTCATGATGAGGCCTCGACAAGTGCACATATTTATATGTTTAATGGGATTAATTTGACCACTCTCTCTAAGACATACGACACACTTTTTAAACCTGACAAAGGAAAAGTCACTAATGGTACCGATACTTTATTGGATCCATCACCGTCCTCCATTAGTCCTCGATCAGTTAATCCTCCGTCTGGACCACTTTAGATTGAGAAACATACATTTTACTCTATCTTATGCCCTCCTAAGAGAACTATCTGTAAATCTACCATTAATCCTAGTTCACGTGCTGCCAAGAACTACAACATTGTTGAAGATTTGGCTCAAACACTGTGTGCTATTTCTACGTTATAAGTTCTACAACACTGCCCCAGTCAACGTAGAACACTCTTGGCCTCTCCTGGCGCTGTTGATCCTGAGTCATCCAACCATATCATGTTTAACTTGGACAATTATATGTCTTGAATCTCCCACCAACTTGCTTTCCAAATTGATGTTGTTGTTCACAATCAACAAATTCACCGCACCATCTTGGATGAGGGAGCCTCCACTTGTGTCATGTCTTTAGCATATTGGAAAATTTTAAAATCACCTGCACTTAAAAAATCCCCAACGATGTTATTGCATTCGATGGGCGAGGTTTTCATCCCCATGGGATTTTACAGTCCTGACTCCCTACCTGTCCATTTGGGGGGAAAAATCGTCACTGTTGATGTCGAGGTGGTCGATGCTCCACTCGATTACAACTTATTAATTGGAAGAATTTGGTTTTATGCTATGATTTTCTTTGCCTCGTCAGTGTTTCATTGTGTACAATTCCCTCATCAGGGAAAAATTGTCACTGTTGATCAGTTAGATTTCTATACACCCGACGCTCGTGCTCCCGCTACCAACAATATTCCATTCTTGCGAGATCACAAGATCATGTATGAGAGCATTTGTTTTGTCTTGTTGAAAGATTGTATCCTAATGGGTACCTTCCCTACACCACTTCCACTGACTACACATCATATTTCCACAGTCGATATGATTTCGACCATGACTTATCAATATTTGGAATCATCTGACCCTTGGATTGTACCTAGTCCTTTGGAATTCGATGCACTAGGTGAAACCATGCCACTTAGTCAAGTCAAAACCCCATACATTGCTATCCAATCCTCTTCTCCCTCTTCGTATGACCAACATCTATTGGCACCCGATAGTTACTTGATGCCATCATGGTTAAATTCCTTGTCGTCTGCAATCAACTACATTTCCCCAATTTTTCCTTCTGATGAATCTATTAGGGAAATACTAAGCATTGATGATCCACCTCAGGATGATAACCATCATCGATCCTCTTTTATTCTCCCATTTGAAGAACTCCAGGAAGATATACACTCTATCTTCCCTACCGATGTTGTCGATTTTTCACCATCTCCCATGACTTCAACTTCCGATGATTTGGATCTGGTAGTTGACACGGTGATCTCTTCGGTAAGGATGTTGGAGCTTGATCTCCTTACCCCTGTCGTGGCCCTCGACATGTGTTCCTTTCAGAGTGATTTTCTTCCATCCAGTGAAGATATCTTGGAATCCATGACCGAGTTTTGTCCCTTGACATGGTGTCCTTCCAGAGATTTATTCTCTTGGAAGCCATGATCAAGGAGAGTCCACGAGAATAGTTTCTCTTCTCTGTGGCAATATCGTTAAAAATTCAAACATAAGTCATGAGCACTGTTTCTCTTCTCCGTGGCGAGCTCGTTAAAAATGAAACAGAGACCACGAGCATAGTTTCTCTTCTCTGTGGAAATCTCATTAAAAAATGAAACAGAAGTCACGAGTAAAGTTTGTCTTCTCTATGGGTTGCTCATTAAAAAATAAAATAGAGGCCATGAGCATAGTTTTCCTCTTTGTAGCAATCTTGTTAAAAAATGAAATAGGGATCTAGGGATTTAACCCAGAGGCCATGAGCATAGTTTTCCTCTATGTAGCAAGCTTGTTAACAAATGAAACATGGATATGGGGATTTAACCTGGAGTGATGAGCATAGTTCATTTCCTATGTCAAGATCATTAATAACTGAAACAATTACCTCTCTTGTCGAGTCAAGTCTTTCGTTAGGTCTCATATTTGAACCTTCATTTCATCCACCCTTATCCTTTTTCTCCATCTAGTAGAGAAATTGGTGACAACCTCAAAGTTAGTGAATGAATTGAAGTTTGAGGGGCATGTCTCCAGCCTTTGATGATCATTTTGGATTTAAGCCACTAGCTTTCAATATGGGGGCATACCGATCTTAGTCTTTGTTCTTTATCGTGCTCGTAAATACATGAGAATGCAACCGAGCAACCTTTTATCTCTTTTTCGGGCTCGCATGGATATACAAAAAAGGAACCCCTTGGAGTTGTCTTTATGCTCTTTTCGGAGTCTCTAAACATGAAAATATTGTTGAGTGATCTTGCTTCCTTTCCCACTCATTAAAAGGTTTTAAAAGGAATCTTTTGAGTGATAATTTATCTCCTTTTCGGCCTCACAATACTAACATTACAAAAAAGGACAACATTGGAGTCATCTTTAAGTTGTTTCCAGACTCTCTAAATATGAAAATCCATCGAGTTTACCTTCTCTAGACTCGTTAAACAATCATACATTGAAGGGCCCATACGTGACTGAACTCTTACTTCTTCCAGTTCACTAAACAAAGGAAGAGGGACTTATTGAAGGTGAGTCATATCGAGAATGTGTTACCCTCGAGCTCGTTAAATTAAAAATAGGTACTCATCTATATGGATGGGGGAAAAGTTGAAGGAAGCAAGCCAAGCATTTTTTGAGAACATTACCAGTAACCCTTATAGTCACCCTTGAACACAACACTTTGTCTTTGCACGCATTTTAATCCACTGAACCTCTGCACTGAACCAATCCTCTGAGTTTCTTTTACTCCTTTGGGTCACCCGATGAAATTCACCGTATCCACTGCATTATCATGTTTTGTTCCATGTCATGTTTCTACTGTTGTGCCTCAGTGTTCAAGGGAAATATCTTCTTCAAGAGTCAGCCATTGCAAATATCCTGTTTCAATACCCATGTCAGTCCATGTTCATCTAATCTACCAATTACATCTCTGTGTCAGTTTCATGTCGTTGATGGGGAATACATCAAGGACCTCCTTTGACGAGTTTATTCCTGTCGACTTCAACACATTATCCAGGAAATAGACTCAGAAACTAGTTAGTACCTTGGGACTTGCATGCCTTCGCACTTTGGGGGGAAATCTGTTACACATGAAAATTACTCACTTCAATAGTGTCGCAAGTGTCGTCATTACAAGTGTTGTAAGTGTCGCATCTTGTCTACAAGTGTCACATCTTGAACACAAGTGTCTCAAGTGTCACAAACATCATACTGCCATCTAGCCTATGTCGTGCCTCTAAAGACATCACAAGGGAACTTAAGACACCTCAAAGACTAGTTTTGAAGAAGAGAAATCAGTTGACAAGGATTACAAGCCTTTTGCCACTAAAAAAGCCTCTAAAACACCAATTTTGGGAGGGAGCACTCCCTTACCCACTTTCAAGGAGTGCCAACACTCTCTAGGCCTCTTTGGGGGAGCGCTCAAATGCTCCGTGTGCCCTTTTGGGGGAGCAGTACCTTTTTTGAGAAGAATTTTGGTTTGTTGGAGGAAATCAAGGGACAATTCCCTCAATATCTGAAGGTAGTTGGGTTCGAATCTTGGATCAAGGCATGATCTTAGGGAAGATCCTCAACTGAAGGAAAGGAATCCTCAACTTATCCCAAATATCTCTCAAGTGGTTGGGACTCTCCAAGGTTATATAAGGAGGCCTCCTCATGGTGAAAGAGGGGTAGACACTAGAGATTGATGCCAAACTTATGATCCTATAAGTGGTATTAGCAGAAAGGATATGGAGATTGAGACTCACGATCTCATAAGTGAGATGTCATCAAAGCATTTAGTAGAGATTACTTGAGCAAAGGGGTTGGACAAGGAGAACTGGAAGAAGTTGTTGCACGTCCATCAAAGGATTGTAAGTAATTTTACTTGTTCTTATCAATATATCAATGCTTGGCATGTTTCTTTCAAACTTATGCTTGTTCCACATGAGTTTGTCTTCAGTAGATAGATCTATATTTAAGATAATATTAGTATAATAGGAAGTCCATTGTATCTTTGTTTGTTCTATAGGACCTATCAGGGAGCTCAAGATCGAAGCTCAGCCAGGAATTTTCAAGGACAAACGTTGTTAATAAGGTACATATCTTTCTTCTCCTCCTTTGTTTATTAGCTAGATTAGACCTAAAAGGATGTTAGTGTCCATGTTAAGCACTTTTCTGTCTTGGTCTTAGGATTCCAGATACCAAGAGGGAATATGCTTGTCCGCAGGAGGATTCACCTGTAACAGTCTCCACCTAAGGGTTATCCATCTCGAAAGATCATTTGAATTTATCCAATACAGACACATATCGAGAGAACTCAATACAACTTCAGATTTGTTAGCTAATTACATAATGGATTGGCATCTTGCGCATAGATAAAAATTTTTGAAACATAAATCATATGTACA
>JZKD02S1750260.1:0-12459 GCA_000966675.3 Picea glauca
CATTTAGTTTAAAGTAATGGTAAAATGTAGTTAGTTGATCATCCACATACCCTACCTAATCCTCATCACACAATCCTATTATATTTGATGCATCACTTGAACTTCCACCCAGTGTAATTCACAAGTTTTAAGTACCCTTCCAACATCTTAAAATTGTGTTTATTGCTTGCCAATGTAGTAATCCATGATCTAGAGAGAATTTGCTCTATCGACTTATAGAAAAACCAATGTTTGATATTGTACAAACCGTGTGTGTGTGTATATATATATATATATATATATATATATATAATGTTTGATATAATTATTAAATCTCATTCATGGAATTTTTTTTCCTCGTTTCAAAATATGGTGTTCTTAGAATCACACATTTTTCAAGGTTAAAATTACAACATTTTATAATCATGTCCTTAAAAACTATTAATGTTGTTAAAAAACGTTAAAATCAACTTCCAAATCAAAAAGTGGTGCTACTAGTAGCACCTTGTTTTTGTGGGGGGGTGTTAAATTACAACTTGTTTGAAAGAAGGGCCTTAACCACTAATACCATTACAAGAAAAAAATCTTAAAATAAACCCCTAAATCAAAAAGTGGTGCTCCTAGAATCACCATTTCTTGAGGGTTAAAATTACAATTTGTTTTGAAGCATGGCCTTAACAACGAGTACCATTGCTACAAGCCCAAAGGGTTTAAATCCAATGGTGGAAAGAAAACAATTTTTCACCGTTAGATAAGGTTCAATTCTTGTGAGGGCCTTTCCTAGAGCCATGGGGTCACCTTGAGGTAGTGGTTGAACATGTGGTTGCACCCAAAGATACTATATTAAATGGTATCATAACCCATACACACATAAGTGGATCAAAGACCACCTCCATGTCCTTCAAATTTTAAGTCAATTCTCACTAGATCAACTGGTTAAGGTGTGGGTTTCATTTTCTAGGTGACCCGAGTTCAATACCCTTACGATGTGTTTAGTTGGGAGGAGACACCCAAAATACCAACCATCCTAAGATTTGGTGCTACCCAGGCCGGGTGTGAACCCTGGGTGATTTTGATGGCTTAGATGCCCCTAGGTTGTGTTTTCTTAGCCAACTATTGAAATGCTACCCCTGCAAGTGATGAACATTTCTAACAAACAAAAAAAATGGTGCTACAAGTAACAACCTTTTTTCGAGATTAAAAATTACAACTTGCTTGAAACCATGGCCTTTACAACCAATAATGTTGTAACCAATCTTAAAATCAAACCGTGAATCAAAAAGTGGTGCTACCAATAGCACCCTATTTACCAACATAGGAAACATAAACCGAAATATGGAAGAATGGCCATGCAATTTTATTTTTTTACTAACAATGTGGTACACAATATCACCCCTCTCCTTTTTATTTTTTTTTATCATAGCTTATGACTTATCGAAATAAATCTAGTAGCAATGATATTTAAATTTATTAACTATAGTCGAAATTCAAATATTAAACTTGAGATTTAGAAACGAAATTCAACATAAAGTGGAATATAACAATCATTAGAGTGAACAAAAGAACTTGGTCAAACTAATAACAAAATTCTCATTACTTAAAACATGATCATTTATCTAACATTATGATGATGATTATTAATGTCCATTGAGACCAAAATTAGTCCATCATACCTTTATAAAGGTAACAAGTTACTTAGATTCCTTTAGAGTTTTATTTTCATGTTGGAAAGATTTAAGAGAAGAATTCCAAGATCACCATAGTTTTGATGACTTATGAGGTTAGGAAGGTTGGTATTGTGACATATATTTTGAAATTGTGATCTAATTTGAGTATACATGGTACTCTAGGAGAAATTTACTTTCATCTTCAACCCTCTTAGTTTCACAAAGATGGAAAATTATTTCATTCCACGGTGTTTTGGAAACTGTCCAACTCCCAGTTTCACTATTCATCTTGTGAGAGTTGGCTAGAAATTTAACAATGTTGATTTTATGAATCTCTGCACTATTCAAAACCAAGAGATACTTTTGGTATTATAGGTTAGGGTTGACCACCTCCTTGTAGTATATTAATTCCCTTTTAACCTCTAATTATTTATCGTACCACATATTCTCCTTAAATTTAGATGTAATACTATTTTAAATAATATTGATATTATACATAATGACATCTTCCTATATCCCCCAATGATTTAGCCAATACTTGGCATCTTTATGCCACCCTCACATGAGTCACTGGTGGTTTTAGGTAGAGTTTGAATAAATTTTGGGAAGCCTCATATCATCCATGTTGTTTATATTGTTCTTGTACATTAAATACCTAATCATGGCCATGCTCTCAATGGAGAAAGGGTCTCTTCTATAAGGAGGATAAGATAGGGTGTATTTCCATTAATTTTGATATTATAAGTGATAAAATTATTTCATATCTGCTCTATCTTTCTCTAGGATTCTCTAGAGATACTTGATCCTGAAAATTCACATCCATTTAAGATAATAGGAGTGATGAGAGTATCAAATATGAGTTTTTTATTATCCCATAACCAAAGGCCTGCTAGCTTACATTTGTTTTCAAGTCCATAATGAGCTTTCCACCCTCCATTTATCATTTTATCAATGCTATAGTTCCATTTGAGATTTTGATGAATGTCAATTCCAAGATATTTGTATGAAGGCACTTCCTCCAAGATATTGTTTCCATATATGAAAGTATCGTAAGTGATCATTTGGGATTTAATTATCATAACTTTTGTTTTTTCAATGTTCACATTCATCCCCATACTAGAGAAGAAGTCCTTGAGGAATATTAGTTTCTTACCAAGGTCACATGGCTTTCTCGCCATAAGAACAATATCATAGGCATAAATAATAAGGATGATGATTATACCAGTGAGATTCATGCCAGTACAACCAACATATTCTAAACAATATACTGACTTATCAATGTATATGCCAAAAGAGGGTAGGAGACAAGGGACGGCCTTGGTTGACTCCTATATTACAGTTAATTTCTTCTAACCATTTCTCAATGTTCCTAAACTTGGAAATAACATTCTCATATAACCTTATAGCAACATCTCTCAACTTCAAAAGAAATTTGAGATGTTCTAATCTATTCCAAAGGTTAATCTTGGGCACTATGTCAAACGATTTTATAAAAACAATGAAACAAAAAAGGAGATTTGTTTTATTATTGTAACATTCCTCTACAATGATCCTAAGTGTAACAAGATAGTCCACAAATGAGTGATATCCTCTAAATCCCACTTGGCCTTCAGATTTTTTTATGTGGCATTCCAACCATATGTTGATCTTATTTTCCAAAATAATTCCATACAACTTGGATAATATGGGGCTAATCATAATGATCCTATAATTAGGGGGATTTATTTTATCCCCACTTTTAAAGATAGGAACAATGAGGCTTTGAGTCTAGGGTTTACAAAATCCTACTTGGCTACTGAATTAAAGTGCTTGCATATGTGAGGGATGAGGATAGGCCCTCAAATTTTTAAGATTTCATCTCAATATCCTTCAATGTCCTTAGCTTTCCCTTTCACAAGTTGATTAACCCCAAACTTTATGTCTTCTATAAACAACACTTCATCCTCTATAGAAAATTTTGAGGTGGTAGTTCTAGTCCTTCAGGGGAATAATATTATCTTCTTTAGTTTTATGAGTCATAAGTTTCCTAAAAATCTCTTAGGATCTATCTTAGATATGTGAAAAAGATTATCTTTCTTTATATTCATATAATTCTTTTTTCCTTTTTAATTAGGGCCTTGTATCTATGTATTTTATCATATTTTAAGGACTCATTAGAGTCATCCCTAATGGATTTTCTAGAAATTTTCCACTCAATATGATACTAAGGGTTGTATGTTATATTATTCATTTTAGATAACACCTCGATAGAGAATTTGTTAATGGAAGTTGTAACATCCCGTTCTATTGAGCACACTTTTATTGACTTATTATTTGAGGACACTTGTGTGCAAGTGATCCGGTTATGGTACATTATGATTTAGTTTCAATTATGGGTTATATATGATGATGATGATGTATTGTGACTTATTGATTTTGAGATGTATATGTATTGGTAGATGTTATTGATGAGCTTTCTTGAGTGTGCAGGACACATGATAGGTTATATATGTTGATGGAATCAATGGACTTCCTTGGACTCCGGATTGAGTCAGGGAGTGCATTGTAATTGTTTGAGTAATTCATTTAACGCGCATATGACATATGATTAATTACAGTATGATTTATGTATATGGATTATTGACATTGTTTTTGCTAGTGGATGTAGGCTTGATGATGCTTGCTAATCTGACTCACATAAGGAGTAAAGGGGCCATGCATAGAAACCAGACATTTGAGGGAGAGGTGTGGTAGCGTCCTTGTCGCAACCTACTAGCACTCTCGTCGTGGTCTAAATTGTAGGTTAACAATTACCTAGTTTGAGAGGTCCATGATGTAATAAGGGCGCACTGAGACAATCACTCACGAATATTTCTAAGGGGCGAGAAATAAGGAGGAATCCTTATTCCTTAGAAGCCCTTAGTCTCTCACAAGGTCGACTGAGTGGAGTGTTGACTCCAAGGGTCGGACAAACTTCGAAAACTAGTCAAAGGCGAGTGGCACCCTTGGAGCACAGAGGTGTGTCTTGAAGGTCACATCGCGTAATTAAAACACGAGTCAATAAATTTGGGTGGCCTAGAAAACATTGAAATAGTTAGACCTTGTTAGAATAAAATAATTAATTAAATAGTAAATTATCAATTTTAAAAGCCTAACAAGACTCTAAGCCTAAGTCTAAGACTAAATCCAAGTCTAAATTTAAATAAAGGATTAAATGAATTGTGACATAAGTTAAAATATTTGAGATAATCAAACTCTAGGGAAAAGTGATTAAAAATATAAAGGTTGGCTAAAAAGCACATGTGTGCATGAAATTAATAAAAAAAGATTTTTAAAATAGAAATAAACAATAAGTTGAGAGAATAGGAGTACACATGGAATAGAACCTTGAGTCAACCTACCACTAGTCTAACTAGAAGAAGACTCATAATCCAACTCTAACTAAGATCTAGTTAGGGGACACTCAATAAATGAAATTTTGGGGAACAAATGGACAACTATGAGCGAAAATAGGAACACATTGGGGAATGTGAGGGAAATTGGCTTTTTAAGTAAAATAAAAATGGTAAATTTACTTGTGCAACTTGGGGAGAGCGTGACAAGTGTGTGGGTGAATACAAAAAGTTAATTATTTGTGCATGAGGACATGTGTCGGGGGGGGATTCTATAAAAAAAAAATGTTGTAGAAGAGAAAGGGACTGATATTTTGATGGCACTTTTATGCTGTCAAATTTTGGATTCACTATGTTTTACTTATGAGAGTTGGGATACCAAGCTTGTAGAATGAGTGGAAGCTCTTCCTTGCAAGGAAAGTCTTGGAGCTATTATTTTTTGGTTTCTTGTGTGTCGCCCCTTTGCAAATCGGGGGATAAGGGGGAAGAAGAGTACCCCTAGTATTGGTTGGGAGGTACCGGTGAAGTTTCGGTGATTAGCAAGAGAGAGTACAAAAGGAGTGCAAGTCTTTGAAGGACATCTTCATCTCTCAATCTTCATTAGTCCCGGTATTTTTATTTCTGAAATTTGTTTTTTTAGTATGAGTATAATTTTATCTTGGAATTGATATGGCCATTGCAGAATCGATATCAAATTCTAGATGCCAAATTGGTTATGTTTACTTCCAAACAAATGATAGATATGGTGCTTAGAAAACTTAAATTATCGGAGTGATTTCATGCATCTCCGAACTCTAAATTCCAAGTGGCTTAATTCTTATTATGAATTCGAATTTATATATAGTGTACGGTTTGTGATTTTATTTGCTAATCAACAATTTAATGTAATGCACATATGAGAGCGTTTCCTATGATCTTGTTAATGATTTCGTGCATCGTGTGCTTGAGTTTTCATAGAGCCTCCACGACGTTAGAACAACCACTTAATAAGATACAAGTAAATTAAATCTGGTGTAGTTAGGGCGCAAGCAATAACTAAGTGTCGAGAATAACATTTATAAAACAGAGACAACGTTGTATTAACATAAATTGTTAATAGCAAATTAGTATGTAATGTATTCAAGATTTATCTCGTTAAGATAACTCTAATAATTCGAAAGCATGATATTTAAAACTAATTTGAAATAAAATAAAAAAAGTTGTAATGAAAGGAGTTTAGTGTATTATGATACTATACAACAATTATTATAAGACTTCAATATTGTTGATTGTCTTATTGGAGAATCTATTTTTCTATGTTATAAGAATAGTAAGCTTGTGTTGCATTGAACTTAGTTTATAATACATTAGGAGGAGCGGGAGAAACTTAAAGATATTCTAAGGTAAGTTTTAATGGACCAATTAAATGACCTTTATTGAAAGGACTTTAAATTGTATGTTGTTTATTTATGATTGAGAGTTGAGAATCTTAGATTTTCTACTAGGGTCTTTAGAATAAGAATGAATGAATTAAAGTAAACTTCAGTTATATTGATAAATTGATTAGTGAAGGAATGGTAACCATTTTTGAATATTAATAAGTTATTAATGTTATAATATTGTTTGTATTGAATAATATTATGTTGGTATTCAAAATTTATGGATTTTAGGAATGTAATCAATATTGTTTGTATTGAATAATATTATGTTGGCATTTGGAATTTATGGATTTTAGGTCTTGATGATATGTAGATATTGGTTATTAAATATTTTCAAATTTCTTCACCTATGGTTTTGAAATGTTTTATTTTAGAATGGCGTAAATCTCAATTAAATAGGTGCAATGGGTTTAGATTGTAATCTTGTTATGACACAGGTGATTTCTAGACTTAGTTAGTATGTTAAGTAGATTGTATTATGATTAATTGTTCGATCCTTGAGCACACGATTATTTTAAAGCTTTAAACGTTGAATTCTAGTCTTGATTTTGTTGGGTTAAATCTCTCTTTCACTCCTTGGTCTGACCCAGGTTCAGATTTGATCAGGGTTCCAAAAAAACCCTCTAAAACTATCAACCCTCCTGGTAAAACAGAAGGAAACACAATGCACAAAGTGCACTGCACAGTCTCACCCGAGATAACTTTATGGGTTATTGCAATGCTCAAGTGATTGCAGTCTAGGAATGAGTGGGGATTTGGTAATGCATTTTATCTTTCTCATACATTAATATGATTATTCATTCAATTATTCCTAGGATTGATTCATCTTTTAGGCCCATGCATGAATTCTAATATCTCTATCTTAACCATTCATTCATAAAATAATTATTGATAGGAAGTAGACATGCAATAAACATCACATATGACACATGGTTTACCGTGTTTCACCCCCTCCTGGGCTACATCCACAAATATTCGGCTTCTCTACTCTTTTATTTAGTCTATTGCAAAATATGGCACTACGTGCATTACATCTTCAATCATACAATCATAATGAGGTTCAAGAACCTCTGTGAGATGGACTAGATCACACCAATATCCTCAGCCTACAATCTAATCCTCAAAATCTGCCTTATTCCCCTCATTGATATCACCTTGGACTTACAATTATCCAATGCCTATGAACTTACAATTGTTGAACAATCACTAAACAAAAAAACCAACAACCCTAACCTAGACCTCCTAGGTTCTTATTTATACTATTTTACAGGCTTATAGCCGTTACAATATTTATAAAAAAATGTAACCCTATCATGGTTAGGTTTTCTTTCCTTCTCTCCTTGCATGCTTCTCCTCTTGCATGCTTCTTTTCCGCATGCATGCTGATTTTCTTGTCAGTTGTTCTTCTCCAAAATTAGGCCTTTCCTCAAAATAGTCTTCCTTCCAAAAATAGGCATGCACCCAACATGCCCACAACACTGACATGTGGCTCATCCTGAGCCACTCAAGTAATGCGTGCTCCTTCTACTGTTGTCTCCAAACTATGGAACTTATCTTCTAGTTCCCTTCCTTTTTGCTTGACCTGCACGAATTTTTCCTGCTAGCACCTCCATTGATTGTGTTATTATCTCCTCCTAGATAAATGTTGCGGTCTCTGTCTATGCCTGTGCCATACTTTTTTTTTATTCCTCCAACTGTGAAATCATATGCGATGCTTTTTCTTGGAGGGGTTCCAATTCAACTTGTCTTTCATGCTTCTTTGTCTGCGCAGTTTACAAATCTATCTGCAGCTTTTTCATGTCTTGAGTGCCCTTCAAGCGCTCTGTGATGCTCATTGTTTTCTTCCTTTGTTTGAGATCTTGTATGGCAGCGCTGATTGTCTCCTCTTCTTGGTCCCCCTATTGGACATATTCTTCCAAGATATTACATATTTGTGTGGCTCTGTCAAACAATACTTCTACTGCCCTTGCTTCTTTCTCCATCTTAGCTATTTGGAGTGTCGCTTGTTGCTCTCTTTGTTCTCAGACTTCGGGAGGATTCATAGGATTGAGACTTTCCTTGAGCTCCTCAATTTCCTGCTTATATTTATCAATTGTTTGTTAGATCATATTGGTCTTCTCCTCTGCACTCCTCTCAAGTGCTTGCGCGTTATGTGGGATGTGATTGTAAACCGATGTTAATACTTGTTCTAACTTATCTGCTCATTCTTTATTCTTGTCTTTCTCCATGGTCAGTTGGTCGCATGTGATTTGAAGCATTTCAGTGACTCCTCTACCCACCTCCAAGTTTGTTGCATCCACGCGGGCCCTGGACCCTAGACTGTACTTCTTGCATAACACTGGCCTAGAGTCTATATAGTTCCTTGGTGGGTATCTTTTCCATGACCATTTCCACTTGTTCCACCTCCTCCAAGGGTTTCTGCGTAGTCTCCTGATCGAGTATGATCATTTTATGTGTTACCGTAAATGTCTCCCTACCCTGGACTATGAACTACGTTGTCTTCTCTCCTTCTTTCTATGCAGGAGGTCACTGTGTCTTTTCCTGTTGTTGTGTTGTGGCATGTGATCCTTCTTGGCTCCATAATTGTTGTATATTTTCATGGACCTCTATGCGTTTGGCCATGATCTCCTCCTGCTATTCTTCTGCAATTTGAACCACTTCCTTGCTCCTATCTTGAACCTTGTCTACGACTAGCTCTGCATCATCCTCTGTCAGGGTGATGTCTAGCTCCTTTGTGGCATACTTCATTTTCTTGCACACCTCTTTTTCCTGTGAGGTCTTCCTTACTTTCTGTGAGGGTTGCGCCCCACTTGTTGTACCTTGGGTTCTTTCTTCTTTGGCCTATGAAGTATCCTTCTTTTTAGTCTATGGTTGGCATCATGTCCTTGTTGTTGTTACTTTACTCCTTGGTTGTTTTTGTACTACACTAATGTCACATACCCACTACGATAAAATAAAAGTTTTTCTCTTCCTCAAGGGATAGAATCCCTGAATTTCTACGGGGCCTAGCGCAGACCATCCCTTCCCTTATCCTCCTCCAAGCGACCACAATCTGGCTTTAACGCAAGTGCCTTTAGCAACTCGCAAGTTGGAGAGTCTAGGATCTTGACTCCTCTCTAGCGCCTGCTACATGTAATCGTAGGCTAGGCTAAACACTAGCAATACTCGCATTTCGCGACTTCGCGAGTTGGAGTGTTGAGCCCTCATGCTCCTCCTTTGCGAATCCCCGAGACGCGAAAGGTCAACGTTACGTGGACTTTGCCAAAGTGACGCATACATGCCACCTGTCTCCTCCATTGTACTCTGCTTACGAGCTATGTCGCTACCGCCCGTCGCACAAGACCTTGGCTCTCGGTGTTTCGTGACTTCTGCAGTCGAAAAGAAATTCTTTCGACCTTTGAACCCCTGATACGCGATACCATGCGGAGGTTCTGATCCAACAGTTCTCACATGGCTTGGATCCAATGGTCTGGATCCTTTCACGATCTCGCGTATCGCGAGTCCTTAAAACCTTTCCTGTCATTGACTCCTTCGAGTTGCGAGTAAGAGAAATGTTGAGATTTCACCACATGTCCTCTACAATGGACAACTTGATTTCCTCTTCAAAGAGTTTGGGATTTCGTGACTCGCACATTGTAAGTTTCTTTCCTTCGAACCCCCGACTCCCGAAACACCGAAATCTCCCTCTAGATGATCGACGGTCTAGACTACTCCTGGGTCAACGGCCATGATCACATCTTTATTTCGCGTATCGTGAGTTGGTGTAGTCTTTCCCTTTGACCACTCCCAATTGCGAGTCAACGAAATGCTTCCCGACTGCCACATGTCCCTCCTTTGGTTCTTTCATCAGTCGACACATGTCCAACTTAATATCTAATGGTCTAACTTCCCGTTGGAATTTTTTGTATCGCGCGTTCGAAGGGATCTCTACCTCTGTTTCTCGAATGTTGAAATCCTCCTTTGGGCACAAAGTGTTAAGATTATCGCTACTTCTGTAGATCTGACGGTTGTCCATCCTCATCTCTGCGTTCCTCCAATATCGACCGTTTTTCCTCTAGAGCCTTTGCTGCTTCCATTTCTTGAATAATTTCGGTCTCCAAAGGTTTCAAACCTTTGTCCCTTCCTCTGCAATCTACCTTGGTTTAAGGAATACTCTGCAAGTGTTATCCCTCCTGAGCTTCGTCAGCTATGAAGGACTTAAGATCCTTTCACTCTTCTTCTGGGCTTAACAGGCTTCATCCTCCAAGGGACTCAAAACAATTAGGAAGGTTTACATGAGTACATGAAACTGTGTTCACGGTCGACGAACACATAGTTCGTGACTCGGGCTTATGCCACCATAGGACACAAGTATTTACAAGTATAAAACATATCCTAACCATATGATTTCTTACTATCCTAATTATACAACCAAGTAGTGATAAAAGGAATACAGTATATCCAATTCATACATAGTTACAGATAAATTACACAGGGCAGGAGATCACTTATCCATTACAGGTTGTCGCCAACCAACTGACTGTGGGTGTTTTTCCTTCCACCCGACCATAGGCACAAAGGCATTCATTCTTAGCACTATGTCCACCCCCGTGCTAAGCCATGATATCACCAGGGAATTCTCACACTTCTCGAGGGTTCTTCCTCCGTTTCCACTTCTGGTTGGGTCATGTTCTCTGTAAATCAGATCTTTCTCTCTCTCGGTTATGGCCTCGACAAGGTTTCTCAGATGCTCCTCAGCATCAAGCTCATGGCCTTCAGTTCGTGACTTGCTGGAGATATTTGCGCATCTCCCTTGCAATCTTACGCTCTTCCCTCTTTCCCCCGGTCTCTCCTCTCTCGTGTGTATCCTTCTTACCTTGGAAGGTTTGTCGATCTATCCTGTTCCTTCTATCAGAAGGAAGCTCAGGTTTGTAGGTCCCTATGGTACTTCGGGCTAACAACCCATGTTTCCATTCATGGGGATGGTTGATAATTCAACCACCGGTCCTTTCTTCATTAATTGATTTCTCTCCTTGGGATCCAAAGGAGGTTGTCATCCTCATCAAGGGAAATTTGGGGTTATTTGTCATAATGAACCCTCTCTTATAGTTTTCACATTCTTCCTCTAGTGATATTATGGCCAGTAATTTCAAGGCTTCACCCCCATAGTCAGTCATTGGCAACTCAAACAATAATACATTTACATTGTCCTCATGCATTAGCATGGTAATTTCTATTTTATGATTAATTACAAATTGGGGGAAATAGGGTGTTACAACTAATCCCGGTTGGATGATTCAACGTTGTAGTCATTCTAGTATTATCAGTCAGACTACCTATTCTCACTGAGGATCATGCTTAAACCTTTTCCTTAGGCCTAGAGGATTGCACAGTGCCTGTCCTATGGCTAGTTTTATTACTGGTAGTTTCCACTGTGCATGCCAGTCTTTAATTATCCAGTGCACTTCCTCTTTAGTGACGCAGTGCTGCATCTCTAGCCACACCTTCTTTAGATCCCTTGCTTCTTAGATCCACATGTGATGTTTGGATGCCTTGAACTTGGCTATCCCATTTTTCTCTTGGACTACCTCCATAGGTATGCGTCAGACATTCATTGTGTGTTTTTGTATCTCTTCTAACAGCATTGCAAAAACAATGTTGTTTTTCTATTGCGTTTTTTTGTCCTTGGCCTACCAGAGGGACTCATATATGGCCACATAGCATTTCCCCATCTTGTCCAAGAATTATGAGAATTTTGTCTCTTGTCATACTGCCAAAGATATCAAGATGATCAACCATGAGTAATGGAACTTAGTTCCATTTTCATGCATGTCTCTACAGTCTATTAAGAACTCGTTCAGCAGGTATGATGCCCAGTTGAACATGACCCCCTTTGCTCACTGTGCGACTGCTGCAATAGCACATGTTTGTGCTTCCTCTTTACAACACTTGTTCAATAATTTACAATCCATAAGATTTTGGGCGAACCTTGTCGCATTTTCATTGATATCCTTGATGACAATTCCCTGATTGCCCTAAGTGGTA
>JZKD02S1750260.1:12469-32403 GCA_000966675.3 Picea glauca
CAGAGAAAATATGTTGAGATGATATTGCAGAGGTTTAATATGCATGGAAGTAAATCGGTCAAGGTTCCTATTCCTATAGGTGTAAATTTATCTGCAGATCAGTGTCCCAAGACACGAGAAGAAGAAGAGGACATGTCCCATGTTTCATATGCCAATGCAGTTGGCAGTTTGATGTATGCAATGGTATGTACTAGACCATACATTACACATGTAGTTGGATTTTTGAGCAGGTATATGTCAAAACTAGAGAAGGAGTATTAGACAACAGTAAAGAGGGTCTTCAAGTATTTGTGTGGAACTACCAATTATGGATTGTGCTACCAAGGAATACCAGGATTGGACAAAGTGGTGGACATACATGGCTTTGTTGATTCAGATTGGGCTGGAGATCTGGATCACAGAATATCTACAATTGAGTATGTGTTTAACCTATTTGGAGGAGAAATCAGTTGGATGAGAAAAATGCGGGTTGTAGTGGCACTCTCAACTACAGAAGATGAATACATGGTAGCCACTCATGCAAGCAAGGAAGTCGTATGGTTACAAATATTGTGTTCAGGTATTGGGTTGGTACAACAAGCAGTGAGATTAGATTGTGACACTTAGAGTGAAATATTCTCAGCAAAGAACCCATCTTATCATTCAAAGACAAATCATATTGATGTTTAGTATCACTTTGTGAGAGACATGGTTGAGGAAAAGAAGGTGTTGCTGGAAAAGGTTGACACTTTGAAGAATATTGCAGATTCATTGACAAAGTCTGTAAGCACAGAAAATTTCTCCTGGTGTAGAGTAACAATGGGAATTT
The DNA here is from genome assembly GCA_000966675.3 of Picea glauca. Classification (NCBI taxonomy): domain Eukaryota; kingdom Viridiplantae; phylum Streptophyta; class Pinopsida; order Pinales; family Pinaceae; genus Picea; species Picea glauca. The sequence goes on from JZKD02S1750260.1 coordinate 13,278, forward strand.
TTTCCTTGGATTGTTGACTATATAATCCTTTGGACTCCTGGATGAAAAGAAAACAACAAGTGGGAGAATGTTGAGTATGTGTTATATTATTTGCATGTGTGTGTGTGGGCACGTCAGATTCGAAAACTGCATCTAACAATCCCTCTAGTAGTGGTTGTTGTGTCGTGTGCATCGGGTGATTCCTAGGGGGGTCCCAGGTATGCCTCCCCTGGTTATGCATAGAGTTTGGCACTAGGCAGTAGCCTGGGGTTGATGGGGTTCGGGGCAGCACCCCACAATTTTTTTGGGGGGTGGTTTTTGCTATTTTTAGCGGTTTTATAAATTAATCCTGGATTAAGGGACTAGGGTTTTGGTATCTACGGAATACCTAAAAAAATTGTAGATATTGTATGGTGAATGGTGAAATTTGATATAATGAATATAAGAAAGGTTTTCCCCAGTTGAGGGTTTCCAGTATAAATCTTTGTGTACTCTGTGTATGAGCCATTGATTTGATTTTGTTTTGCTTAAGAATCTATATGCATTGCTTTACTTCACAGGTTTAAAACTTATATATCTACCTCCTGCGAAGTATTCCTTCTATTCTCTGTAGATTCCCATATCTTAGATTTATTCTTATTAAGCTTCCTAGCCTTCTTTCCTGTAATTTGTGCTTCTCTAACAAGTTTTGGAATCCTCTTCCCATTTGTATTCTTATTCTCTCCTGGTGAAAGGAATTCACACTGTTGATGTGCTCTTACAGATTATGAGCTTAATGTCCCTTCTCTTACTATTTCCTGTGTGGCTATACTAATTTCTTGCATGGACAGGTTCTTCAAGACTTCTTGCATTCTTTCAACTTTGACAACTAATTCTCCTGCCCTTTGTTGCTTCGACTTGTCCTCTTGTTCTTCTACTAGTCTCTCTATTTTTATGGTTATGAAGTCCCTTAGTTCTTGCTTTTTCTATTATGTATCTTCCTCCTCTACTTTCCTTCTGATCTTATCCTTCTAAATCCAAGTCTTTACTAATAAAGTGGAAAAGGGGCGTTGTTCTCAACAAATTCAATGACTTCAAATTATTTTTCAGTCGATGTTTCATGAGAAATCATAGGTATATTAGTAACTCTTCCACATAGGGTTATCATCTTTCCTTTAAACAAGCCTATCCTTCCCAATGAAGGTATCATAGTAGGTCTTCCCAAAATTTCCCAAGTGATTTCTAGCATAATATTCACGTGTGTTTCGTCATACAATACACAATCTATGTCGAAGTCTTCTATTCTTGTAATGATACGTTGTTTTTCTTTCAGGATCTCTGGTAAACTGATGTCTCTGTTATCATTCATTACTTCTTTTAACTGTACTAACATAGTCTAGGATTTCTCTGAATCTTTATCTTTATGATTCCCTGTTAATGGATAAATTCGTGAGTGCGGACACAGACCAATCTCCCTAGATCCACCTGGATCTAGAACAAAGCAAGACAGAATACTACTATTTCCCTAGATCTAGACTATTGAGTGAACCAAGAGAAATGGATAGTGGACATACCTTATGAACGCTCTCCTTGAATCTCTGTTGTTCCTCGCTCCGCTTCAATGCTCTTGTGCCGTCCAATCATAACAATACAAACCAATCGAAGTACAAGCGAATTAATATATTCAAAGCCTACTCTATACATGTGATCAAGGAATCATGTAATAAGATGACATCATCATTATGGGAAAGGGACATATTCATGTATTGAATTAACTGAAAGTGAAACTTACAACCTGAGCCTTGATGTCGTAGGTCTCCTTTCAATGGCTCCTGGCTTTGACACACACACTTGCTCATGCATGAAGAAAATCAACCACATAAGATGACCNGGACTGCTTGAACAGCAGCCAGGGCCAGCTTCTCAACATGTTGATACTTGACTTCTTTGGATGATAAATTTCTACTCAAGTAATAAATAACATGTTCATCGTGGTGATCATCCTCGTGAACGAGGACCATACCAATGGTATACTCGGACGCATCTAGATAAAGAAAGTAATCTCGACTATAATCCAGAGGGAAATGAAGAGGAGCTTTTGTGAGGGATAGTTTTAAAGCTTCAAAGGCATTGTTGGCAACCTTATCCCATGCAAACTCTGAGTCTTTCTTTAAAAGACGTGTGAAACCTCGAGTAATCTCGGCGTAGTTCGGGATGAACCGACGAAGAAAGTTTGCTTTCCCCTGCAAACTTTGTAACTGGCGTAAAGAAGAAGGAGGAGGTAGATTAAGAATTGCCTCAACCTTGATAGGATCAACTCGGATCCCATGGCGTGAAACAACGAAACCGAGGAGACGGCCAGATTCGACGCAAAAAACACATTTATGAGGGTTTAGTCGAATGCGATAGAATCGACAACGAACGAAGATCGCGCGAAGATGATTAGGGTGATCGACCCTACGTAAAGAGTGAGTCGGCAAATCGTCCAGAAAGGGTTGAACAATATGATTGATATCATGAAATGCATAAGACATAGCACATTGGAACGTAGCACCTGCGTTCTTCAGACCGAAAGGGAGTTTCCTGTAGGCGAAAGTACCCCAAGGAAAAATAAAAGCCATTTTATGTTGGTCCTCGGGAGCTATATTGATTTGATTATAGCCGAAAAATCCATCCATGAGGGAAAATATTTCACTACCGGCACAGTCATCGACTATTTGGTCAACGAAAGGGGTTGGAAAATTCTCCTTTGGACAAGCTTTGTTGATATCCCGATAATCAACACAAACGCGTATACTACCACCCTTTTTATCAATCGGTACTGGATTAGACACCCACTCTGTCAATGCCATAGGATAAATAAAACCGGTTTTAAGGAGTTTTTCAACTTCAAGTTTAATGGTTGCCGCTTTACGTGGATGGACAGGATGGAGGCGTTGACGAACTGGCTTGGCTCTAGGGTATGTCTTAATTTCGTGGACCATAATAGAAGGGTCAATACCCGACATCTCTTCGTAAGTCCAAGAAAAAATGTCACGAAAATCTTTAAACAAGGAAGTATAGATGACAATTTCGTCGGGAGAGCACGAAGCTCCAATATGAATGTTCTCAATGATTCCAGGTTTCACTGAAATATCTATGGGTATCGTGGGTGAAATGTTACTAAGGTTCCCTTCAGAAAACACATCTCGTGTAGATCCAGGAACAATCGTAATAACAACAACGGTCGACGGAGTCGAAATCCGTTTGTAGTTCTCCAGAGTCTGTTGTTCCAGAAATAGTATGGAACGATGATGTCCATCATCCCAAGGGTTGTCAGTCAATACGAACATGATCATCTCGTCAGTTGGAAAAAAAACGTGGAATGGATCAGGAGACAACTCCTCACAAGAAGAAGTAGTATGGTTTGCCGATTGAATAGCTTGATAAGCGGACTCAACCGGACTTAACGGCATAACGTCGTCGGAACGAACACAATCTCCAGGATCAGGGACTATCCAAGGGTCAGCAGACACCGGAAGTTCACGAATCATGGTAGAGATCATGTTAATAGATGCAACTAACAGGCTTGGAATATTGGGTGGTGGTGGTATGGGAAATGTACCCATTAACGACGAATCTTTCAAAAGACTGACACCAACATTCTCATAACCCGGTGGGGTGTTTACTATGAACGGTACGTTGCCCGTGTGAGTATCGGCATTAAAGAAAGCAAGTTGATCAACCGTGACCACTTTGCCTTGGTGAGGAAAACGTAGGACACGGAAAAGGCTTGACACGACAGCACGCATAGAATCGACCCAACTTCGTCCAAGTAGAAGATTATAATCCAGAGGAGTATCAAAAACGTCCACTTCTATCTGGACGGTCTTACCTTCTAGAGTAACAGGCAATTATGGAAGAACACCATATGGATTAAAACCAGAGCCATTGAAGGCTCGCAAAGTGTTTTGTGATTCCGTTAACGGTGGAGAGCCGATGGCTTTCCAACAAGAAAAAGACATTACGCACGTAGAGGCACCTTCATCAANGTAGATTAAGAATTGCCTCGACCTTGATAGGATCAACCCGGATCCCATGGCGTGAAACAATGAAACCGAGGAGACGGCCAGATTCGACGCAAAAAACACATTTATGAGGGTTTAGTCGAATTCGATAGAATTGACAACGAACGAAGATCACGCGGAGATGATTAGGGTGATCGACCCTACGTAAAGAGTAAGTCGGAAAATCGTCCAGATAGGGTTGAACAATATGCTTGATATCGTGAAATGCGTAAGACATAGCACGTTGGAACATAGCACCTGCGTTCTTCAGACCGAAAGGGAGTTTCTTGTAGGCGAAAGTACCCCAAGGACAAATAAAATCCATTTTATGTTGGTCCTTGGGAGCTATATTGATTTGATTATAGCCAGAAAATCCATCCATGAGGGAAAATATTTCACTACCGGCACAGTCATCGACTATTTGGTCAATGAAAGGGGTTGGAAAATTCTCCTTTGGACAAGCTTTGTTGATATCCTGATAATCAACACAAATGCGTATACTACCACCCTTTTTATCAATCGGTACTAGATTAGACACCCACTCTGTCAATGCCACAGGATAAATAAAACCGGTTTTAAGGAGTTTTTCAACTTCAAGTTTAATGGCTGTCGCTTTACGTGGATGGACAGGATGGAGGCGTTGACAAACTGGCTTGGATCCAGGGTATGTCTTAATTTCATGGACCACAATAGAAGGGTCAATACCTGACATCTCTTCATAAGTCCAAGCAAAAATGTCACGAAAATCTTTAAACAAGGAAGTATAGATGACAATTTCGTCGGGAGAGCACGAAGCTCCAATATGAATGTTCTCGATGATTCCATGTTTCACTGAAATATCTATGGGTATCGTGGGCAAAATGTTACTAAGGTTCCCTTCGGAAAACACATCTCGTGTAGATCCAGGAACAGTCGTAATAACAACAACGGTCAACGGAGTCGAAATCCGTTGGTAGTTCTCCAGAGTCTGTTGTTCCAGAAACAGTATGGAACGATGATGTCCATCATCCCAAGGGTTGTCAGTCAAGACGGACATGATCATCTCGTCATTTGGAAAAACAACGTGGAAAGGATCAGGAGACAACTCCTCACAAGAAGAAGTAGTATGGTTTTCCGATTGAATAGCTTGATAAGCGGACTCAACCGGACTTAACGGCATAACGTCGCCGGAACGAACACAATCTCCAGGATCAGGGACTATCCAAGGGTCAGCAGACACCAGAAGTTCACGAATCATGGTAGAGATCATGTTAATAGATGCAAATAACGGTCTTGGAATATTGGGTGGTGGTGGTATGGGAAATGTACCCATTAACGACGAATCTTTCAAAAGACCGACACCAACATTCTCATAACCCGGTGGGGTGTTTACTATGAACGGGACGTTTCCCGTGTGAGTATCGGCATTAAAAAAAGCAAGTTGATCAACCGTGACCACTTTTCCTTGGTGAGGAAAAAGTAGGACACAGAAAAGGGTTGACACGACAGCACGCATAGAATCGACCCAACTTCGTCCAAGTAGAAGATTATAATCCAGAGGAGTATCAAAAAATTCCACTTCTATCTGGACGGTCTTACCTTCTNCGATGACCAAAAATGTGGATAACATTCCCCAACATGCTCTTAGCCTCTTGACTTTCTTCAAATTTTTCTTGTCTCGTATTCATCTTTTCAACTTTAGAAATCATTCTTCGACAATCCTCAACCTTATGACCAATAACTTTACAATAAAGACAAATAGGAACTATACTAGGGAATTCCATAGCAAGATGTCCCGGTCTTCTTCAATTATAACACAGTGTCAATCCTCTATTTCTTTTAAACAATCCCCAGCCTCTCCTGTACTACGCACTGGGATCACAGTGTTGGACCTGCAATCTGCAAAAATTCTTTCTAGGTTCCTGCATCCACTTATTAGCCCAAAAATTCTTTCTATGCATAGTAATAACATATCTTTCTCTATTTCTATCAAATTTATTTAGATCAACTCTTTCTTCTAACTATGCCCTAGCTTTCAGACTAGGATACAATATATCAAACATACCTAGATTCATGTTTTCGAAGAAAAAATTTCCACTTATCTTACCCTTACTAGAGCACAAATCTTTAAGATCTTACCTCTTTTCTTCATATCAATTGTCTTTATTATTATAGAGCTTCACAAGTCAATTAGAATACTACGCACTACAGCAACAAATCCATGCACATATATTTATCTTTTCCTCAGTTCCCAGTAATCACAGTTTCAGGTTCCGACAACGAAACCATTTGTTGGCACAGGAGCAGACCCAGGGTTCAACGCTTCAACAATGCATCAACAAAACCCTAACTACCGACCCTTTCGGCAACACCTGTGAAGCATATGAAGTCTCACCCGAGGTAGAGGCAGGGGGGTTGCAGGACTCATGTGTCTACAACCAAGCAGGCACACAGATATGTTATTACAACACTTAGCAGAGCACTTAGAAAACAATATGCATTAGTTCATGAGTCTCATTCACATCGCAGATTAAACCCTTATTAGAGATTAGTGCAGTAATAATAAATATCAAGCAATTTCAATCACTTAGTACATAGCATTAGCTTGGATCTAATAGTCATTTATATTTAATACCATTAATCACTAAGCAACAATCATCATATGTATTCATCACTAAGCAAATAAGCAGCATAATCCACATCGTACAAAGAACATCAAGACGCAGGATATATGTGGTTCACCCTAGTGTTGGTCTATGTCCACCAACTTCTTCTTCTTCTTTATTAGTCTTCAATCTTCTTACATTCAGTCGCTCCTATGCACAAAGCCACAGAGCCAAACTCTGTAGAGGATAGGAGATCTATGCGTAGCGCGCCAGATCCTCCTTCCCAAAATCAGGTCAAGGCACAGAGCCAACTCTTTAGTAGCACATAACCTTACTTTACACATTCTATTTGCACAAAGCAACTTACAACCTATTGCACTAAGCGAATCACTTACAACACATTTCACACATAGCCAATCATCTCCTCTTCTTACATCGCTTAGCTACTTATTTATACATTTACAAAAAGGCCTAAACATGGGTAAGCCCATTGGTTGACATCCCATAACCCGTTACGTAAACCCTAATAAACCCTTTGTTGGGTCCACAATCCCACAAAATGAGTGAGATCCCATGATCTCAGCTTTGCCTCGGTGCTCCATCTTTGACCAGCCTGTCGAAGTCCCAAAATTTGTTAAACACAACCAATGTTTCCTCAAAACTTGGTCAAGGGACAACATCTACTCTGTATAGAAAAATACAACTCAAGTAGGATACCAAGGAGCGAAACATTGAGCCCAATGTACAAGGACAATCAAAATGAAAATATGATGAGAAAGACTCCGCTCAAGAATTCAACTAAAGACATGTTTCCTGTCATCCCACGGACACTTAACAGTCACTACAAAGACCCAAGAAGAATCGGAAATCATCAAAACCTACCCAGAAACCACCAAACCAAGAAAGCAAGCAAAATATGTTGATGTACGTGAATGTTCAAGGGAACAATGCGTATGTACGTAGCTTGCAGAAGAACAACCCGCGTATATACGCGACTGTCAAGCAAAAACCTGCGTATATGTTTCAAACACACAACTAGGAAAAGGAAAAGGTTGAAAGACTCAAACCCAGAGTGAACAGAGGTTGTCAATCAATGATACAACAATAAATGCCATATGAATGAGATAAATCTAACGAGAAAAAAACTCCAAACCCTAAGAAAGAAGATTCAATCCCCATTATGGTCGCCAATTCTGTTACGAGGAAAATCTCTCTCTGGCTACGGTAAACCACAATAGACGAAAATGATTACAGAAATCAACTCTATTATCAAGTATGATATATAAACAAATATGATAGCAAGACAAAATAAAAGTCCTAGCTCATCCAAACGTTCGATGAAGTCCATCGTTGAACACTTGACCCAAAGCAATATACCTGGAACTAGTCCTCAACAACCAAGCAAATGAAGCATATGGTGATAATATATGATGTTATCACATTCAATATCATAATCCATTAATATACATAACAAATATGCCCATGGAATAATAATTCAAATATTTTCAAGATATCAATTGGACAGGAAAAGAGTATTTCTATTAATATATGATCAGCAGAAGTGAAAAAGTTACATACTTCTGTGTCGGCATGGTTCGGAACCGATAAACTAAGTTCCTTCCAGTTGGGCCTCCACCACTTCATTCCTCCACCAAAGGAAATCTCATAGAATAGAGACAATGAAGTTCTCAATCAATAAGGGAAGATCTTGGGGGTTGAACATTGTGTTTAGACTTAAAGGACAAAGGGATGTAGACTCAATATGAAGTGAATAATTCCTCCATAGTAACTTTGCTCTCAAATTTGAATTCTTTATCCTCCTTTCCATAGTTTCGAATTGGCCCATTTATAGCCTTCAAATGGAACTGAAGGGCCGAGTTGGAACATTTCCAGTATATGGAAGGCCAAGGATCATAGATCTCCTATCGTGACATGGAAACCCGACACCATTTTTCATTTTTGGGCACAAATATTGATGTATGTAAGTTGTAGTTGTGCAACCTGCATATACACATGTTCTATAGTAGGGAAGGTCTATACATGTGGAAAAAATGTATTTTTAGCTATGGGATTTTCAAAAAGGGATGAAAAGTTTGCATAGGGAAATGGAAAAAGGCCTTTTGTGAAAGATTCCATAGGGTGAGGCAAATCTTTCTATAACACCAACATCCATAAAATAGTTAATTACCATAATTTACACAATTTAAACAAAGTTTTATGATCAATAACATGTGCATTAAATATGAAAAAAAATTATGCAACTAGATTAATCAAAATAACATAGGAACAATACCCCTCTAGTTTCAAAGCTCACAAACAATAAATGGGAGGTTGGTAACCCAAGTCTAGTCCATCTTAGATAAGGATATAATACAAGGTTGTGGATATGATTTCCCTCAGTACCTAACATATGAGTCACATTAATATCCATAGGCTTAAATATAATTTGACCCCTTTGGGAAACATCATGCCCCAAATATGCATACAATCATTAATGCTTGGTTTATAAAGGATTTGGTTGACTAGTCGTTGAGTCACCATAAACCAATAAAAAAATAATAAAACTATATCTAATACAAAGAAAAATAGATCTCTCCCCAAAGGCCCAGTGGACCAACAATGATCCAAAGCATTCCAAAAGTTCCACAATAGAATAGAGGACTACCTATACAATATTTGTTGCTTAATGATATTTTGTAATTAATGCAACAAATCACAATTGTTGGATTACCCATTAGAAGTATGGTGTGCTAGAGAAGGGACTATATGGCACATGCAACACACATCCTCATACTATAAAGCATAAAAATGAATATATCACCTAGACATAGAACTCGTTTGAGTCAATAATGTCTACTCTATCATACTTTAATATGTTAATTGGATATAAATCATACCATGGAGAATACTTTAATATGTTAATTGGATATACATTGTACCACCAAGCTACATGTGAGGGAAATGGGGAGCATCCTCCCTCTCTTCCAACAATAGATAGGTAATTCAGTACATGTCCTCCTCTATGGGATCATACCTAGATAGGTATGAACCTTTTATTTATTACACTGAAGGCATTCTCTAAGGGGAGGTTCGCCTTCAAGCCTTCATCGTCTATCCATATTGAATCAACAAGTTCCATGTACGTGTGTTGGTCCAATGAATCACCAAGTGCCACATGAATGCATTCTTCACCTTCACCAAATCACTTCTCCTTGCCGACTCAAAATGAGACCTGAAGGTCATCACTCACTAACATGCGACCTAGAGGCCATCACACCATTGCCTGGATACCTTTCTCTTTTTGAGGCTAGAACTTATTTCTTCCTGACCTTTTAGATATTACTTTGATCTTCATTGTTCTAACATTCTGCTCTGCTATAAAGTTGGTTGCCCATAAATTATTTCTTCCTAACCTTTTAACTACTCCTCGGTTATGTTCTTCTACCGTTATTCACTACTATTGTTTATGGCTCTTTGTTCTTCTACCATTCTGCACTACTAATGTTTGTCATCAACAATATTGTGTCGAAATACAATCTGATTTTTTGGTTCTACAAAGAGAAGATGGTGATGGTAAAGGAAGGAAAATTAAGTCAGTTTGAGGTTGAGGGATGGGCAGCCCTTTAAAAATTTTAAAAGTTTAATTCCTCCTTGCAAGCTCTATGATATTTGGATTGGATTACCTTCCAAGGTAGATGCATCAATGGAGGTTGAGGTAGTGAAGGGGATTCAGAGATTGGGGCTACTCTGTTGAAGGGCTCAATCATAGATTTTGATTGTCTTGTGTGTTTTGTTCAGAGCTTAAACCCTGAGATTCTCCTGTTTGGTTTTATCGGAACAAATTATAGCCATATTAGGTGTTTTGTCTACATGGTATGTGTAATTTTTCTCTGAAATTCACATTGTTCATTTATGTGATCAATCATGGCAGCAAACTAGGATTGAAATTCATGGTTTTGAAGAAGGCATTTAAATGCATTGGTCCCCCAGAATATTTAATTCACTGTGTAGCATTTGGGTTCTCTTTATGTAATGTTTTCACTGTCAGATAGGCTAGATTACCATTTTGATTCTACGGTCTCCTCCCATTTTCCTAGGGAGGGTTCCACTAGAGTTTTGATGTAAGATGTTCCTTGCATTGATTGTCTTTTGAAAACCCATTTTCTCAAACAAACTGTAATGGGGGATTCATGGTGTGGGTTTCTTTATATACAATGTATGCTGCTAGCTTCTGATGAGTTCGCTTGCCTGTGTTTCAACATACAGATCTATGTACGATGATGGGATCGCCAGTAGAGTTGACATTGGAATGCAGGCTCTCTATAACTTCATACTCGAGTTTGTTGAAACAAATCAATGTTGTGAGCGATCAGTTTGAACGAATGAGAATGCTTGATGAATATCTCAAAGGATTGGAAGATGAAAGGAGGAAAATTGAATCTTTCAAGAGAGAACTTCCTTATTGCATACATCTCCTCAATGATGGTAAGCATTTCCTTTATTTTTTCCCCATTTTTGAATTGACAGAATCAAATTCAACCTGAAACATAGATTAGGATTGACTCCAAACCATGCAATGATTTTTAGCAATTGCTCCTTCCAAGGAACAGTTAGCATATTGCCAACCATCTATGAAATCACCCAAATCGATGCAACAAGATGGTTTTCAATTTGAGGAAGAGAAATACAACAGGCCAGTACTGGAGGAATTCATTTCTATAAAGAAAATATGTGATGAATCAGGCGACGAATCACAAGAAAATAACCAAAATTATTCGAAGAAGACTGCCATGGTGAGAAGCCAAACTGGATGGTTTTTGCTCAGCTTTGGAGTCAAAATTTTGAGACTCTAGAATGAAAAAAATAGGTAAGTCCATAGATTACCATTCATCCTTATCCACCTTGCAATGTGTGATATCCCTCGGCCAAACCCAATTGTAAATGTAATATAAGTGTACTTAAGTTGGTGAGTTGTTTTGACATCATTTTGTAATGCACCTCCCATCGCATAGTGCACGCATGAACTGCCCAGTAAAATGATGTAGTATGCACATTCCCAGATACCACGCATAGTAGCTAAAGTGTGCGCAGTATGGAGGACAACAAGCCTCGCGTATATGATATGTTTTATAGTCTGGTGAGCCAGTTATTATAATCTAGGATGCTTATGTTTTGGTATTAGGCCGGAGCACCTAGATGTTAAAGGCCAGTGCGCCTATTTTGTACATGTCTCATGATTAATATAAAATACATCGTTGCACGCAGACCGACCATGATAAAAGAGATGGGGGACTGAACTTCACCAGTTAGGGAAAGGGAGGGCCAAAAGTCAAGGGAAAGGGCTAATCTAGAGAGCTTAAGCCAAAAATTATATTAATATTTCCTAAAGCATAAAGTATGGATAATTATTTTATCCTAAGTTCTAAAGTTGGGGACAAGTGGACCAACATAACTTTCGATATGATAAGTGTCAAGTTGGGGACATGCATTCATATCATGGGGACTTAGCTATTTTGGTCACTTTTCATGGGGATTCTTACCAGCAACTTGACCATCATTCTCACCATCACTTCCACGATCAGTTTGGAAGATGATTCCTTCCATCACTCAGTTATCCAGCCAATGATTCCATGACCATTTTCACTCACGCAGTCTGTTATCCTTGAGACATCCATTTCACCATATTTGAGCCTGTTCCCATAGCCTCTTCTGGTTGGCATACCTAGTTAGATTGGATATGGATTGAAGAAGCGAGTTGTCAGGCCCGTGAGCAATTCTCTGAGAGAGAGAATTGTTGGGGATTGATTCCCAAAGGTGATAAAATGAAACTACAGTGCTGTGAGACTTTCGGTTCAGCCTGTTGCTAAAGCCCTGGAAGGGAATTGGGGCAGTCGAGGGAATGTTAAACAGAGAAGGTGCACACTTCCTTGGGTGGGACAGGCATGTGGAGAATGAGAGGTTGTAGGATGTTAGTTGAGTGAGCACGCGAGACAAAGTCTTTCCTATTTCCCATGAGCTTTATCCTAGTTAGGAACCCTTTACCCGGGTGGAGTTCAGTCCCAACTCGACAGTGACTCACTGTTGAGAGTGATGAACAGTGCAGTATAAGGCTGGGAGGTTTGTGGATGGTCTGTATGTAGTTGGTGACAATATTTCCAAGATAAGTACCAATCGTATGATAAAATTATATGTTACATTGTTAATTACGTGCTTATGTTACAGGTTATCATAAATGTGATTATAATTTCCTATATGTTATGGGTATTTCCCTATATATGTTGCATTTATGTGGTTACTATTATTTCAGTATAAAGTCGTATATTACATAATGTAATTGTTTTTTTATGTTTATATGTAAATATTTCGCAAGACTGTTGTATGTATATGTTTAATTTCCATGCAGTTTGAAGAGAAAATTTATGTGGCATAGCTCAGTTGATTACTGGGTATGTTACCTTATGCTCCGTAGTAAGAGAACGAAAGCATTCCCTAGAGTAGCATGGCCCGGCCTGTTTAAGGTTGGGGATGTTACCAACTGGTGACAAAGCATGAGAGATTGCTCTGGAGTGGAATTCCCCGGCCTGCGGGTGGCCGGGGGACGTTACAATTTGGTATCAGAGCTTCAGTTTCAACATTGAGCCTGGATGGGCCAGAGGGGTTCAATGGAAGTGAATATTCATAGAAGAGTAACTTCGAAGTGAGAAAAAGTCAAGTCACGGAGCGTCCACGAAAAATGTTGGCATGCAGGCACGCGTAGTAAATTTTGGCACCACGCAGAAAACGTTGGTGTGAAAGTGTGCGTAGTAAATTGTGGCGTCGCGCGGAAGATTATTATGTGTGGATGCACGTGATGAATTTATCCTTGCATAGTGAGCACGCACATAGTGATGTGCACATGGGGTGCGCAAGTATTGCTTAACACAGAGGAGTTTTGTTGGTACGCGCATAGTATGAGTATAAGTTGTCTCACGACAGTGTATTCAATGGTGTGCGTAGATAATTGTGCGTGATGGAACATATTGAAATTTGACATGGTGCAATGCATAGGGAGAAATGCATGTGCAGTATCGATGCGTGATACCAAAACTGTGCGCAATGGATATTAGCGCACGACACAAAAGTAGTGCGCGCAAGTTGTCGGTGCGACGGAGAAGAAATGCATAGTGGATATAGGTGCGCAAAAAAGCATTTTACATTGTGATGTTTCTATGCACGATAAATATGGATGTACATTTCAAAGTTTAGTGCGCGCGAAGTTGTTTGGAAGGCGATGAGTCTGAGTTTAATTTTCATAATATTAGAAGAAAAAGAAACACACAACCGCATCGAAGCATTAATTAAAAGGAATTCTGAGTTTTATATTCCTCAGATTCAGACATATGAAAGTGAAATATAAGCTTACAATAAAAGAATACTATAAAAGAAAACAAGACTTATAACACCGCCAGATAGAATTTTGTAATAAACAGTCCAAAATTCACTTCTGTATTTATATAATCATATTAATCACAAAATTACAAAAAAAAGGGGATGATAGAAGTTATCTTGTTGTAAAAAGGATCGTTTAAGAACATGCCTATCATCTCTAGTGCTCCTTACCTCCGCTATAATTTGTTCAAAATTCACTAAAACATACTTAATTTTAGTTGAAGACTCACTTCATCTTAGTGATCTCCTCCTTTAAAGAATCTAACCAAACCGGTTGATTCTCTCCAACACTTTCAGTCGTTTCAGCCGTGGACTCCTCCTTTTTCTGTCACTTGCTCCTTTTCTTCTTAGTAGCTGACCTATTGATGACTAAATCCTTCATAGTGGGATTCAACCTAACTTCCAACCGCGATTCTATAGCCAGATCCGTGTGGAATTTAGTTGCTAGAATGTGCGCAAGGACCCTTTCCTCCTTATTCACAGGAAAGTCTAACATGTTGCGTGAATAACCAGCCTCATTGGATTTAGCCTTGTCCATGTATCTTAGGTTGTGGATACTGAAATGATTTTACAGAGAGAAGAAAGTCGAGCAATTTGGAGACTACTTCAGTTATGGATACGCAGATAACTTCATACTTGAGGATTGGTAGTTATAGAATTCCAATTATGAAGTGCATATGGATTACGTACAAGATCGTTGGGTTGACATGCTCGACTAATCCATTTTGAATGATTATCTTTTAATTTCATTACATGGCGGCGTTCATATGATTTCACATGGTTGTGAAGTACCGAACGAGTGAAGCGGGGTGATTTGACTAGTCGTCGCCTGCTCCACGAGTGGTGGATTTGACATGTTGAGACACGTGATACCACATCTTGGCGAAAGTGATTTCGGAAAACCACCTTATTGCAAAGATGTATCTCTGAAGGTACCGTGTGTCTATGTTTTCAAGACTTGGATCTTATCTAGAATTGTCATGGTGATAACACCAGGAAATCGGGAGAGATAATTATGATGTATATATTGAACCAAAATGGTTCATATTTTACATGAATTATTGAACTGTTAGCCTGATAAGTTTCGATGGCTACACGTTTTGCATAATTAACAACAACTAAATCATATCAGACTAGTGCGGAGTCCATAGGAATGGAAGAAGCACAGGGGAATTACAGTCAACAAGATGAGAGCAGAGGGGTGGGTGTCCATTTGGGCATTGAAGAAACAAACTCCAACGGACATCGAGAAGAAAGGAATGAAAGCATGAATATGGCTGAGACCATTAATAATTTGCAGAAGGATGTCCAAATCCATAAAGATGATAATGAAAGTCTTATGAGAGCCAAAGAGAAGCAGGATGACTTCAACATGAAGTTATTGGAGGTCTTGAAAAAAATAGAAAAGAAATTGGTTAAGGAGAGTGCCTCAAGAAAATCTGGAAGTCACAAGCCTTCGGATGAGAAAAGAAAAGAAAAAAGTGTTACTAGACATCACCATCATTCCCCAAGGCATTCAATAAGAGACCAGGCAATGACTCAAGTCTATCCCCTGTCAGAAGGTATAAGAGGTCTGGGGTGGATGAGCTACGAGTAGAAATGAACAAAATCAAACCTCCTACATTTGATGGTGAGCACAAGAAGGATGAAGATGAAGAAATATGGTTGCTGGGCATGAGAAAGTATTTTCAATTTCATAATTATTCTTCTCATGTAGAAGGTAGAATTGCTATCTATCAACTCAAAGGAAAGGCCTCCATGTGGTGGGATAAACTTTTGTAGGTGAGGCACATTGAAGAGAAAAGTGTTACTTGGAGGGAATTCAAGAAGTATTTTGAGAAGAAGTACTTGACTAAGAGATACTATGACAAGAAAATGAAAGAGTTCTTTGAACTCAAGCTTGGAAGTATGACCATAGATGAATATGAGAGAAGGTTCTGGAACTGTTGAAGTATGTCTCTTTCATCAAGGATGAGACAGCCAAAATTCAAATGTATTTGAGTGGATTTCCATCGTTCATCAGTGAAAAAATACAGTATGATGATCCCAAGACATTATAAGAGACCCTAAGGCAAGCTTAATGCCTATATGATCAGCAGAAAGCAAGGCCAACTTTCCAAAAGGCTTGGAAAGACAATAAGAAATTCAAGATGGATCAGAGGAAGAGGGTAGCGAAGACACCATTCTTCAGAAATAATCCACAAGGACAGAAAATGCCTAAAGGACCCAGAACGATTGACACGGGGAGTCAAGGGCCAAGGCAACCACCTATGCAATGTTTGGTTTGTAAAGGAGATCATAGGTTCAAAGATTGTCCTCACAGAGGTGACAAAGGTAGGATTGTTCACAATGTACAACAAGCTAAAACAGTGGAGGAAATGGGCAGATATGTGCCAAGGATTTATGCAGCCCTTAACAACAAGCAAGCAGAGTATCAGTCCCACATGATTGAAGTGGAAGGTATGATCAACAACCAAACCATTGTTATTTTATTTGATCTAGGAGCTAGTCATAGTTATATAGACCCTAAGATGGTGGAAAGTTTTCAATTGCCAAGAATAAAGCATGGGAAATCCTGGTTGGTGTAGCTGGCTATAGGAGCCAGAAGAAAAGTTAATGAAATGGTTAAGTCATGCCTCATAGACATGAATGGACTAAACACCAAGGCAGATTTAAACATCTTGCCTTTAGTTTCCTATGACTGTCTAATTAGGATGGATTGGTTGGACCAACATCACACTCTCCTAGACTGTCACAAAAAAGCATTTACTTTCCTGGATGAGGAAGGGAAACTAAGGAAAGTACAGGGAATTCCCAGGGCAGTAACCATTAGAGAAATCTCATCATTACAGTTGAAGAAATGTTACAGAAAAGGGTGTCAAATAATTGCAGCTCATTTAGCGGAGACACCTAGAGATAAGGTGCCAAATTTGGAGGATTATGCAGTCCTGGAAGATTTTGAAGATGTGTTCAAGGAGGTACCCAGACTACCCCCAAGGAGAGACATTGATTTCTCTATAAATTTAATGCTTGGAGCAGTGCCAGTATCAAAGACTCCTTACATAATGAGTACACCAGAATTGAAGGAGTTGCAAATGAAGCTTGAAGAACTTTTGAAGAAGGGGTATATACTCCCAAGTGTGACACCTTGGGGTGCCCCGGTCTTATTTGTGAGAAATAAATATGGAACACTAAGATTGTGCATTGAATTCAGACAGTTGAATAAAGTGACTGTTAAGAACAAGTATCCTCTGCCAAGGATTGATGACCTCTTTGATCAATTGAAGGATGCAAAGATTTTTTCAAAGATAGTTCTCAGATCAGGATACCATCAAGTAAGGATTAAAGAAGAATATATCAACAAGACTACCTTGAGGACAAGGTATGGTCATTAGGAGTTCACAATGGTGCCATTTGGGTTGTCAAATGCACCAGTTGTTTTCATGTGCTCAATGAATGGTGTTTTCTGAGAGTATTTGGACAAGTTTGTCATTGTCTTTTTGGATGACATTCTTATATATTCCAAGTCAAAGGAAGAGGATGGACATCATTTGAGGATGGTGTTGCAAGTATTAAGGGAGCATCAGTTGTATGCCAAATTGAGCAAGTGCTCATTTTATTAGAAACAAATACATTATTTGGGGCATATCATTTCAAAGGATGGGATAGTAGTGGATCCTGAGAAGATAGAGGCCATTAGAGAATGGTCAGCATCGAAGAATGTGACATAGGTGAGATCATTCATGGGTATTGCAGGCTACTATAGAATATTTATTGAAGGATTCTCAAAGATTCCACACCCAATCACTTCTTTGCAAAGAAAGGGAGTGAAGTTTCAGTGGACACTGGATTGCGAGAAGAGTTTCCAACACTTGAAACAATTATTGACAAGTGCTCCAATATTAAGGATCGTAGACCTAGATGAAGACTTCATCGTATGCACTGATGCATGTAATGAAGGACTTGGTGGAGTCCTCAGTCAAAATGGATTTTTCATATGTTATGAATCAAGAAAGTTGAAGGATCATGAAAGAAACTATGCCACTCGTGACTTGGAGTTGGTAGACATAGTGCATGCCTTGAGGAAATGGAGACACTACCTCATGGGAAATAGGTTTGAGCTAAGAATAGACCATAATGGTCTGAAATATTTATTTGATCATCCAAATCTAAATTCTAGGCAAAGAAGATGGTTATAATTTCTAAGCGAATATGACTTTGATATAAATCATATCAAGGGGAAAGAGAATAAAGTGGCTGATTCACTCAGTAGGAAGGTGCATGAATTACATGCTACAACCATTAGCATGTATTAGACTAATATTAAAAGAAAAATTATGGAGGCTCCAAATGCAGATCTGCAATATAGAGAATTGGTAGCAATGCTACAACAGGGTAAGATGCGACAAAAGGTGGATAATTATAATTTGGGAATAGATGGAATATTGTTGCGCAAGAATGGAATTTTTGTTCCAAATGTCTAGGACTTGAAATGTATGATTTTGCATGAAATGCATAATGTTCCTTATGCAGGGCACCCTAGATATTAGAAAATTGTGGCAGCGATCAAGAGCCATTACATTTGGCTAGGTATGAAGAGAGAGATCGTTGAATACATCGCTAGATGTATGGAATTCCAGAAAGTTAAAGCTGAGAATAGGCACCCAACAGGGTTGCTACCACCTTTAATAATTTCTTGAATGGAAGTGGGAAGTGGTGACAATGGATTTTATTACGTGATTTCCTAGAACAAGCAAGATGCATGATTCGATCATGGTGGTGGTGGACAAGCTTACGAAATCTTCCCATTTTATTCCACTGAAAACTACTCACAAGGCAATAGATGTTGTTGATATTTTTATGAAGGAAGTGGCACAATTGCACGAAATTCCTAAAACAATTGTGTCCGACAGAGACCCGAAATTCACCTCAAATTTATGAAAAGGATTCAGAACGAATCTGAACTTTATTACAGCTTATCATCTTGAGTCTGATGGACAGACAGAGAGGGTGAATAGAGTTATAGAAGATATACTAAGAATGTATGTGATGGAAAAACCATCGAAATGGGAAGACTACCTACACTTGGTAGAATTCTCTTACAACAAT
>JZKD02S1750260.1:52475-65672 GCA_000966675.3 Picea glauca
TGCTTCCTCTTTACAACACTTGTTCAATAATTTACAATCCATAAGATTTTGGGCGAACCTTGTCGCATTTTCATTGATATCCTTGATGACAATTCCCTGATTGCCCTAAGTGGTATAGTCAACTTCTGCATATTTTTGTGTTTTTCTTCCTTTTTTTATTTTTCTATTCTTTTTTTTATCCTTGTTATTTCTTTTTATCCTTTTTTTGTCCTAAATTATAATATAGTACACTATCTACATTCCTTTTCCCACTGCTATGTAACTTTTAAGGGTTAGGAGGTCGACTGTCCTTATATAGTTTCAGTCGACTACCGTTGATCCTTCCTTTAAGTTGTGTTCCTCCCAAATCCTTTAGTTGTACAGATCCTCCATCTATGACAGTCTTTACTTCATATGGCCCTAGCCAATGCATTCTAAACTTACCAGGATGTTGGAAGAATTTACTATCATAGAATAGGACTAAGTCCCCCTCCTTAAAACTCTTCTTCTTAATATGTCTATCATGCCAAGATATGTCTCTTTCTTTTTGTACTTCCCAGTGAAATCTTGCTAGAATCATGTCCTCTTCCATATCCATTAGTTTATTTAACCTTTCCTTTAATGCGCCTCTTTATGTCATGTTGGTAATTTTTGCTACGCATAGACTAGGTACCCGAAATTCTAATGGCACCATTGCTTCCTACCCATACACCAACCTGGATGGTGTTTGTCCTATTAGCTTCTTAAATGTGGTCCTGTATGCCCATAGTAATGTTGGTATTTTCAAGTCCCAATCATCCATGTTGACATTGCAGATCTTTGTCACAACATTCTCCAATATCTTGTTGAAAAATTATAATGTTCCATTTGCCTGAGGATGGTATGGTGTACTCTTCTGGTGATAGAATTCAAACTCCTCAATCATAGCCCTGATGGTATTGTTGATAAAGTGAGTTCCTTGGTCACTCATCAAAATCCTTGGACATCTAAATCCGGTGATTACTTTCTCAAACAAGAAGTGTGATGTTGTTGTTGTGCTACAGTCTTTTATAGGTGTTGCTTCTTCCCATTTTGTTAAGTATTCAGTCGAAGTAATGATATATTTGGCTCCTGGTGGATTTTTCCAACAAAGTCTATTTCCCATTTGTCAAATACCTCCAAAGTTACTTGTGGTATTAGAGGCATGCCATCCCTTCTTTTGGGTTTTCCAACCCTCTGTTAGGCATCACATTTCTGGCAATATTCCTTGGCATCTCTATGGACTGTTAGCCACCATAACACTACATGCAATACCTTCTGCATGGTATCTTTTCTTGCATAGTGTCCTCCAGCTATACCTTCATGAGATTCTGCCAAAATTCTGGGTATTTCATGTTCTAATACACATCTTCTCAAAATCTTATATGCACCCATATTATATAGGTGTGCTGCAATAAGTTGATAATATGCAGCTATGACTACCAGATTTTTCTTTTGAGTAGTGATAAACTCTTGTGGTGCAATCCATGTACTTAAGTATTCAATAATATCAACAAAGTATTCATCAACTACTTGTACTGAAAATAGTTGTGCATCAAGTAAGTTGTCTTCCAAATTGGTAGGTTCTTCTCCCTTAGTTACCCTTGACAGGTGATCAGGTCCTGCATTCAGCTTCCCTGCTTTGACTATCACCTTGAAATCAAATTCTTGGAATAAAAATGACCATCTACAAATCCTCCCCCACAACACTAAATTGTTGACTAAATATTTGACGACAGAATGGTCTGTGAACATTTTAAAGTGTTTCCCTAGTAAGTAGTGACTAAACTTATGAAGTGCATCTACCATGGCTAGGCCTTCTCTTTCTATGGTGTTGTAATTTTTCTCTGATTTTGATAATTTTCTTCTTGAAAAGGCTATAGGATTGTCTAAGTCTCCTACTCCTAGTTGCGTCAGAATTGCTCCAAGTGTTATGGCTGATGCATCTTCATGCACATGAAATGTATTTTCCCAATCCGGGAATACTGGGATAGGTGTTGTGACCATATTTTGCTTTAAGGTGTCCAAACCTTGTTGACAGTCCTCATTCCAATGGAATCTGATATCCTTCTTTAACAATTTTTCCATCGGCACAGTAATCTTCGCATACCCCTTTATAAATTTCTTGTAATATCATGTATGTCCCAATGTTGCTCTCAATTGGCGCACTGACTTTCGTGGTGGTAAGTTTACAATGAGTGCAATCTTGGCAGGATCTACTAGAAAACCTTGTTTACACACTATATGTCCCAAAAATATTCCAAAAGGTGCCCCAAAAATTCATTTCTTAATATTCAATGATATCTCACATTGCCTGCATCTTTCCAACATTAGCCTTAATACTTTTACATGCTCCTTTAACAGACTATATATAGTCTAGTCATCCAGATATACTTCTAAAAAATGATGTATGAATTCCTTAAAAGAGGCTATGACTACTCTTGAAAATATGTCTAATGCATTCTTAAACCCAAATGGCATGATTGTATATTGGTAGGATCCCAATTATGTAGAAAAAATAGTCTTGTACATGTCCTCTGGACCTATTTTGATATGATACTAACCTGCGAATCCATCTATAAATGAATATGCTTATTGGCATCCCACATTCTCTAAGACTTCATCTATAAAAGGGATAGGAAAAGGGTCATGTAAGAAGGAATCATTAATTTTCCTCAGATCTACACAAATCCTTATCCCACCTTGTTTTTTTCTTGGACTACCATAGGACTTATCTATTCAAATTCCTCTAGTAGTTCTATGATGCCAACTTCCAACATTCTGTCAATTTATGCTTTCACTTTATGCTTATATACTGGATTCAATCTATAAGGTCTCTTCCTGACAAGTCTTGCCTCAAGTTTGAGGGGTATATTCATCTCACCTAGATCTCTTGTTATTCCTTTAATCTATGTAAAGTTCGTTGGGAATAGGTCACTTTATTCATGCAATAACTCTATTATTATTTCTACTGTTTTTTCATCACAATAGTCTCCATACTTGCCATTTTAGGATTTTCAGTTGTCCCATTGTTGAATTTCTTAAATTTGATTGGTGCAGCAAATACTTTTGACTCTAGAGATGGACCTTCCACCTCTCTTTCTCCTTCAATTTATGTAATATGAATGTTGCGTGGATCATATTCTTCTGGTCCTTCCTCTTACACATGATAGCATGAGAGTAGTTATTTGACTATCTGTCTATTATTTTGTTGATATTATGTCATAAGTTCAACCTCTGGTTCATCAATAAATATCACACCTTTTATCTGCTTCAATGTTGAATCAATGTTGGGGTTCTCATGTTCAAATAAGAAAGTTACTACAAAGTTTTGTTCTAATGTTGTCCATTATGTAGTGCCTCTACGCATCTCCTAGTATACATACCAATTCTCTGGGATTCCTTCCAATGTATGGATGAAGTGATGAGTCCATTCTTCTAGCGGTGTCATCCTCCATTGTGCCTTGCACTTCACTAAGTGTTCAACTAGTGTTCTATGTCCATCATACCTCTGCATTTGATTGCTCCCCTGTTCTGCGCCAAATCTAATGTGTAGTAATCGTTTGCATTGGTACCATTCCTGAATTATTTATTTTTGTGAACCACACCATCTTGCAGGTGTGGCCTTGAGTGCAATATCTAGGGCTAAGAGCCTATGATTCTCTAACACTTCTTCTTTATATTTTGTCAGAAATTCCTCTAAGTCATTCACCCCATGAAAACTAGGAGGTTCTCTTATCTCTATACTAACCCATCTTATTGTGCGGTCTATTCTTGTGCACCTTCTTGTGGAAACTTCATGTAATCTATGTTTCCAATTCTCCAAACTTGTACTTGAGTCAGAGGCACATGATGTGATGCTTCTCCAGCTGAGTACCCCATCTACAGTTGGGTTAACATAATCCTCTTCACCCGCAGTGGTTCTGTACAACTGGTTTATTTCCTCCAGATCCATACAAATGGGTTATACAAACCTTTCTCCTTTAGAAGGATCTAACGGCGCAATGACTCTATATTCACCTTATTCAAACGTCATTTTCCTTTTCTTCAGGTTTATTATGGCCTAGTTATCAAATTCCCAATCTAATACAAGCAATGTTGGATAAGGTGTTGTGCCATCTACTATCTCTATTACTTTAAAATATGTCATAGTGCACACTCCATCCAAATCTATTGTCACACCTTTAAGCCTTCTTATTGGTAAAAATATTTATTGGTTTGCTAATTTTAACTGGATAGGTGAATAGCCTAGTGTGGGTTCTCCCATACACTGTCATGTCTTCTTAGGTAATACATTTACTTCAGAGACCAAGTCTAGTATAATATCACCCATATTAAAATCCCCAATGTTAGCATTTATTATGAATCCCCTACTTGTCCTTCTTCTTGTATGGATATGATTGACTATTTTCTGCTCTAATTTCCCTTCTACCTCTGTGTTACATATTTATAGAATATTTTGTAAGATCTTGAAAGATGATGGATCCTTTAATAACTTAACACATGATTGAAGATTTTTTTTTATGTTACTTACTTGCTCTAGAGGTTGTGCTTCACTGGTGTGGCTCATTGAGGAGTGAATTTTTTACATTAGTACATTATGAGTGTGTTGCGCAGTTGATGTAGCCACAACATTTTGCTTGATAAACTCATGTCTTGCCTCCTTGAATGTTTCCTTTTCTTCTCGTGCATCAAACTGCTTCTTTGGTTCAATATTCTTCTTCACCCATTGGTGTTGCGCTGGATCTTGTCTTACTGCATCGACTCATGTCTTGGCTCCTCCTCGAGTGACTATATTGATGTTTCTCCCATCATCCCTGGCTTCTGTAGAAATCCATTGTACATTCTAGTTGTTCTCGTTCCTCTTTTCTTGAATTGTCCCCA
Organism: Picea glauca; assembly: GCA_000966675.3. Taxonomy (NCBI): domain Eukaryota; kingdom Viridiplantae; phylum Streptophyta; class Pinopsida; order Pinales; family Pinaceae; genus Picea; species Picea glauca. The sequence continues at coordinate 57,357 of JZKD02S1750260.1, forward strand.
ATAGTGTTGGACAATATTCTGTATCATGGTATGTTGCGCGACAATACATACATGTTGTTGGTGGAAGTGGAAATTCCATTGCATAATGTCATGGTTTTTGGTAGTTGCGGCACACTACTAGACCTCTGCCTCTTCCAAATCTTCCTCTACCTTGTCCCCCACCTATGTATCCAGTTTGATCTCCTTGTGGTGCGTTATACTGAGGTACCTGGTTATATTGTGCAGCGTTATACAATGGTTGTGCATTATTGTATTGTGGTTGCACACTGTTATACTGTTGTTGTGCATTGTTTGGCACCTGGTTTATTTGAGGTGCATATTTCCCTATAATCATTTCTTCTTGCACCCTATAAGTATATGAAGTTCTTTCTCTCATCAGCTCCATCGTCCTACAATCTTTATCATCATGACCCACTGACTTGCAAACATCGCAGTATGATATTTTGGGTATTGTCTTATACTTGTGCATCATTGGACAATGATATGGATCATGCCCATGCATTTTACATATCTCACACCATGGTCTTCCTATTGGAAAAGGGTTTGGTACTCCTGTTTCCATGTATTGCGTAAAATTTGGACATTCATTCTTATGTTGTCCTTTTGTCCTGCATGTGGTACACCAAACAAATTATCTTTTCTCTTTTCCCTTATTCTGGTTAAGTTTAAATGTTAGGTTCTTCAGATCCTCCTTCAACTCCTCTATTTTTGGATCTGTCTTTTGATACTAGTTTTCTTCCACTTGTAAGGCTTCCTTCAGAGCCTCTTCCTGAATTTGGAACTTTTTTTGTCTTAAAGGTATTTCAAATGTGGTAACAATGAGTTCACAAATAAGTGCCTATGTTGCATGTCAATAATTGCATATTTCAACTTACCTTTGAGACACTTAAACCTCTGATCAATTTCCCAAACAGACTCACCTCGTTTTTTTCCAAATTCAATCATTTCATTCATATACTGATCCTCAGAGTTGGGCTTCTGAAATTCATTTATCACCATGTATGTAATAGTCCTTGTTACTCCTAGTGTATTGTTTACATCTAGGCTCATGTACCAATCCAGTGCGTGGTCTCTTAGCGTGATAGCTAACTGTGCAAGTTTTGTATCCTCATTTGTGATCTACTTTGCTTCCCATATCTTCTTGCAAATAAATAAGTTCTTTTTAGGGTTCTCTGATGCCTCTCCCTGAAATTTTGGTCACCTGATCGTGGGATCATGTCCTTCCATTTTGAACTTTGTTGAACTACTGCCTCTACATGGTGTATATATTTGACTAATAATTCTTGAACGACTCCACTAGTTGATGCTTCTTGGCTGGATCTTTGTCCCGTCCTTCTTATACCACTAAAATTCAATTTTCTAGATGTTGGTGTTCTTTCTAGTGTACTAGTCACCCATGGGGTTATAGGTTCCACACTGACATTGATATGGATTAGAGTTCTGCCTTTTGTTCCTACCCTGGATCTCATGTTTTCCTTTCATATGTTGCATGCGGGATTTCCTCAATCTTATCCAAATCATGGAGATCCTCTACCTCTCCTTCATCACTTTCCAAGCCCTCTCTATTAGTTATGGTTCTCTTCTTATTATTCATCTTATATTGGTAGGGTGATCCACTGCGTGTCTTTCCAACTTTTGCCATTATTTTATTTATCTGGTCTTCCTCCATCATGATTGGGTCCATAGCCTCCTTCTTTCCCTTATCCATTTCTTCCTCCATTTCTCCACCTCTTGTCAGTGCTTCCCTCATGCACGCAGGGAAGTTTAGTTGTCTAATTCGATGGTCATCACACCATTGTTATACAATAAAATATTGATTGAAGTATACAATGATATGATATACCTACCTCCGGGTCCTTTTAGAAAAACCTTCTCTTTTGCACTATAAGACTTCGCGGTATCTATTGCAAATTCGGTGATAAATCCTGCAAAAACACTATCTAACCATAAATCTACTGTGCGCGTAAATTTGTTGTCAACTTGTTGTAACTGAGTGATTTCCACAGGTTTATACTCTAGTTGTATGATATGATTTATTGGGTGGTTGTATTTTAATCTCAATAGCCAAGAATACTTCATGCAAGTCGCTAAACACATATTTATCAAGATATTTGCATGGTGTTAACTTGGGGTTTATATTATCCTTCTGCACAAACTCAAGTTCCTTTGTTTTCAACCATCTTTCAATCTCTTCCTTCATTGGATTCCATGGCCTAAACATTCCCTTCTATACTTTCATTCTCCATGTGTTTCTTCCATGGATCTTGTCCACTCAGTCCCATGCAGTTCCAGCCAGCAACGAAACCATTTGTTGGGTTAAATCTCTCTTTCACTTCTTGGTCTGAGCCAGGTTCAGATCTGATCAAGGTTCCAACAAAACCCTCTAAAATTATTGGCCCTCCTAGTAAACCAAAAGGAAACACAACACACAAAGTGCACTACGTAGTCTCACCCAAGATAGATTTATGGGTGACTGCAATGCTCAAGTGCTTGTAGTCTAGGAATAATTGGGGATCTGAGAATGCATTTTATCTTCCTCATACATTACTCTAATTATTATTTCAACTATTCCAAGGATGCATTCATCTTTTAGGCCCATGCACGCATTCTAATATCTTTATCTTAACCATTCATTCATAAACTAATTATTGGCAGGAAGTAGACATGCAATAAACATCACATATGACACATGTTTTACCCTAGTTCACCCCCTCTTGTGCTACATCCACAAATATTTGGCTTCTCTACTCTTTTATTTAGTATGTTGTAAAATATTGCACTGCGCGCATTACATATTTAGTCATACAATCATAATGGGGTTCAAGAACCTCTGTGAGGTGGACTAGATCACACCAGGCTCCTCAACCTATGATCTAACCCTCAAAATGTACCTTATTCCCCTCTTTTATCTCACCTTAGACTTATAATTATCCAATATCTATGAACTTACAACTCTTGAACAATCACTGAACAAAAATAACAACAACCCCCAACCTAGACCTCCTAGGTTCTTATTTATATTATTTTTACATGCTTATAGTCGTTACAATCTTTATAAAAAAACCTAACCCTATCATGGTTAGGTTTTCCTTCCTTCTCTCCTCGCATGCTTCTCATGTTGCATGTTGCTTTTCCACATGCGTTTTTCTTTTCCTAACAGTTTTTCTTCTCCAAAATTAGGCCTTTCCTCAAAATAGCCTTCCTTCCCAAAATAGGCTTGTGCCCAACAGATTTCTAGACTATGATTGGTTATGGGAATTAGATATCTCTTTTTACCTCAAAACAATTGACATTCCTAAGACCTTAAATGGTCAAAATCAATCAGATGAATCCTATACTTGAGCATTGATTATGTGTCTTGGAGGTCCTAACCTTGCAGGTAGGTTGAGTGGGTAGACATCCCTTGTTATCTTGTGATGTAGTAGTTCGATGAATAACAATGACGTTTTTTTTATAACTTGTTGTGTTGTGAGATTGATGAGAAGAGGTTGTGTAAATTTTAATGTATACTGTATTACGTATAACACTTGTTCAATAGGTGTTTCAAAAAAAAAAAAACATTATTGTTCCTTGTTTACTTTATGTCTTAATGGAGGGTACGTTACAGAAGTAGAGAGGGTTTTTGTAAAATTATGATATAGGGATTCATTATTGTTCTTATAATATAGGAGATTTAATTCACTATTTAAGTTCTTTAAGAAAATATCAACTTTATTTTTGTCAAAAAGTAAGTTCCTTTAGTTACCATATTTTTCTTCAATGGATATTTTGTGCATGACAAATTTTAGAGTTAGGTCCGAAGGTCTATGATCAACATCAGGCTCATGGTCATTTAAAAGGTCAAGATTTACTATTTGGATGTATACGAGGATATCAACTATCAGATAATCTATGAAACTACTACCCAACCCATGGATAGAAGTCATCCAGTTAGAATTTGGTTGCTTCATTAGAACATTGCAAATTATTAGATCTTGAGTACTACAGATCCTAATTAGTGCGGTACAAAACAAATTCTCAGTCAGGTCTTCATATTTTCTTTTGTACCTATTAGCAAGAAACATTTCCTCATCTAGATAAAGAGGATTAGGGTTGGAATCATTTCTTAGAAGAATAGCTTGATTAGTTGTGGTTCTAACATTAAATTCTCCTAGCAAGAGGAAACTACCTTCATTTCTTAGACTGTAAATATCTTATTCTAGTTTTTTGTAGGCATAATTCTAATCTATATTTTTTTTCTTATAAAAAGTAGAATTGATAGGTGTGAAGTAAAATATTTCTATATGAATCTTCTTAGCATTAATATTAGAAATCTCCATGCAAATATTTTGATTGAAATGGTCCTTCTTATGAAGTCGAATGTGAGGAGAAATGTTCATTTTTATATAGAAATCTATGTCTCCAATCCCTCTATAGGAGTATTACTTGTTTTAGTCTGGCCACAATACAAATCCTTCTATGTTATGGACTTTAGATTCATCATGCTCCTAATTTTCAACCAGAAATATAATATCAATTTCACTCAGTATCCAACTTAATATAGGCCATTCTCTACATTGAAATCCATTGAAGTTCCATGAGAGCATACAAAGTGTCCCAAATTCCTATTTATTATAATCTTTTTGGTCTCTATCCTTGAGAACAACTTTTTGATTCCTAATTATCACCCATTTTCCTTCCTTCCTAGCTTTTTTTACCTTTTGAACTTCTTTCCTTAATTCCACTTGGTCTTCTGGAATGAGGTATTCATTTATAATATGCATGCTCCTTTTAAGCTTGGATTTTTACTAAGTATGCCATATTTATGTTCGTTAGAGATTACCTTAACCTGAATCAACCAATCTTTATGCTCAATTGTTTTTCCTAGCCTCTTTTCTTATACAAGGCAAGTTGTTTCAGTTTGTGATCTATTTTTTGGCTCTTCCTTGAATGTTACGTCATATTCATGTTCTTTTATACCAAAAATAATGAGGTTCAAGGCTCTTTTGTTAAACTCATGGTCTAACTGTAGGATCTTATTCATTTCCTCTTTAATGGATTTATTATCCAATTTGTTCTCCAAATTGTTTAGGGACAATTTGTTCATTAGTTTTTCTTCTAGCTCTTTAGTCTTGTCCCTATGATGATGTTTTTCTTTGACCTCTTCTCCTTGGTTTGATTCTTTTTTTATTGGCTTTATTTTTCTATTTCTTGCAATCTAACCTCCATTTTTTTGCAGTTGGGTCTCCAATACTAATATTTTATTTTTTATTTTTGTATGAAACTCGTCTTGAAAATATCTAAATTTATTATCAAGCATTGCTTCTAACTCTGTTTGAAGTTTGGCTTCTCTTTCTTCTCTACCTTTTTCTAATGATTCTATAAGTTTATATAGATTGTTTAGGGTTATTTTTCTAAGTCTCACCTTGAGATGTTTTGGTATCTGTGTTGAAATTGTCATATTGGAAGTCATAAGAGAAAGAAGAAAAAATAAATAAGAGTTAGAAAGAGCGTATGCACTGGATTTACCATGGGGTTTGAATGGAAACAAAAACAACAATTGTTGCAACCCACAACTAACTCCATTCAATAGTGCACCGTAGATCCATTCATCCTAGATCCACAAATCCACCACAAAATCTCCATTCAATAATGCACCATAGATCCATATAATAGTATATAAGTTATATTTAGTAGTGCACCACAGATCCATTAACTGTAAATGTGTTCAATAACTCTATTCAATAAATGTATTCCTTCATCTATTTACCAACCTTAAAATTACAATGAAAGTTGTGTCTATTTCATTAGAACAACAATCTTCTATTCACAACAATAATTACACTCTCATTTCATTCCAATTAGCTTTTTGGGTTCACAATTAGTGTTTGACAATCAAAATGGAGAAGTAACATACTAAATCTTTTTGTTTCGTGCATTCCAAACACAATGGTATAAATAAAATTGATAACTCTTCTAGTATTACCTATACATGAGTTGAACATTCACCCTATGGTTATAAATTTGTCAAAACCAATAATAAAACCAATAATAGAGAAAAACATGAATTTTTTTTAAACCGAGAATTTGTTCTATTTTATTTAAAAAAAAAAAACTAATGAAACCACTCATTAATATAAATGATTGCCTCTAAGTTGAACTATGACCAATAGGTTAAATAAGTATCCATTACTTTGTTTTCATCCACACTTGTCTTAAAACAATAATTTATAAATAAATGCTCAAAACAAGGTTGCAAACTATCATGGTCAAAAGCAACGAGTTTTATGGAAACTCTTCAATTATGATTATTGTATGATATACTTGGGAATTCAACATAAATTTTCATATTTGAATAAAATGGATCAACACACGTGTTATTTAAAAAAAAATAACTTCTACCATTTATAGCCTTTACCAAATAATTATTTATTAAGCTCAATCTAACATGGTTTCAAAACGTTTTTTCCAAGATGTTGCGCACCCATATTCCACCTAGGGATCCAATTCGACAAGGTGCACCCAATTTTCCTGACACTTGGGGTCATGTAGCACCACAACGTTTCATTTTGGCATCTTGACTAAATCGAAATTAGTTTTTCTAGATTACGCCTCACTCAAGCTGAACCCATACTCTTCCTTGAGCCAATCGTGTCAACTACACTTGCATTCTTTACTTAAACAATTACATAGTTCTTATACTTATCCAATTACAAAACCAAGAACATGAAACAATTCATACATAAGAGACACAAATATGGTTCGACAACACAAACCGTGCCTAACACTTGTATAAGTCCTCTACTATACAAATGTTGTTACAATGTTTTACAAAGAGGAGCTCACAAATCAATACATAGATATACAAGAATTCAAGTAATTCACATCCTGACTTGCATACTTTCTCATACACCTCAGTTTCCCTATTGCAACTTGAGCCTGACTTTCACAGTCTCTCCCCGTCATGCACATTGTCTTGCCTAACCTTCGTGCCTCTCTATCGTGTGCCCTGCCCAAGACACTCCAACAAGAGACTAATCCAAGCCTTCACACTTCACCTTCATCTTCAACACACTTTGTTACCTCATACCAAGCCGCAAACCGCACTCTTCAACTCGATTTATGTTATTGTGATATGTTTTTCTTGTGTGCCTTATGTTCTTATATGGACTCCAAATGTCACTTTCGTGAATTGTCGCATCGTTTAGGTGTGTTGTGCCCCTTCATAGACCAACGTGCCCAAATGAACCAATGCACCCCTTTATGGATCGATGTACCCATTGAACACTTGTGTTCATGAACCATCACATCCTTTCAGACAGACGTGCCCCAATCTCTTTGGAGCACCCTTTCCTTGTGTGTTTCCTTGAACCGATTGGCATGACTATTCATGGGTGTGTCGATGCATGGGGTCATCCAACCTCTCCAACCTGTCCATGCTGCCAAGAGAAGGCGGGTCCACTCCTTCAGCACACGCCCAACTCACCCCATCCTTTCCCAACCGCAACCCCAATTCCTCATCCTTCATTGCACATTCCCCCATGGGTCTGCACATAACAAACATGCACCCAAGGTGATCCTACCCACTCCTATAAGACTTTGTTTTCCCAACCGATCGCATGTCCCTTGTGTGCGCCCAATTCGTCATGTCCTTTCCCAACCACAACCCTAAGTCCTCATCCTTCATCGCAAGGAAAGTGAGGCACATGCACCCAATGTGCTTCTGACCATTCCTATAAAACTTTGTTTGCCCGACTGATTGCATGCCCCTTGTGTTCTCTTTCCTAAATCATGTTCACTTCTTCCCAAGGAGCGTTTGTGCTCAATGGGTGTTGCAGAAGGATTTACACGAGAGACGACGCACATTGTCCACACTGATTTAAATATAATGTGTTCAGACTAGTATCCATATGTCACATTTTCTATGAGTAACTACTTCAACACCATTGAGAGAGCTATTGAAATCCAACAACAACCAAAAAGAAACCTAGAACATAAGTTTAGGACAAAGCGTTTATGACATGTTGTAAATACAACACGAATGCAATTATAATATCCTTATACTAAATTATATATATATATATATATATATATATATATATATATATATATATAAACTACTTAGAGAGAAATCAAATATAAGTATCATTGTAACTAGCATAGACAAATAGTTATAGATACATGCCAAAGCCACTGCATTTGTAACATGTGATAGAGACACACAAATGCAATAGAATAAGCAGTTGGTAACAAGGACATAATAATAATCAATGCATAACCCCACATTTATTTTCTCTATGGCATCTCTAGTTAATTGTTAACACTAATAGAACTATC
>JZKD02S1750271.1:9531-21980 GCA_000966675.3 Picea glauca
GTTGATGGATGATGTATTGAGATCCTTCACCAACTCTTTTGTGGTGGTATATTTGGATGACATCCTCATATTCAATAGGACTTGGGAGGAGCACATGCAACATATTCAATGGGTTTTGAGCACTCTGCGACAACACAAGCTATATGGAAACTTGGAAAATGCTCATTTGGCATGAACATGGTCCAATACTTGGGCTACATTATTGATGAACATGGGGTACATGTTGATCCAACTAAGATCCAAGTCATCCATGACTAGCTAACTCTGACCACACTAACCGAGCTTCAAAGCTTCTTGGGACTTTCCAAATTCTACCAACAGTTCATGATGGGATTATCCCATATTGCATGGGCCCTCAACCAAGTGACCAAGGGAAAATTTCATGTGGGGGAAGGAACACCAACAATCATTTGATGATCTGAAGCATCACTTGTGCTCAACTCCTATACTCTCCTTACCTGATATGCAACAACCATTCGATATTGAGACTGACACATCCGAATATGTTGTAGGCGTAGTTCTCACTCAGTAGGGTCATCCGATAGCATACAATAGTGAGACACTCTCAGATATTGTCTAGAAATACCCCACCTATGACAAGGAAATGTACTCCATTGTACAAGCTTGTCGTCAATGGAAACATTACATTCTGGGAAAGGAGACAATCATCCACACTAATCACAAGACTTTACAGTTCATACAGACATAAGGAAAGTTGCAAAACGACCACCATCAGAAGTGGTCCACCTACCTACAACAGTTCCATATCAACATCAAGTATAAGAAAGGGAGAAAAAATTGTGTCGATGACGTCCTCAATTAACCTCTCGTGGCTACACTCACCACTGTGGTCCATTCCTGTGGACATGATGAATCTTATTGGCCCCAAATTTATCAGCAAGATCCGAACTTTGCCACGACCTATCAGCTCTTGGGTACAGGCGCAAATGTCACTAATTTTCACATTTAGGAAGGATTGTTGTGCCATCTAGGCCATCTTTGTGTTCCTACAAGTGAGAATGCAAAGATGATTTGGGAGGCTCACTACAGTCGGATGGCAAGACATTTTGGCATGGAGAAAATTGTGGCCTTTCTATAGAAAATATTATATTGGCCAAAACTTCGACAGGACTTCAGAAAGTATATCAGATCTTGCACTTCTTGTGCCATTTCCAACCCAACCATCAAGAAGCAAGGATTATAAAACCCTCTTCCTACTCCCAAGAGGCCTTGGGAATCCATCTCGATGGATTACATGTATGGCCTTCCATTCACCAAGAAAGGAAATGATTGTGTATTTGTTGTAGTTGATTGGTTTTCGAATATGGCCATTCTCATAGCCTGCAAGAAGAGCATCATAGCAACAAATATTTCCAATCTCTTCTTCGAACGGGACATCAGGTTCCTTAACACATTTTGGTTGAGTATCTGGTCACTGTTGGACACCAAGCTCACTAAATCCATTGCTTTCCACCCCCAAACTAATGGCCAGAAAGAGGTCGGCAATTGGATGATTGTTGACATCATGTGCATGTACAACTCTAAGCATCCACATACATGGAATGAGAGTCTTCCCTATGTTCAACACAACTAAAATAGGGATCTCCATAGCTCCACCGACCATAGCCCATTTCAGGTGGTGCTAGGATTCCAACCCTTGGGTCTCATTGATGTTGCACTAACTCTTGCAACCACATAGACATAATCTTCCCATGTCCAGTCTGAGGATGAAAAATCCACCATATTCATTGAGCAGATTCAACACATCCACCAACACATCCATGAGATTTTGCAGAAAGCCAATGCTAAGTACAAGCAACGCCATTATCAGCACCGGGTATCGCACTAGTTTCAGGTGGGATATAAGGTCTGGTTGCATTTGTAGAAAGAGCTCCTTACATGGCCCCATTGGAAGCTCTTCCTACTTTTCTATGGGCCTTACACTATCACCAAGGTTGTGGATAGAAATGATTTTGAGCTCAACACTCCACCCTTTCTTGGCTTGCACCCATTGCTCAATGTGGACCTCCTACCATATTTTCCACCATTATTGGACACCTCAGAGATCACAGAACAATTGATACCAAAAAGGATGACTGCATGGAATAGGAATCCATTGATTAGATAATGGACACACAAGTTAAGGGAACTCACCAGTACAGGATCCAACTTTATCAGGTTGTCAAGGTAGGGAAACTCCTCCATCAAGTCAAGTGTCTCACCCGGGGCCAAATTCAACAGAAGTTTACTCACCTGATGGGGGAACTCAACATAATGGAGACCATTTATTCCTAAGGGGGGAGGACTGATCCATGTGGATATTGGTGGCCACCCACCTATTCCAACTTTCTTATATTGACATTTTTTAGTTCAACACGTTCTTATGTAGTTTTTTGTAATTGTGGGTTCTACACTTCCAGGGCTATCTGAATCCCTAGACAACTTCCAGGTAGATATTGGTGACCACCCACCTAATCCAACTAGCTTATTTTGTATGTTTTCATGTCAACGCATCTTTTTGTACTTCCACGGTTGTTTTGGGGTCCTAAACAATTTGTTTTTGGCTTGCCACAGTCAAACTGTAGACAGAGTTAGAGTTTGACGACATAATGTGTATTTCTCGAAAGGACCTTTCCAATGGGATATCATGTGCCTAAAACGGAGGTCGTATGAAAAAGTTAAGACACCAGGAAGTTGAGGTACCAACTTACCCATCAGGGCCCACATAACTTTTGGTGTTTCATCTCCTAGGGTTAGGTTTTTGGATGTCTAGGGTTTTATGCATTCATGAGTAATGTTAAAAATGCCTCTGGAGCCTCATTGTAATCATTTTTCTCTAAGGGATGCGCATAGCAGCCACATCCCTTCTAAGAGATAACTACCACCATTCGAGAAAGTTGTTTTCAGTTCTGCAATGTTATAGTTTCATCCTATTTCATTTATTCAATAAAATTTATTGTTCACTGGATATCTATTGTTGTTCTCCATATCTCTATGTTATTGTATTAAGTCTATTATTCATCTCGTTTCGCTCATAAATCTGGATCATTCTACCTTTAGGTATTATAGAAGATTCAATCATTGTGAATGAAACAATAAAGGAGAACATCGTCATTAGCTAAGGAATGAGTTCAGAAGAAATACATCACAAAGAGGATATTTTTCTTCCAGGTATCAAAGTTTCTTTTTGGGTTATTTTTTTACTTGTATTAACTTTGGACATAAAGTTGTAGATTGCATAGCATATGGAATAAATGTTCAAGCAAGAGATGTTTATGTGCCCCCGCACAATATTGAATGTTATAAATGCCACAACTATGAACATATAGCTCATGATTGTAGAAGCATTATGAAGTCTTACATGAAGTAAAACATCGATATCATGTACAAGAAGGTTTGGAGAAGAAAACAAAAACAAGATGAGCAGGTGAATGAAGAACTCCCAAAAATCATACTCATAAGATTTGCAGAAGTGTGAGATCATTGTTCGACAACACAGGTATTCCAACAGAGGATGAACACCTTTAGTAATCACTCACACAACTAGATCAAATATCAACACACCAATGGTTTGGCGTGGTAAAACCCCTACGGGAAACGTCCACGACCCTAACCAACACGACCACTTGGAGCAGTTTATTAATGCAAAAGAAAAAGATTACAAATATATTTTACAAGAGAGTTTCTCACAATCGATCATCGACAAATGACCCTCCATTCTCTTTAAATAGAGATCATGGACCAATCAGGTGTTAAGCCATGGATCAATGTATACGTTAATATCGAGGAGAATATGAATTGTTGGATCACTCTATGTCGGGAACATATCGTGACCGTCGGATTTCCTAACTACAAATGCATACTAATCCATACTAAAGAAACACACTAAGATACACACTTTTACCTAACGACACATTAGACCAAGTAGATCTTAACTAACTCCCAAGTATCTAAATATCCTAACATCCCCTCTTAAGAATAACTTGGGATATGATTGAAGGATTTACAACAGTGACATAATAGGAGAAGGAAGGAGGCATTAGAGCCTATTCCCCCCTTTAATGACAAATTCTTGAACTCCTAACAAAGATCGAAGTTTGGAAAACTTCACTTCTGTAAGAGACTTTGTGAAAATTTATGCTCATTGATCTTTTGTAGGGGAAAAGAGCACTTCAATAACTTGATCATGAATGAGATTTTTGATGAAGTGCATGTGTATCTCGATGTGTTTGTTGTGATGATGTTGAAATGGGTCTTTAGCGAGCTTGATGGCACTCTTATTGTTGCACCAAAGGTTGGTTGGATGTTTTTTGTTGGAATCCAAATTCTGAAAGGATATGTCGAAGCCACAAGGCTTCATGACTTGCATTTACTGCTGCTCGATACTCTACTTTTGCTAAAGAAAGTGCAATATCTTGTTATTTCTTACAGGCCCAAGTGACACGTCTTGAACCAAGGCTGAAAACATAACCTGTAGTAGACTCCTGATCATTAGGTTCGTCAACCCAATCTGAATCAGTGAAACCAACCAATAAAGGATCCCCCCTGAACTGTAATGTATCCCAAACCAAAATGTACCCTGGACATACTGAAGTATCATTTTAACTACTTTCCAATGGATTTCATGGGGTGTTTTCATATAGTGGGAAACAATACCAACATAAAATGAAATATCAGGACAGGTATGAATCAAGTATAAAAGGCTACCAACTAACTGATGGCACAAGGTGGCATCAACTTCGGGAGAAGTACATGTGACAACAAGCTTGACTCCAGACTGGAAGGGAGATGGGGTTGGTTTACAATCTTCCATGTGAAGCGACCAAGAAGGTCACAAGCATTTTAGACTGGGAAAGAAAAATTCCTTCATTGGTTTGCAAAACTTGGAGGCCAAGGAAATAGTGCAAAAATCTTAAGTCTGCCATTTCAAATTTATTCTTAAGGTTGGTTTTCACATGGTTTAAAAGTTTTCAGTCACTACAAGTAAGGATAAGGTCATCAACATAAAGGACACATATTATGAGATGGCTTCCTACTTTCTTGGAATAGACATTAGGATAATAATGTCATCTAGAAAATCCAGTGTCAATAAGAAATTTTTCCATTTTGGCATACCAAGCTCGGGGAGCTTGCTTAAGACCATAAAGAGATTTCTTAAGGTGACAAACAAGGCTAGATTCATTCTGGACATTGTCAGAAGGTTGTTCCATGTAGATTTATTCTTGCAAATCTCCATGCAAGAAGGTGAATTTAACATCCATCTGATGGACCTCCAATTTATGTGAGGCAACAAGGGAAAGAACAAGGCAGATGGAATTCATTTTGGCTATAGGGGAAAAGGTTTCGTTATAATCAATTCCTTCAACTTGAGAAAATACTTTGGAAACTAACTGAGCCTTGTGTCTTTAAACACTTCCATATTATGCATACTTAGTTATGTATACCCATTTACATCTGACAAGTTTTCTTCCTTTTGGAAGAGGTACAAGATCCCAAGTATCATTTTCCATTAAAGAATGATACTCTTCATCCATTGTTGTATCCCAATCTGGATGACCTAAAGCTTCTGCAAATGTCTCTAGATCATGAGTCTCTAAAACTTGTGCTAAAAGAGAAGAGGCTCATTGTAACTGTGAACATGTCTGACGTTGATCTGAAGGATGGTCGACAAGAACACCAGTTGCTTCTCGTGTTGAACGGACACATATAGGAAGCGGTGGAGCTGTTGTTGGTTTAGATTCAAATGACTCATCTGGAGGAAGGTGAGCAGGTGGAGGTGTATTTTCATCCTCACTGTCATCATCTAAAGAAGAAACCAAAATAGGAACAGAAGAAGGCACAAACTTCGAAGATAGATTGCAGGTCGAAGAACGCACAATCGTTGAATTAGGATCGCAGGCCAAGATATTTTCATCAAATTTAACATCTCTTCTAATAATAATTTCATTACAATGTGGTTGAAGAAGTCGATAACCTTTGACATCTTCAGAATAACCAAAAAATGTACACTTCTCACTTTTAGGTTGCAATGCTTTCCCTTTCTCATTAGGAATGTGAGCCCATGCTATACAACCAAATACACATAAGTGACTTACATCTGGTTTAATTTTAGTCCAAGCTTCTCCCAATGTTATATTTTTAAGAGTCTTTGTGGGAGTGCTATTTATTATGCAATTTGCATAGTTGATGGCTTCCACCCAATACTTTATACTTAATCCCTTAGATTGGATCATACAATTAGCCATTTCTTTTAATGTGCAGTTCTTTCTCTCAACAACACCATTTTGTTGTGGTGTATATGGAACATTGTGTTTCATTTGGATGCCTTGTGTAGTGTAGTAACTTGTAAATTTATTGTTCACATATTCTCCTCCATCATATGTTCTTAACCTTTGAATTTGATGTCCAGACTGATTTTCTACAAGGGCCTTGTAGGCCAGAAACTTGTCAAAAAATTCACTCTTAAGTTTTAAGAAGTAAACCCAAGTGCGTCTGGAAAAGTCATCAATGACAGTTAACAGATACTTGCACCTAGAAAAAGAAGGAGAATAAAGTGGACCACAGAATTCACTGTGAACAAGTTGCAAAGGCCCTGAGGCGTGCAAAGAGGCATGTTTGTCAAAACTATCCCGATGATGTTTGTCGAGAACACAACCGGCACAAACACCATCTTTGCATGAAACAAGAGGAAGACCAATCACCATATGTTGATTACATAGTTGATGCAATGAGTGATAGTTTAGATGACCAAACTGCTCATGCCAAATTTTTCTCAAGTCATCGCTATGAGCAACAAAAATTGATGGAAAAGATGATGACCCAAAGTTGTCAAACTTGTACAACCTAGTAATATCATCATCAATTCCAATTGCAAGAACATGCTTAGAATCTTTTAGGTCCTTGATTACAATTTGGTGAGGTGAAAACTCTATGGTTTTACCTTCACCTGATTGAGTGATTTGATACACTAATAAAAGGTTAAAAGAAAGGCTTGGAACACATAATACATCATTGAAATGACCATTATCTACTTGAATTGTTCCAGATCCTACAACACTAAAAGATATATAATCACCAACAAATATTTTCTTGGTATTACATTCATTTAGAGAAAAAAATATTTCTTTATCTTTAGTCATATGATAAGATGTTGAAGAATCAATAAGCCACTTATCATAAGAAGAAGTAGAAGTTGAATTGAAGGAGAAACCAAAAGCATAAAGTGCATGTCCATGAGAAGAAGAAGTAGAATCAATATTGATTGTGTGCTTCTTCATCATTACTTCTAAAGCTGCCATCTTATTGAAACATTTGGACTCATCATGACCATGTTTATCACAAAATTTTCAATGTCTGTCAATCTTCTTATTTTTAGATTTTACTCCTTTGTCACTATTAGGAGCTGAAGTTGTCCGAGTGGGTTTGGTACCCTTATGTTGCTTGTTTTTGTGGAGAGGATGTTTATTCTTGGGATTCTTGGGTTTATCTTTCTATTTGGAGACTAAGGTTTTGTTAGAGGTACCTGCAGTGTTGATCACTCCAAGTAGTACAAGCTTATCTTGCTCTCTAATCAAAGCATCACAAAATGACTCAAGAGTGGGTTTTTGATAAGCTTTCCATAGAGCCTCTCTCATGGCATAAAAGGTATATACAAAAAAAGAATATGCACTACCTAGCTTAGAAAGAATAATATATATGCAACTCTCTTCCTCCAACTTTATTTGACATTGTTCACATAAATTCTAAGTATTTTAAACTTAGATAGATAGTATTCAATGCAAGAAAAATCATTTGGACTTAAAGTAAGTATTTGATTTTCTGATTGATGTGCTCGAATAATATTGTGTTTACCAAACACAAATTCAAGATTTTCCCAAGCTTCATCGAGGTCATCAATTTCTTGAAGGTGGAACCTTAAATCAGAAGATATGGACACTCTGATCAGTCCACGTGCTTCGTCACTTCTATTAGCCCATTTGACTTTCTTATTAGCATCAATGGGTTATTTCTCCTTTCCCAAGGTAATCCGATACAAGTCTTTACTTATTAATAAATCATCCATATGGGATTTCCATTGGAAGTAGTTGGTGTTGGTAAGCAAACAATCACTAGAAGAAGCCATATTAAATATGCAAATAATATGGATTTTAAAAATTGAAACTTATGATCTTGAAAAATTAGGCGGTTTTTAAAAAAGACGGCACTGAAAACAGACTTCGGATGTGAAATTTATGTCATTTAAAAAAAAATCATAAACGGTAACCAAAGAACCACGTGGTGGTGATACCCCTCCAAATAACCTCACTTTTACAAATAAGTTGTTTTACGAAGTGACCCACTTCTATAAAAAGAAGTGGGGATCACTTTTACAATGAAGTTACTTTATAAAAGAAAGTTACATACAAAATAAATAACTCTAAAATAAAATATTAAAGCTACTTATAGTGATTCACTTTTATACTTGAAGTGAAATACACTTTACAATGGAGAATGAAATTTTTCAAAAAAACATAACAAAAAGAGAGACTTGAACTCAAGACCTCTTACTTAATAAGGAAACTTTTAACCAAGTGAGCTAGCAAAACATATTGTATTGTTTAGCAGTAGGATTGGGGTTGTTGTTGTTGTTGTAGAGCGTGCTCATAAAAAACTATTTTCACACAAGGAAAAAAATTCTCTTCTCGATGACAACAAGGGTTGGATCTCGATTAACTTACCCGGAAAATGCACATTTTCCTATCTATTTATGATTTGTCAAGATCACACAGGGCGCGGGGAAAAGAGCATACATATATATAAAAGAGTAGCAACCCGGAGAAAAATAATATAAAAATGAAATAATACTCTACAAAAATTTAAAAAGGGCGTATTCAGGCTGTATACCTCCAGATCTAACTAAAATGATCGTATCTTGGGAAAACATAAACCTTTAAGTGAAACAGAAAGAGTTCTTACTGAAAAAAGCGCTATGGACGCAATGGAATAGTCCTCTCAGCCCATAAATGTACGAAAATGGTAGAAACCAAAGATGAGGCAACTCGGCTTCATGATCTCGATCAACAATGGAAACGTGTCTTCAAAAAGGCTCTGATACCATGTTCGACAACACAGGTATTCCAACAAAGGACGAACACCTTCAGTAACCACTCACACAACCAGATTAAATACCAACACATTGATGTTTTGATGTGGTAAAACCCCTACGGGGAAATATCCACAGCCCCAGCCAATGCGACCACTTGGAGCAATTTATTAATGCAAAAAAAAAATATTACAGAGAGACTTTACAAGAGATTTTCTCACAATCGTTCATCGAAAAATGAACCTCCATGCTCTTTAAATAGATATCATGTACCAATCGGGTGTTAAGCCATGGATCAATGTAGTCGTTAATATCAAGGAGAATATGAATCATCAAATCAATCTATGTCAGGAACATATCGTGACTGTCAAATTTCCTAACTACAAATGCATACTAAAGAAACACACTAAGAAAAACACTTTTACCTAATGACACATTAGACCAAGCAGATCTTAACTAACTCTTAAGTGTCTAAATATTGTAACAATGATGAATCTACAGGTAAATAAGAAGATGATAGAACTTAGAATGGTGATCATGCAACAGAGTAACCTTATATATTATTCTAATCCATCTGGATCGAAGACTCCCAATAATGTGAATGTTGAAGACAGGGAGTCTAAGCATAAACTATTACAGATTGGGGAACTATCTTTCAAGCAATCTAGAGTGTTTGTTTGCATATTTTGGATAGGTACATTCATAATAGTTTGATGGCATAGGTGAAAAATGTCTCATGACAGATTGGTTGGTTAAGGTGTAGTCCAGAACACATCCCCATGCAGATATGAAGGAAATAGCCAACAATTACAAGGAATTTCATTGAGACAAATATTAATGACTATACATAGGATTCAAAGCACGAATTCAAGCAAGGATATATTTATTATAGATTTGAGAATGTTTACTTTTTGTATATTTGCAGAGTTTGATTTGAAGACAAATCAGACTAGTGGACATATTTGATTCAGCTTGAGAAGCAAGAATATGTAGTGATCAGTTGCAACAGACTCAAAGAAGTCTTTAGAATAGTAAAGTAGCATATTAGTCAACATTGTTTTCAATTGAGTAATAGAGTCGTGGACAGTTTTGTGACACTTGGACATAAATGAATTCATGAGATATTTGGCAGCTATAGAAGACAATACTTGACATGAACTAGAGAGGATACATGACAGTGGATGAAATAATGAACTCAGAAGGAATTGTAGAAAGGAATATGGACTCCTTGTAAATCATATGAATCAAAAGAAAAGCATATTGGCAGGTGGAACTAGTTAGTCACAAGAAGACAAACAATGAAAGGAATAGTAAGATAGGGGGAGATAAACCATCAGGAAGATTTATATTGTCAAGAGAATATTATTGAATGATTATGTCATTGATGTCAGTGCGGTGAAGATGAAAAGACATGAACCTTAAAATGAATGCTTTTAACATACGTCAATAGATTACAACAACATAAGTACCAATGGACAAAAATCACCGGAAGAGATGAAAGAAACCATATACAAGAAGCCCCACATTGATCTAAACAACATCTTGCAAAATAAGACAGGGGGAGATAAATCATCAGAGGTAGTTACCATTAATGTAAAATTGGGAGAGAAAGAACAAAAGGAGAGAAATATCATAAGCATGAATATAGGGAGAGAGATTTCCAAAAGAAGGTGTATTTTCAGGGGGAGTTACCCTTTTCCATTGATGTCAAAGGGGGGAGAGAAACATCAAAAGCATGAAAAGAGGGGGAGAAATAGTCACAGGAAGAGTATGAGTGTTTTCATCAATTCCAAAGGGGGAGATTGTTGTGAATTTGGTTATCATTGATGTCAACCCTAAAATAATATCTGGAGAAAGTTATGTCAACCCTATAAGAATCCCCGAAGAAAGTTTGGAAGATTCTAGAAGTGATTGGTGTATTTTAAGAAGTCTCCAAAGTGGTCCCCTTGTGGAGTTTCTCTAACAATGGCCCTCACAGGAAGACACTTTGAAGAAGTCTACAAGAATCCCTGGAAATTTGGTTAAGTGCTTAAGTGCTTAAGAATCCCCAGAATTGTGGTCATGAAGCTCAAAGTTGATTAAATAAAAAGAGTATGAGGGACATTGCAAATGCATGCAAAACATCCATTGATTGATAGTCTTCATCAAGTCGTCTTCAACGGTAGGTGGCATGCCATGTGGTTCCTCACGGTTGAGGAGTTATGCCCTCCTAAAGATGAATCCATGGAGTATGGTCAAGAAGCCTCAAATATAAGGTCAATAAGTTATAAGTTGGCCCTAAAGTCAAGTAAAGGAGAAAAATTTGTTGCAAACAAGAAGTTACAAATTGGCTCAAGGTCAAGTAAAGAAGTCGCTTGGAAAAGTATAAATACACATTAAGAACCTCTCATTATAATTATTCAATCTTGTGATCTCTTAGCATAATCTTGGTAATGAATTTCAGAGGGAAGATTAAGTGAACAAGGGATAAATTCCAAGGGAAGATGAAGTCTTGTGATGATGTGTTCTAAGGTATGTTTTTAAAGGTCATATTACCATTTTCAGTATTTTTTTTTTCTAGAATGATTCAGATAGAGAAACTTGGAGGATATTGAGAAGACATATCAAGGTACCTGTGGTATGTGTTTCAGCTTCTAGGTCATTGTACTTTTGGAGATACACTCTATGGAAGATAGGGTTTTTGACTAGTCCTATAACTACTCTCAAACAAGTGTTCCAAGTAAAATAGTCATAACTTCTTCATAGAGGATCCAAATTTTGTGATACCAATTGCATTCAAAAGAGTATAGTTCATAGTATTTTGTATGTGATTTTTAGCATTAGAAATCAAATATTGAGTGTGTGGCATGTTTTACAAGTTCCCTCTCTAGAATAGGTCAAAATTCAGGAAGGTCTGCCAAGTGAAACTTGGAGGAATTTTAGAGAAGATATCAAAGAAGATTGGGTCCGAGTTTCATACCTTGATTGATTACATGTACATAATTATACTTGTTGGAAGTTAGAGTTTGTGACTAATCCAGAAACTAGTCCCAAACATGTGTTCGAGATAAATTTAAGAAGTGATGTTGGGGTTTATATGTGGACCCATGTGGACCTAGGATATTTATGTGGACCCAGTTTCTAAGTGGACCCAAGTTGTTGATGTTGATGTATAATTTGTGGTGGATCTAGTTTTGATGATGTTGATGTATCAGTTATGGTGTATCTAGTTTTGATGATGATTATATATTAGTTGTGGTGGATATAGTTTTTTATTATGATGGTACATCAGTTATGGTGTATCCAATTTTGATAATGAAGAGGTATCAGTAACAATGACAGGTTGATGATGTTGTATCGGTATTAGTGACAGTGACAGTCACAGTGA
>JZKD02S1750271.1:28515-38629 GCA_000966675.3 Picea glauca
TATTCTCCTCGATATTAACGTATACATTGATCCATGGCTTAACACCTGATTGGTCCATGATCTCTATTTAAAGAGAATGGAGGGTCATTTGTCGATGATCGATTGTGAGAAACTCTCTTGTAAAATATATTTGTAATCTTTTTCTTTTGCATTAATAAACTGCTCCAAGTGGTCGTGTTGGTTAGGGTCGTGGACGTTTCCCGTAGGGGTTTTACCACGCCAAACCATTGGTGTGTTGATATTTGATCTAGTTGTGTGAGTGATTACTAAAGGTGTTCATCCTCTGTTGGAATACCTGTGTTGTCGAACAATGATCTCACACTTCTGCAAATCTTATGAGTATGATTTTTGGGAGTTCTTCATTCACCTGCTCATCTTGTTTTTGTTTTCTTCTCCAAACCTTCTTGTACATGATATCGATGTTTTACTTCATGTAAGACTTCATAATGCTTCTACAATCATGAGCTATATGTTCATAGTTGTGGCATTTATAACATTCAATATTGTGCGGGGGCACATAAACATCTCTTGCTTGAACATTTATTCCATATGCTATGCAATCTACAACTTTATGTCCAAAGTTAATACAAGTAAAAAAATAACCCAAAAAGAAACTTTGATACCTGGAAGAAAAATATCCTCTTTGTGATGTATTTCTTCTGAACTCATTCCTTAGCTAATGACGATGTTCTCCTTTATTGTTTCATTCACAATGATTGAATCTTCTATAATACCTAAAGGTAGAATGATCCAGATTTATGAGCGAAACGAGATGAATAATAGACTTAATACAATAACATAGAGATATGGAGAACAACAATAGATATCCAGTGAACAATAAATTTTATTGAATAAATGAAATAGGATGAAACTATAACATTGCAGAACTGAAAACAACTTTCTCGAATGGTGGTAGTTATCTCTTAGAAGGGATGTGGCTGCTATGCGCATCCCTTAGAGAAAAATGATTACAATGAGGCTCCAGAGGCATTTTTAACATTACTCATGAATGCATAAAACCCTAGACATCCAAAAACCTAACCCTAGGAGATGAAACACCAAAAGTTATGTGGGCCCTGATGGGTAAGTTGGTACCTCAACTTCCTGGTGTCTTAACTTTTTCATACGACCTCCGTTTTAGGCACATGATATCCCATTGGAAAGGTCCTTTCGAGAAATACACATTATGTCGTCAAACTCTAACTCTGTCTACAGTTTGACTGTGGCAAGCCAAAAACAAATTGTTTAGGACCCCAAAACAACCGTGGAAGTACAAAAAGATGCGTTGACATGAAAACATACAAAATAAGCTAGTTGGATTAGGTGGGTGGTCACCAATATCTACCTGGAAGTTGTCTAGGGATTCAGATAGCCCTGGAAGTGTAGAACCCACAATTACAAAAAACTACATAAGAACGTGTTGAACTAAAAAATGTCAATATAAGAAAGTTGGAATAGGTGGGTGGCCACCAATATCCACATGGATCAGTCCTCCCCCCTTAGGAATAAATGGTCTCCATTATGTTGAGTTCCCCCATCAGGTGAGTAAACTTCTGTTGAATTTGGCCCCGGGTGAGACACTTGACTTGATGGAGGAGTTTCCCTACCTTGACAACCTGATAAAGTTGGATCCTGTACTGGTGAGTTCCCTTAACTTGTGTGTCCATTATCTAATCAATGGATTCCTATTCCATGCAGTCATCCTTTTTGGTATCAATTGTTCTGTGATCTCTGAGGTGTCCAATAATGGTGGAAAATATGGTAGGAGGTCCACATTGAGCAATGGGTGCAAGCCAAGAAAGGGTGGAGTGTTGAGCTCAAAATCATTTCTATCCACAACCTTGGTGATAGTGTAAGGCCCATAGAAAAGTAGGAAGAGCTTCCAATGGGGCCATGTAAGGAGCTCTTTCTACAAATGCAACCAGACCTTATATCCCACCTGAAACTAGTGCGATACCCGGTGCTGATAATGGCGTTGCTTGTACTTAGCATTGGCTTTCTGCAAAATCTCATGGATGTGTTGGTGGATGTGTTGAATCTGCTCAATGAATATGGTGGATTTTTCATCCTCAGACTGGACATGGGAAGATTATGTCTATGTGGTTGCAAGAGTTAGTGCAACATCAATGAGACCCAAGGGTTGGAATCCTAGCACCACCTGAAATGGGCTATGGTCGGTGGAGCTATGGAGATCCCTATTTTAGTTGTGTTGAACATAGGGAAGACTCTCATTCCATGTATGTGGATGCTTAGAGTTGTACATGCACATGATGTCAACAATCATCCAATTGCCGACCTCTTTCTGGCCATTAGTTTGGGGGTGGAAAGCAATGGATTTAGTGAGCTTGGTGTCCAACAGTGACCAGATACTCAACCAAAATGTGTTAAGGAACCTGATGTCCCGTTCGAAGAAGAGATTGGAAATATTTGTTGCTATGATGCTCTTCTTGCAGGCTATGAGAATGGCCATATTCGAAAACCAATCAACTACAACAAATACACAATCATTTCCTTTCTTGGTGAATGGAAGGCCATACATGTAATCCATCGAGATGGATTCCCAAGGCCTCTTGGGAGTAGGAAGAGGGTTTTATAATCCTTGCTTCTTGATGGTTGGGTTGGAAATGGCACAAGAAGTGCAAGATCTGATATACTTTCTGAAGTCCTGTCGAAGTTTTGGCCAATATAATATTTTCTATAGAAAGGCCACAATTTTCTCCATGCCAAAATGTCTTGCCATCCGACTGTAGTGAGCCTCCCAAATCATCTTTGCATTCTCACTTGTAGGAACACAAAGATGGCCTAGATGGCACAACAATCCTTCCTAAATGTGAAAATTAGTGACATTTGCGCCTGTACCCAAGAGCTGATAGGTCGTGGCAAAGTTCGGATCTTGCTGATAAATTTGGGGCCAATAAGATTCATCATGTCCACAGGAATGGACCACAGTGGTGAGTGTAGCCACGAGAGGTTAATTGAGGACGTCATCGACACAATTTTTTCTCCCTTTCTTATACTTGATGTTGATATGGAACTGTTGTAGGTAGGTGGACCACTTCTGATGGTGGTCGTTTTGCAACTTTCCTTATGTCTGTATGAACTGTAAAGTCTTGTGATTAGTGTGGATGATTGTCTCCTTTCCCAGAATGTAATGTTTCCATTGACGACAAGCTTGTACAATGGAGTACATTTCCTTGTCATAGGTGGGGTATTTCTAGACAATATCTGAGAGTGTCTCACTATTGTATGCTATCGGATGACCCTACTGAGTGAGAACTACGCCTACAACATATTCGGATGTGTCAGTCTCAATATCGAATGGTTGTTGCATATCAGGTAAGGAGAGTATAGGAGTTGAGCACAAGTGATGCTTCAGATCATCAAATGATTGTTGGTGTTCCTTCCCCCACATGAAATTTTCCCTTGGTCACTTGGTTGAGGGCCCATGCAATATGGGATAATCCCATCATGAACTGTTGGTAGAATTTGGAAAGTCCCAAGAAGCTTTGAAGCTCGGTTAGTGTGGTCAGAGTTAGCTAGTCATGGATGACTTGGATCTTAGTTGGATCAACATGTACCCCATGTTCATCAATAATGTAGCCCAAGTATTGGACCATGTTCATGCCAAATGAGCATTTTCCAAGTTTCCATATAGCTTGTGTTGTCGCAGAGTGCTCAAAACCCATTGAATATGTTGCATGTGCTCCTCCCAAGTCCTATTGAATATGAGGATGTCATCCAAATATACCACCACAAAAGAGTTGGTGAAGGATCTCAATACATCATCCATCAACCTCATGAAAGTGGTTGGTGCATTTGTTAATCCAAAGGGCATGACCAACCATTCAAAGATGCTTTATTTAGATTTTAAAGTTGTATTCCATACATCAATTGGTTCGATGGGAACCTGGTGGTAGCCAAAATTTAGGTCAATATTGCCGAATAAATTACCCCCCTTGATTTGGTCAAGAAGGTCATAAATTATGAGGATTGGGTACTGGTTCCTAACTATGATTTTGTTTAATGCTCTGTAATTAATGCAGAGCCACCACGTCCCATCTTTATTCTACACCAGTACCATCAGGTTTCCGCAACAGGGTGAGTTGGGCCTGATGTGCCCCTTTTCAAGAAGCTCTTGGATCTGATGCTTGATTTATTCATTTTCCATCAGCGAGCAATGATAGACTGATCCATTAGGTAGAGGTGTACTAGGGGTTAGATCAATTGGATGCTTGACTTGGAAGTGCTTTGTTACCCTAATGGGCAAGGAGAAGATGTATCTATACTCTTCCACGATCTCGTCCTCTTGCTTCTGCTACAAAGAGAGGATCTGTGTAGAGGCCATAGATGTGGCGATGACCTTCTGATTACTGTGAGCATGAATCACAAAGAAGATGAACTTCTCGGTCTGTGAAATGACCTTACTACATTTCTTAGCAGAGATTAAAGAAATAGCGGTAGGCGATGCAACCTTTGGTATCCTGTACAATTGTCTACCCAAATTAATAATAACATTGCAGGGTCTAGACTCATACACAACATGTCGCTTCCACAAATATGGTTGTCCTAAAAGAACATCAAAAACTTCAAGGGGAAAATATCACACAATACCTCATCTTTGAAAGGCTTTATGTCGTAGAGTAGACAACACTGTTGGATGACATGAAGATCTCTTCCTTGGCGAAGCCAGCCGATGGTGTAGGGTTGTGGGTGTGGTGTAGTCGGTAGGTCCAATCGCTTGACTACCTTTGCTGAGATCAAGTTCTTATGACTACCAATATCAACAATGAAATGAAGCGGAGCCCCCTTTACCCACATCTGTGAGTGAAAGAGGTGTTCCCCTTCCTCTAGTTCTTCTCGTTCGCTTAGATAGACTTTGGTGGTAGTGATAGTGGCACTTGGTTCAATATCAATAATTTGCTTCCCTCCTTCTAGATTTGATTCGGAGTCAGAATATGTCTCTGACTCGGAAGCTTTCATCTCGACCACTAGTGACCTCTTGGAGTGACATTCTTCGGTGTTGTACCAAGGGATTTTTTGGTATTCACAACATTTTCCTCTGTCCTTCTTCGAATTATCATTACCCTTCTTGTGTTGTGGCTTGGACTAGTTGTCCTAAGAGTGTCCATATTTTCTCTATCCCTTGTTTTCTGGGTTAGAGCCACCTTTTCCCTGCTTCGGCTGTGAGGATTTTGCAGATCCAAACTCTCGCCTCTTCTTCTTAAATTTTTGCTGAATCTTGACAACATATCTATAAGTCGTACCCAATGATGCGATGTCTAGAGAATCCATTTATGTTTGAATTTATTTATGCAGATAGTCACAAAATTTGAGCACCAGATGTCGCTCAGAGTCTTTGATACCCAATTTTATGCACAGTGTATGAAAAATATTGGTGAAATATGGTACTGTTTGGTCCCTTTCCTGACGCAGGGTGGTCCATCTTGTGTATTGGTCCTCATAGCCTCCAACAAGGTAGTATTTTTCTTTAATGGCATCCATGAAGGAATCCCTAGTGGGGGAGACCATAAATATTGCATATTCCTATATGGCCCTTTGCTCAGAGTAAGTATCCCACCAGTCCTTAACATGGGGGACGACCTTGAGGAGTGAAAAAATAATCTTTTCCCTATCGGAAAAATTGTGGACCGAAAAATACCCTTCGAGTAGATTCAACCATTTATCTACATCATTCACATCTATAAAATTTAATTGTACCTTGAAGGGGGTTCCATGGCCTCTTGATGAATATGTGTCTCCTGTGGGAAGCCACCGAAGGATCTATGCAAAGTTGTCCATCATTTCACTCCCTTTTCGCGAAAGGGCTTCCTCGAGCAACATTTTAAAAGGATCTCCTACTCCATTATCTTTATTTTCATCCCCCATGGGTTGTTTTTGGGCTCGGCATGACTGATATTGCAAAGGCTTGACTGGTTCAAGTCCCAAATTCTTGTACCCAGATCTTGTCGAGGACATTCACGAAGAAAAATAAATGAAGAGAAGACTGCTATGATACCACTGATCCGTATTTATGAGAAAAACGAGATGAATAACACACTGAATACAATAACATAGAGATATGAAGAACAACAACAGATACCCAGTGAATAATAACTTCTATTGAATAAATGAAATAGGTTGAAATTGTAACACTACATAACTGAAAACAACTGGCTCAAATGGTGGTAGTTATCTCTCAGAAGAGATGTAGCTGCTACGCGCATCCGTTTGAGCAAAATAATTACAATGAGGCTCTAGAGGCCTTTTTAACATTATTCATGAATTCCAAAACCATGGACATCCAAAAACCTAACCCTAGGAGATGAAACACCAAAATTTATGTGGGCCCCGATGGGTAGGTTGGTACCTCAACTTCCCAGGGTCATAACTTTTGCATACGACCTCCGTTTTAGGCACGTGATATCCCATTGGAAAGGTCCTTTCGAGAACTACACATTATGTTGTAAAACTCTAACTCTGTCTACAGTTTGATTTTCACAAGAAAAAAAAATTGTTTAGTGCCCCAAAACAAACTTGGAAGTACAGAAAGATGTGCTGACATCAAAACATCCAAATTAATCCAGTTGGATTAGGTGGGAGGCCACCAATATCCAACTGAAAGTTGTGTAGGGCTTCAGACAACCCTGAAAGTGTAGAACTTACAATTACAAAGAATTATAGAAGAACGTGTTGAACTAAAACTATCAATAGGAGCCAATTGGAATAGGTGGGCGGCCACCAATATCCACCTGGATCATAGAAGGTCTTCTGCATTCATCTATTTTTTACTCTTGTTGACAATGATTCCTTCTTTTGAGAATGTCTACATAATTAATATCCTTCTCTTCATTATTCTTTTCCGACAACTTGGAACACTTCTCTTCAACTTTCATTTATGCTTATGTGGAGCTTCGTCTTTCTTCAACACTCATGATGGGATTGGAATTTTCATCTTCTTTGCATGAGGCCTCACCAATGTATCAAAGACCTATTTTTTTTAAGGGTGACCTTTGACAGTTGAGAATATCTTCTAGTACTTGAGATATCTCCAATTTCTTGTTGAGCTTGTCAACTTCAACCCTCAATGAGACGATTCCTTCTTCAAGCTTCTCACAATTTTTTTTTTTCTTTATCATTTGGATCTTCAATACTTCTTCCATTCTCTTTGTTTCTTCAAGTTGTGTTTTCAATGAGATGATTTCTTCTTCAATTCTTCTTTATTGTTGACTAAATTCTTCTTCAAGATTGTTTAAGTCCTCATATCTTTCCTTAATATGACTTGTCAAATTATTTTCTCCTTAAGATGACTTGTCAAAATATTTTCTTTCCTTATGGTGTTGCAAAAGATTGGTACTATGGAATACAAATTCGAGTTGCCTACATCTCTGTGAATACACCCATTTTTCCATGTTTCATGCTTAAAGGAGGTTATAGTTGAGAAGATCCCAGTTCAAACTATATTTCCAAAACTTGATGAGGAAGGAAAAATCATATTGGAGCCTGAATCTATCACTGACACAAGAATTCTCTAGGTGAGGAATAAATCAATTTCAGAGTATCTCATTAAGTGGAAGAAATACCTATTGAAGATTCCACGTGGGAAGATGAGTATTTTATACAAAAACATCCAGAACTACTCAAGCATTGAGGGAAAAACATGTCTGAAGGGGGGGAGCATGTTTAAGTCCTAAATTGTGGCACAATACCCCTTAATTGGGGCATATTACATCAATATTGTTATTTTATTGATGGTGGAATGGGTCCATTAGTTGTAATTGTACCTCCTAGTTTCCTATATGCACCAAGGAGACCTTTTCATTTGGAATCATCTTGTATTTGTGAATTCATGTGATGTTTAAGGAGGTTTCCCCCTCAAAAAGGCTTATTATATGAATTTCTCTCTTTGTCAAGGTGTGGAGTACTTATTCTGAGGTTTTTATGCTATTTTGATATTTGGTTATTAACATTCTTTACTTGACCTTGAGCCGATTTGTAACTTCTTGTTTGCAACACATTTTTCTCCTTTACTTGAATTTAGGGCCTATTATCGTAGAATTTGTGGGTTGGGAAAAGCCTAAACCAACCACCAATTGGTGACAACTCAGAGAGAACCTACCCACTTTCACCTTAGATAGGTGTTCACGTCACTTTAGAAGTGAGGTAGTCACCTCAAGGGGGGAATCCTGGTGACCCTAGGGGGAATTGAAATGGAAAATTATATGTATGAATGGAATCCCATATAGGTCAAGTTTCTATATGGAAAAGGGAGCTTGAAAATGAGTCTAGAGGGTTACTTAAGGTTTCCAATGATTTGAGTAACCTGCCAAGTGTGAATACCTGCCCGAGACACAAGAAAAACTAATCATATGATATAATATGTTAGTTGTACAAGCACGCTAATTGTGTTGTCCCTAATTTCAAAAAAATTAAATGATATATATCAGCATATAGAAGATAATAAAGGTTGCGAAATAAGTGCTAAAAGTATGATCGAATAAGAAAGAGACAAGATAGTGAAGGCTAGCTTAAGTCAACAATGATAAATAAATATAATAGCACAAAAGCAAGGTTGAGACAAAATATTACTATAGTGATATTTATCAGCCTTATGGCTGTATCAAACCAACATTTATAGCAGAAAAATCTGCCAATGAAAAACATCTTTAACTAGGTCAACAAGTGCGCTAGGGTTAGTAGTTTGTTAGGGAAATTTTGTAGCCAATTCCTAGGGTTACTTTAGGAGTTGTTTAGGGTTAGAAAGTTAGTTTTCTGTAGCCCTAATGGGTGTAGGTTAATTTTTTAACATAATCAATATTTAATGGTTGAAATAGGACGCCTCAATGAGGCAAGAGAGCCTAGGGCTCAAGGAACAACTTCCAAATGAGATAAATTCAAAACTTGAAACTTTCACGTTTACCAATGTAACATTTTATTTCTCCAATGCAATTATTAGTGTGTTTGATTATGGGTTAATGAGGTCAAATAAAAGATCTAAAGCTACTACCTCCTTGGGGGTATAAACCCTCTTATTCCCCAAGGTAAGTAACCTAGCTAGGGTTTTAATACTAAAGGGTGTATTCTCTTATACTTCCTTGGAAAAACCATTGTTAAATCAATAATAATTAAGACAAATTATGATGGAGGCTAAGGTGGGGGTGAATTCCTTTATACTTCCCACCTATCTCTAGAAACAATCAACCTTGACTTGAAACACAAATGATAACACAATACAACTTTCTTACAAATTCAAGGAAGAGATGCTAAGATAAACCACCACAATAGAAAAAGAAAAACCTTCCAAGCCTAGAACATCATCATCATCAAATCCACAACCAAAGAGAAACCATATCATAGCACTATATAGCAAAAATCCTCAAGGGTAGTGAAAATTCCAGTCCAATACTTCTCACAATGGGAGAGTTATGTTTTAAAAATGAGATCTTATGATCACTATTTATACAAAATGTTACTAACATAGTTTTTCCACATTAGAAAGGGTAAAACATAAGACAAGGGGTCCACAACCCTTATCTTACCCCTTGCAAACAAATAATATTAAACAATTCATCTCTAAATTCACTTTTACACAAAAGAAAACCCTAAAACAAGAGGACACCATCCCTTTAGGGGACTTTTTGACACTAGGAGCAAGTCATTGGTGTTGGAGATGTGTAGTTAGGCCTCCAAAGGCCATATGTCAATCGTTTGGGCCATATCCTCATGGTCAAGGCCTTCTCCTTGTCAAAACGTCCATGTGTCAATGAGCCATATCTTCACCACCAAACCCTAGCCCCTCTGGGTGACATCAAGCCTACAAAGGTGACATTTTTCCTCTCCTAGGAAAAATGTTTGGCATGCAAGGGCTAGGTCACATTGTCCATGATGTATTTTAGGAATCCAAAGGCATGTCTCTCTCATCCGGCATGCAGGCCCTTGGAATCCAACATGTGGACTTCATTCCCCATGGAATCCCAATCTAGGTTTGTTCCTCCAAATTTTTCCATCAACTAGGTCCTGGAAAGACAAATAAGCATGCCCTCCAAGGATCTCAAGTCATAATATCATGGTGCTTAAATAAAATCAATAAATGAGCCACCTAAGCATGTGCATCAAA
>JZKD02S1750271.1:78911-113044 GCA_000966675.3 Picea glauca
GATTTCCTAACTACAAATTCATACTAATGCATACTAAAGAAACACACTTTTACCTAACGACATATTAGACCAAGTAGATCTTAACTAACTCCTAAGTGTCTAAATATCCTAACAGTCACCTTTCCTCCAACCTTATGTTTGGCTCCCAAAGCCATCTCTACGAAGCAAAACTCGTCTTGTTTGACTGCCTTTACCTTAATCCTTTTTAGCATTGCACAAGAAATGAAACTCTCAGTAGCACCTGAGTCTATCAAAATACTAAGGGACTGGTCAGCAACAATACCTATCATCTCGAGCACAGTCGACTAGTGCTATGCCTGGCGGTTATTCACCGCTGCATGAATCTGATGGGCCTTGCCCATATCTCCT
Organism: Picea glauca; assembly: GCA_000966675.3. Taxonomy (NCBI): domain Eukaryota; kingdom Viridiplantae; phylum Streptophyta; class Pinopsida; order Pinales; family Pinaceae; genus Picea; species Picea glauca. Next base: position 79,281 of record JZKD02S1750271.1, read on the forward strand.
ATGGTAGTGGGTTCGACTGATCCGGATGCTCTGGTATTCTCCACAGGACAGTCGCGCTGGTAGTTCGGCTCCCCACGCGCCCAACACCCCTTCTTCATCCCAGTAGTCTTGGTACCCGAAGTAGAAGATGACGGCCCACCGGCCTGAAAACCTGGTCTGTTCTGCTGAATAGGCCTAAAATGTTATTGCTGTGGGTGATGCTACTGCTGATGCGGTGGTCCTTGATAAGGTGTCTGTTGCTGAGGCGGCGATCGTTGGGGTGTAGTGAAAGTGGATCCTCTCTGGAAGCCATGATATCCCGACATATGTCTCGCTAGTGTCTGATGCTGTGGTGTACCAGATGAACCCTTCCTTGCTGGTCTCGCTGGAGTCCTGGTCTGACCCCCATTGATAAGCTCCTCCTCTGCTATGAGGGCCTTTTGGACAGCGTCGTGCAAGGTTTGAGGCATCAAGATCCTAACCTTTTCATGTAGGCTGCCGTTAAGGCCCAACACGAACCTGTTGACCTTGAGCTTCATAGTGTTAAGGTGCAGAGCATACCAGAGCAGCTCCATAAAACGTGCCTCGTACTCGGGCACCGTACGACCTCCCTGTCATAATGCATTGAACTCATTGAGATGATGCTAAATGAATTCCTCTGAAAGGTACCTCTCTCAGAATCATTCCTCGAATAGTTCCCATGACACGTCTTCAACGACCATGTTCAACTACGGCAGGAGCGTCTTCCACCATAGAAGAGCGCTCCCCTTCATTTGAAATACCGCCATACAGACCTTCATGTTGGAGGTATAATCGCGAAGTGCGAAGCACATCGCCATATTCTCCAACCATGCCTCGGTAGTGGTGCCATCCAGGGCACCAAAGAACTCGAGAAATTTAACCTTCTCGAGTCCACGGTGAATCCTACCCGTAACGGCCGGTGCGCGCGGTGGAACCTTAGTGGGTGCCAGTGCCCTAGCCTCGTCTCTGTCCAATCGGATGATCAGTGCCTCAAACATGCACTGAAAAGATCTCATCATCCCAACAACATCGCCAATTGCTATCTACTCCTGTCTGAGAACCTGCTCGCCTCCCTCAGAGTTAGACCTCTCAGGCGTGGATGCTACTGGAGGCGTCATGCCTCCTCCCCTAGCACCCTGTCGTCTGCCTCCGCAGCGTCCTATAACCATGATTACCTGCATGCACACAATCAATTCGATCAGCAAGAGCACAATCAAATCAAATCATGTCACGGAAGCTGTAGCAAATCCCAAGTCACGGGTCGAACCTGGCTCTGATACCATATGTAATAACCTCCTCGTTACGACAACAACTCTGATAACAGGAGGATTTTTTTGTTTTTTGTTTAAGGTGTGTGCGCACGTGTAACCAGGAAACAAACACACTTGAATCTATGTCTCCACCCGATGACTAACAAGATGCAACCGTGATGATCACAACAAGAATACATAAGGCGCACAACAAGTAACTGCAAGCATTAAATGACATACTGTGTTATGTACAGTACGAACACAGATGGAAGAATCCATAGTAGTAGATTTTACTATTTCTGCATAGGAAAGTAGGGCGTTTAATCTTAGTTCTCTACTCCGGAGAGAGAGAATGTCAGATAGGCTCCTGGCCGACTGCTCAGGCATAAACTAGAAATCTCTGTCAGGAGGTCGCAGTGGTGGGAACTCTGCCTTTAAAGAGACCGCGACTACTGATATGACCTTAGAGGTGTGTCGCAAGAGTGGAAACCCTACCTTTAAAGGGCCCGAGACTCTTGATACGGCACTGGATTCTTTACACAGAAAATAATCACACACACAGACTTATATACAGAGCGACTAGCTTTATCAGATCGAAGAGTCTGATATCATACAACTGTGAATTTGGACAATTCCAATTATAGTACTAACCCTGAAATTAACCTGACCCTAAACGTCAGCATAGAAAAAAGAAACAACTTGATTAACCCTAAATTTAATAGCCCAACCGTAAGACAATCAAATAAAAACACCCTGCAGAAGGAACCCATCGGATAAGGGTGCCCGCCAGAATTAAGGGCAACATAGAAAAACCCAATACGCAATAAAAACAAAAGCCAATTGAGCAATAGGAAGCTGATGAGGAAAAGCCAGAACCACATGGGCACAACTTCAATTGAAATGTCATAGGACTCTTCTAAATATGTTTAGTAACTTGTTAAGGTCAATATCATTTAAGTCAGGCATCATTTAATGACGATTCCACTGATGTAATTAGTTCAACTCCTAGGTAGTTTGCTATGCATTTTGAGGAAATGAGCCATTTTACTTAAGTGAAAAATTAAGAATTAAATACCAAAAATCCATTAAAGAAATAAGGGAGTAAGGGCTACATTATACATCCATTAAAACTAATTACAAGGATAACACCTACTAACCATAAGTAAGATTTAAACATCAAACTCATCTTATATCATGCTAACCCTACGAAATTCCAATTTCAATGCATCTATGTGTTATCAAATAACTGTAAAGCCACAATACCCCTTTCCATACATGATAACCATATTACCCACTAATCAATTATAAAAACCATGCACCATTTCATTAACTCAAGCCCGCGAACAATTTACAATAAAACAAAATTTCTTCTTAACCCAAATAGAAACTAACTAGATTTAAATGAAAGGGCAAGGAACTGCATTAAGTTAACAGAGAACATTCAACCATTAAAATGAAATATCATAATTCAATAAGCCTTAAATCATCGATAAATGAAACTAAGGGTTGAATTAACATTGGCCTCATCCGTAATTAAATTATCCATTCTTAATGATCGATAAAACAACTCTACATTTTACCACACATCAATGTCCATCTGCATTAGTTGAAATCAATGAAAGTTTAAGGGGGGAGAACTTCGTTTGCCAGGGACGGAGGTTGCCAGAGACGAAATTACAGAACAATACAAATGAAAATGCCCAACACCCATTGTAGAACGAATTCTCTGAACTAATTTTACAAAAACGGAAATGCCAATACACTCATTGCTAGAACACATTCTCAGAACTAAATTTTCCAAAAACGGAATGCCAATACATTCATTGCCAGAACGAATTCTCAGAACAAATTTTACAAAAACGGAATGCCAATACATTCATTGCCAGAACGAATTCTTAGAACAAATTTTACAAAACGAAAATGCCAATACACTCATTGCCAGAACGAATTCTCAGAACTAAATTTTACAAAAACGGAATGCCAATACACCCATTTCCAGGATGCATTCTTAGAACTAAATTTTACAAAAACAGAATGCCAATACACTCATTACCAGAACGAATTCTCAGAACAAATTTTACAAAACGAAAATGCCATAATGGATTGCTAGAAACAATGTACAGGAACAATTTCCAAACAAAATTGTTAGAACGGATTGCCAGAAGGAAAACAAAAATACAAAAGGGCATACAATCACTTCAACTTACACATGGAAGCCAACAGACGATGTGACAACGCACCCAATCATATAAAAACGCCTATAGTCATATAAAAACGCCCACTGTAGTATTTAAACGCCCACAGTGATATAAAATGCCCACGGTAATATATAAAACGCCCGCGGTCATATAAAAATGCCCACATTAATTAAAAACGCCCACTGTAATACATAAACGCCCACAGTGATATAAAATGCCCACCGAAATATATAAAATGCCCACAGTCATATACAAAACGCCCACTATAGTATATAAACGCCCACAGTGATATAAAATGCCCACGGTAATATATAAAACGCCTGCAGTCATATAAAAACGTCCACATTAATTAAAAACACCCACTGTAATACATAAACGCCCATGGTAATATATAAAATGCCCACAGTCATATAAAAATGCCCCCATTTTTATAAAAACGCTCACTGTAGAGTATAAATGCCCACAGTGATATAAAATGCCCACGGTAATATATAAAATGCCCACATTCATATAAAAACGCCCCCATTTATATAAAAACACCCACTGTAGAGTATAAATGCCCACAGTGATATAAAATGCCCACCGTAATATATAAAATGCCCACAGTCATATAAAAACGCCTACAGTGATATAAAATGCCCACCGTAATATATAAAATGCCTAAAGAACACCAATAAGAAATTGCAGCCAAAGGTAAGAGAATGCCAGAGCCAAGGATAACTCATTGAAAGGATTGCGGGGTTATAACAGTCTAGGCGTAGAAAACAACAACAAGGAAACGGGATGATCCAAAATTTAACACATCAATCATCATCATAAGGATTCATATACAACTTTAAACAATTTTCCTTTTATTCTTAAACAACAAATGCACTTGCGTACCTGTGACCGACGACGAATAACCCGAAGACGCTATCCTGCACTTGAGCTCCGTGCCGCTCCCGCTCGCTGACCGCCGAGACCTCACCGGTACCTCCCAGCCAACACTAGGGGTACTCTGCTTCCCCCTTAGACCCCGAGCCGCAAAGGGGCCACACACTATCCAGATGGTACGTCTAGCTCCCAGCTCGCCGCGCAAGGCCGAGCTACCACTCCTATCCGAGCTGGGAAATCCCAACTCCCCACAAGTAATCAGTCAAGTCACAAATCCAGCAGCGTAACGTTACGCTAACAGCCGATCCCCTTACTTCCTCATCTTCCCTTTATTTTATAGAGTTGTCCAAACCTCACACTTTCCCTAAATCACTTTTAAATTAAGTTTTAATAAAAATATTTCAAATATTCTCCTTCGCACAAGTGTTGTCCATCCCCCTCTTTCCTCCAATAATTATTTTCTTTAAATTATTAATTTACTCATTTCCCTCACCCACCTAGAGTTGCTCCTAAATTTCCTCCTAGGTGTTCCTAGATCCCCTTACATGTTTTAAATAATTTCCCTAAAAATGAAGTTACTAAATTAGCTCAAATTAGAAGGTTCTTAATTGCAGATTCCTTACTATGTTGACCTCGCTTTTGACCATAAGTTCCCAACTTTCCTTTATTATGTTTCCTCCAATCCTTAGTTTCCTAATTTTTATTATCCCCTTCTTTCCCCTTTTATTAGAGCCAAAATGGCAGTTGCGCTATTTACTCTTTTCCCTTTATTATTAATTTAAAATCTTTTTATACTTCTACAAGTTAAATAATTTGTTTCTTCTTTACAATTTAAAACTACGGATTTTTAATTAAATTATTACTCTCTTCATTTTACCCCATAAATTTATGAAGACTAAAACTATTACTTAACTGGTTTTTAGTCCAAATTTTTATTTTTTATTTTTATAGGGTCTTTTTCTTAAGGTTAAACAAAATTTTACCCTAGAGAATTTTTAGACTTAGATTTAGATTCTGAACTGTGCGACAATTATTTAGGGAGGTTGTTTAAGAATTTCTTAATGAGTTAAAAGTCGTAGGGCCATTTAGGTTTGTTCCTTCATCAACATCGATGCGACATGCCCTTCAGGATGCACCACGTGCTCCAAGGGTGCCACTCGCCCCGGTTGTTTCTTTTGCTCGACGTGCCCTTCAGGATGCACCACATGCTCCAAGGGTGCCACTCGCTAACTTGTGTTTCTTTCATGCGATGTGCCCTTCAGGATGCACCACGTGCTCCAAGGGTGCCACTCGCCAACTTAACTGATTGGTAGACATCTATAACCCCTGGAATCAACACTCCGCCAGGTGAACTTGTGGGAGAGTAAGGGCTCTAAGGAATAAGGCCCCCGCCTTATTGCACGCCCCTTAGAATCATCGTGAGTGACTGTTGCAGTCTACCCTCACGGCATTGTGGATCCTCTCGAACTAGGTAATCGTTAACCTACAGTTCGAGCCACGACGGGAGTGCTAGTAGGCTCTGGCAGGGCTACTGTCAACACCTCTCCCTCAACCTCTCTGGAAATTGTGTGTGTCCCCTTTAATCCATATGTGAGTCTGGTCGGCAAGCTATCATCAGCCTGCATCATCAACAATCGTGTCAGAACATGTCTACATCAATCATCAAATCAATGAATATCACAGTAAATAAATCAACCCAAATAGCACATTCCCTGACTCAATCCAGAGTCCAAGGGGTTCCATCGATGCCTCTGCATCCTCAAGGTCCAAAAACCCTGCACACTCAATAAAACTGAGTCAATAGCACCTGTCTATTTCAAAGCAGTAAAACATCATGCCATCTATCATTACGCATTATAATCAAGAATAAATGTTTTAATATCATAAAAGTCCATATCACTTGCGAGCAAGTGTCCTCAAAGAATAAGTTTTCTCAGTGCGCCAGAGCGGGATGTTACAAATATCTACAAGTGAATGAGGTAATGAAAGGATATCTAAGGTGAATTTCAGAGGGAAGGTGAAGTAAAGAAGGCTGAAATTCAAGGGAGGATAAATTCTTTTGATGATGCTTTCTAAGGTATGTTATTTACAGGTCATCTCACCATTTTCACAATAACTTTTTTTTTTATAGAATGTTCTAGACCATGAAATGTCAAGGTTGTTGAAGAAAGATATCCAAGTAGTTGTGATAAAAATTTGATCTTGTGGGTGGTTGTATTTTTTGAGTTACACTCCGTGGAAAATAGGGTTTGTGGCTAGTCCTGAAACTAGTCTAAAACATGTGTTTCAGGTAAAAACATCATAAATTATTCATAACTGATCCAAATTCAGTAAGAAAAAATGTATTGGTTAGAGTACAGTCTATAGTATTCTTTGTACAATTTTTAGAACCATAAAACAAATATTCCATGCGAGGCATTCTCTACAAGTGCAATCTCTAGAATAAGCCAAAATTCAGCATGGTATGCCTTTTTTGGTATAACTCATTTTCTTGGAGGTTTCAAGAAGTGAAACCTGGAGAAATTGCAGACAAGACACTGAACAACATTGTGTACTATTTTTATACATTTATTCATTACATTTACATAGTTATGATTATTGCAAGTACAGGTTGTTGACTAATCCAAAACTAGTCATGTGAGACTAAAGTAAAATTTGATGAAAATGTTAGTCTCTTGTTAATGAAGGTTTGCAAGTATGTGATCATATACACTAGGTCTGTTACAGAGTTACAAATTAGATTTGGATGATGAAATTGATTAGAGTTTGTTGTTGAGGTTGAGGTACAGGTTGATGCCTGGTTGATGCATGGTTCAGGTTATTGGTATAGGTTGTTTGGTGTAGGTTGATTGGTATGGGTTGACAGTGGGAGTGGTTGATTTAGTCACAGTGACATATTGTCTACATTTGAAATTTATATTTTAGGGAGGTTGGATGGTAAAAGGATAGGTGGTTGTAGTCACCTTTCAGTTATATCTGGAGAACATAGGGGGTTGTAGCCTCCTTCTGGTTGTAGCCAGAGAATTGGGAAGTTGGATCCTCCCTCAGATTGTAGCCTGAGAAAATAGGGGGTTGGAGCCTCCTTCCCACTGCAGCTAGAAAACAAAGGAATTTGGTTCTTCTAATGAATGTAATTCTTAAATACATATAAGAAAAATTATTTTGATCTTTTCTCCCGCTTTGGGTTTCCATGTAAAAACATTGGTGTACTATGTATGTGTATGATTGTTCATTTGTTCATTGTTTATTTACTCTGAAACTATTGGATGATAATGCTACATTGATATAACACTTGCATTTTATGGTTAAAAAGAATTACATTTCTCTATTACTGATTCACCCTCCCTCTCAGTAATACAACAATTGGAATCAAAGCTAGTTCCTTTAGAATTTAGTTTAAACACTGGAAGGAGATCATGGATTATTATGAGAACGGAGTACCACTATTCAATGGTCAGAATGGGTTAAATTATGAGATATGGAGAAGAAGCATGAAAGTGGTTTTACAGGAACAGGGGCATTGTATTTGGCTATTAGTCGTTACAGGATATGATAGTTCAAAAAGGGCAAAGACTGCATCCAAGAAGGAATTGAAGAAGATTAAAAAAAAAGAAATGGATTTCATCTGGGAAGGATTACCTAATCTTGTAAGAGAAAAGGTTTGTAAATGTTCGTCAACCAAAGAAATTTGGGATAAGTTACATGACATATATTCTTCACCTATCGTGGATTCATAAAATGCCAAAGAAGATGCAGGTACAGATCAAGAAGAAATATGTTCGCCATGTGAAACAGATTCATAATATGAAGAGTACATAATCAACAAAGGCATGTTGTTTTGATTTAATTGTGAAAAACATAGAAATCTTGAAATAGAATGGCATGAAGGAAATGGGATAGAAAAAATAATTGAAAAAAAAGACAATTATGACACATAATTGATTAGTTCTTTAGATGAATTAAGAAAAGAAAGAGAATATAACAAGTCACTCAAGAAAGAATTGATGAAACAAAAGGAAAGTGTTCACATTTTTGAATAATCCCAATAGGTCATCGAGAACTTAAGAAATCAGCTATAAGAATCTAGAAATATTGAAGAAAATCTTGAATATCAAAAGAAGTATTTGGAGGCCAACATAGAAGCACAGAAGGAAGAAGCATAAATGAGAGAGAAGATATTGACAGATCATTTTAAGGATAGAGCTAACTATCTAAACCATTTTGAGGAAGAGTTTGGTCAAGAAGATAAAGGACTTGAAGAAGAAATAATCACATTAAATATATAGCTTGAATAAGTGAAAAGAACATTAGAAGTCACGAAGTCTCATATACTGAAGAAAGAAGAAGAGGTTGAGAAGCTTGAAGAAGAAGTTGTCACATTGATAAGTAAAATTGTCAAGCTCAACAAGAACGTTGAAGAGACAGTAACATCCACATCAGTAATAGAGAATGAAGAGAAGAACCCTAGGTTTCTAGAAAACAAGAATGAACAAAATAGAAAGAGTTATGCAGAAGTATTCAAACGAAGGATCATGGTCAACCAGAATCTAAAAAAATTGTTGAAGATACATATTTAAGAAGTCCGTCCATGTTCAAGCCACAAAGAATCTTCAATCATGATCATGATCAGCCAAGGCAAAAATTCAAAAGGACTACACCACAAAAAAGATCATTCACTCCCAGGTATGCAAATTTATTTTATGGTCATTGTTTTTATTGTACTAATTTTGGACATAAGGTTGTAGATTTCAGGGATTATAAATGAAATGTTCAAGCAATAAATGCCTATGTGGCCCCATGTAACATTGAATGTTACAAATGTCATAACTATGGACACATAGCTAGTGATTGTAGAAGCATGATCGATAATTCCATGAAAGAGAACACTAATATTAGATATAAGAAGGTATGGATAAGAAAACACAAAGAACAGGTGAACAAAGACGAGGTCCTAGAGATAGCAAGATTGGCAATAAAATGATATGAAGAAAATTATACAGAGAAAAATAAAGATGTCAGATATAGAAAGGTTTGGAAAATAACTGAAAAAAAAGAAGGACAGGTAAATAAGGAACATGTTCAAGAGATTGTACTTTCAGGCATTGTAGTGAAAGATAAATCCACACACAGAAAGAAAGAAATCAGAGTTCAGAGAGATGATGAATCTACTAATGAAGATGATGATGAATACACATCATAGCAGGAATTGTTCTGAACCATATGGCTCAGAGACTCCCAGGTAACATGAATATTAGACAGACAGAGTCTATGCGATAGTTGTTCCAGACCAAAGAACCATCCTTCGAGCATCTTGCAGATTTTGAGTAGACAAATCTAGAGAAGTCAATTAGAAGAAGTAAAATTTACTAGTTGTAGTAGTGAAGACTTCATGATAGTATAGTAATAAAAAGTTCAACATTATGGACAGTTGTGCAGTAGATTCTTGGACAGTATGGACATAGATGGATTTGTAAGAACACATATCAGTTTTGGACAGATATATGATAGCGGAGGAGAGAATGGATTCATAGATTGTTTCAGAGAGTGGTTCTAAGACAAAGGAACATTATGGATGTTAATTACACAGGAAATGGCTCGAACAATGATAATGTATTCCAAAATTGATAGATATTTTTTGGATACATGCAGTGCATACATAAATTCACATTTAAAAGAGACTAATTCTCATAAACAACAATGAAAAAACTCCCTACGATATGTGGAAAGGAATACCAACAAAGCACTTCAGAGTATTTGGAAGCAAATGCTACATCAAAGGAGAAGATAGAAAATGGGAAAGTTTGACTCTTGTGTGGACAAAGGAGTACTTGTTGGTTACTCAAGTACAAGGAAAGCATACAAGTGTTACAATATGAGATTGAACAAAGTTTTGGAAAGCATCAATGTAACAATTGATGAAACAGATGGACGAGAATCAAAGGAAGAAGAAAATCAATCAGTGGAATAGATTTACGAAGAAGAATCAAAAGATGAAGAAGAAGTAGAAGAGGAAGATGAATAATATTAGACAGAAGTAGAAGAGCAAGTTTATCAAGTGCCTCCAAAGAAACCTAGCAAATGAGTATAAAAGAATCATCCTTTAGATCAGATTATCAAAAACAAGGATGCAGGAGTTGAGACTAGAAGAAGAATTCATTCACTAGAACAAATGCACCTATCACTCTTATCTACAATTGAACCAAAGAATTTTGAAGAGGCCAAAAAGTATGAATTATGGACTAAGGCCATGGATGAAGAATTGGATCAAATAAAGAAGAATGACACATGGGAATTGGTTCCAAGACAAAAGAATAAGAATGTGATTGGCACATAGTGGGTTTTCAGAAATAAATTGAATGAATATGGACATGTTACAAGGAACAAAGCTAGATTGGTATGTAAAGGATACACACAAGTTGAAGGAATTGACTTTGAAGAGACATTTTCCCCACTTGGCACACTGGAAGAAATCCGATTGATTTTATCTTATGCATGCTCCAAGAATATTAAAGTGTATCAAATGGACGTGAAATCAACTTTTATGAATGGGGTACTTGAAGAAGAAGTCTACATCAGATGGACTTTAGTTTTCAGAGGACACATATTATGTGTGAAAATTGAAGAAGGACTTGTATGGTCTAAAACAACCTCCTAGAGGATGGTACTCCAGACTGGATAAATATCTACAGCAGGAAGGGTTCAGAAAAGTGAGTGCAGAAAACAACCACTACATAAAGGTAACTCAAGATGGTGTTTTATTAATTCAAGTTTACGTTGATGATATTATTTTTAGAAGTACCGATGACAGGTTAAGACAAAAATTTGTAAAGGATATGCATAATGAATTTGAAATGTCATTATTCAGAGAACTATGCTTCTTTCTGGCTCTTCAGATAGATCAAAGAAACCAAGGAATTTTTATTTCTCAAACTAAGTATACCAGAGAAATGCTAAGGAGGTCCAGAATGGAACATTGCAAACTAGTTACCACTCCTATGCAAACTAGTTACCACTCTTATGCAAACCAGTTGCAAGTTGAGGAAAGATGATGATTCAAAGTCTACAGACTAGAGGAAATACATGTCAATGATTGGTAGCTTACTATATGTGACAACATCCAGACTAGATGCAATGCAGGAAGTTGGACAGGGGGCACGATTTCAAGCAACACCAAAGGAATCACATGTATTAGTAGTGCAGAGGATTTTTAGATATCTCAAAGGAAAAAAAGAGTTTGGATTATGATATCCAAAAGGAAAAGATGTATCACTTATTTCCTACACATATGCAGAATGGGCAGGTCACATTGATGATCGATGAAGAACTAGTGGAGCAATGTTCTACTTGGTGAGTGTTTAGTATCTTGGCTAAACAATAAACAATCATCAATATCTTTATCTATAACCAAAGAATAATATATTGTAGTAGCAGGATGTTGTACACAGTTTCTATGGATGAAACAAACTTTGAAATATATACAGGCTGAGTATGATGATCCCATTCCAATCTATTGTGATAATAAAATCACCATCAGTATATCAAAGAACCTGGTGATGCACTCAAAAATGAAGCGTTCAAATCAAGTATCACTTTCTACGAGAATAGGTTGGAGAGAAGAACATCAAAGTTGAATATGTGGGAAAAAAAGAACAAGTGGAAGACATCTTTACAAAACCACTTCCAAGGGAAGCCTTTGAGTATCTTCTCCAGATACTTGGAGTAATTTCTACTCCAAAATGAATGCTTTTGAATTCTTATCTTATATGTCTTAGATCTACACGAGGAAGCACCATAAAGAGGATAGTTCAGGTTGAGAGATCAATTTCAGGAAGAGTTTAGTCAGGGAGAGTATCCCCAAGGACAGTTCAGTTAGGGGGAGAATCCCCAGATGGAAAGATACATTTTACATTGATGAAAAAAGGGGAGAGATTTATCAGATGCAGGATAGAGATGCTTGGAGAAAGAGCACAGAGGCAAGGTTCCAGGGGGATCGATGGTCACAGGGGGAGCATGAGTGATATGACATCAATATTGCATCATATTGTTTCCATCAATGTCAAAGGGGGAGTTTTTTTATTATTTTCATTGGTTTTCATTGATTCCAACCTTTGAAGAAACTCTGGTAGTGAATTCTGGTAGCACAAAGGTTTGGGTAATGGACCCAAGTTTGTTTGATATATAATTGTATGCGTTTTAATATATTTGAAGGTAATCTTATTCTATATGGATAGTACATGTCATTCCATTTTCGGTGGTATGTGTAACACCAGATAAATCCTCATGGTTAGAGAGTTATGTCCATGTGAAGTTGTAGAACCCTCATGAGTCATCTAGAAGCCCCAAAAGTTGAAAGTAGTCAAAGTGGTTGAAAAGAAGAAATTAATTAAATAATAAACTAAAGTGATGAGTGTACTATAATTCAAAGTGGATACAAAATATTTTTTTTAAATAATAAAGTTAATGGATAAATTACTAAGTGGACAAGTGGTTAGAAGTGGGTTAGCCCTAAAATAAGGAAAGTGGTTTAAGATGGTTAGAAGGTAATCCCTTGAGGAAGTTATTTAAAAGTATAAATAAGAGGCAAGGGTCTCTCATTTCAATTACACTTGAGAATATGGAATATATACAAGTGACTGAGGAAACCAAAGGATATCTAAGGCAAATTTCAGAGGGAAGGTGAAGTAAAGAAGGCTGGAATTCAAGGGAGGATAAATTCTTTTGATGATGATTTATAAGGTATGTTATTTATAGGTCATCTCACATTTTTCGCAATAAATTTTTTGTAGAATGATTCAGACCATGAAATATGGAGGAAGTTGAAGAAAAATATCCAAGTAGTTGTGATAAACATTTCATCTCGTGGGTCATTTTATTTTTGAAGTTACACTCTATGGAAAATAGGGTTTGTAGCTAATACTGAAACTAGTCTAAAACAAGTGTTTCAGATAAAAATGTCATAACTTCTTCATAACAGATCCAAATTCAGTAAGACAAAATGTATTGGTTATAGTACATTCTATATTATTGTGTGTACCATTTTCATATCCATACAACAAAATTCCATGGGGGGAATTCTCTACAAGTTAAATCTATAGAATAAGCCAAAATTCAACAAGGTATGCCATTTTTCTATAACTCATTTTTTGGGAGGTTCCAGGAAGTGAAACCTAGAGAAATTACAGACAAGATGCTCAAGAAAATTATTTACTATTTTTAGACCTTTATTCGTTACAGGTACATATTTATGATTATTGAAAGTTAGGGTTGTTGACTAATCAAAAAATAATCATGTGAGACTAAAGTAAAATTTGATGAAAATGCTAATCTCTTGTTAAGGAAGGTTTGTAGGTATGTGATCATATACACTAGGTTTGTTACAAAGTTACAAATCATATTTGGATGATGAAATTGATGAGGGATTGTTTTTGAGGTATAGGTACAGGTTGATGCATGGTTGATGCATGGTTTAGGTTATTGGTACAGGTTGTTTGGTGCAGGTTGATTGGTATAGGTTGACAGTGATAGGTTGACAATGGGAGTGGTTGATTCAGTGACAGTGACATATTTTCCACATTTGGTATTTATATTTTAGGGTGGTTGGATGGGGAAAGTAAAGGTGGTATAGCCACCTTTCGGTTGTAGTCGAAGAACATAGGGGTTGTATCCTGCTTCTGGTTGTATCCAGAGAATCAAGGAGTTGGAGCTTCTCTCAGGTTGTAGCATGAGAAACTAGGGGGTTGGAGCCTCCTTTCAGTTGTAGCTGGAAGACAAAGGAAGTTGGGGCTTCCAATGAATGTAATTTTTAAATACATATAAGAAAAAATATTCCTTGGTTTTCTCCTGCTTTCGGTTTCCACGTAAAAACACTGGTGTACTGTGTATGTGTATTATTTCTCATTTTTTTATGGTTTATTTACTCTGAAAATATTGGATGATAATTCGACATTGATATAAAACTTTAATTTTATGGTTAAAAAAGATTACATTTCTCTATTACTGATTCACCCCCCTCTAAGTAATCGAAGAGTTACAATCATTGGGGACAATGGATCTTAATTTTCAATAATTTTTTATGATAGTTTCCTTAGAAGGAAAGGAAATCAAGCTTATATGTATCCAAGATAAACCTTGTAAAGTGATAATATCTAAAAACATGATAAAATTACTAAAAAAGGGGACTATGGTGCATTTGCATAATTGTTCTCACTATAGGTTCAAAGATTTATATCCTTTTCTCCATTGGATCTCCAAAAATTTATCAGCAATCATTCCAAGGTATTTGGAGAGATGTATAATTGTATCCCAACTTCTCAATATTATGACCATGCTATTCATTTGCAACTGGGAAGTGTACATTCATTCTTCCATGTTTCTTTCTTAAACAAGTTAATCGGTGACAAGATCCCATTCCAAACTGTTTTACCAAATATTAATGGAGAAGGGAAAACATATTAGAACCAAAAAAAATACTTGAAACAAGAATTAATAAGGTGAAAAATCTACCAATTAATGAATATCTCATCAAATGGAAGAACCTACTAGTGGAAGAGGAAACATGGGAAGAAGATTTCTTCATCCAAAAACACCTACGATTAGTCAAGTGTTGAGGAAAACACTTGTTTAAAGGGGAGGGGCATGTTAATCCCTAGTAAAATCTCCACAAGAAGAATAAATACCCTTATTAAGCCTTAGATACTAAATTATTACATGCCTAGTGTTATATTAGTAGGTCATATAGAACCTTTCATTGTACCCTTTCATTATAACTACACCCTTTGTCTCCTCTATATATACCAAGGAGATATAGTCTTAGGATAATATTATATTTTCTTGTACATTAAATGTATTGTCAAAGGAGGTTTTCCCATCAAGGTGTACTATTATTCATTTAATTTTTATCATTATCATGGTGTGGGTTCATAACAAAAACATTTAACTATGTTCTTTAAGACTTTATATAAATATATGTCATTGATTTGATAGTAGTATTGTCCGAAACTCAGGTTCTGATGGTTCATCACACTTCTCCTGGAATCATTCGATTAGATAGTTGAACAACATTAGGAAATAGTCAGTTGGACGATCTATCAAAATTCTACATCCATTAGTCGAGTAGTCAACTAGCCTTTTGGTGGGATAGCCGACTAAGAATCAAATATAGTTGTTCATTGGATCAACCAACCCAAAAATCGACTATGTGTTAGATGCATGGATGGTTGAGTTGAGGAACCTCTAAAATTCTACTACACAAGGCATATTTCATGAAGTCAATTATAATCACCAATGATTCTATGTGGAAAAGATCTTCCCGAATTCTAGGAGGTTGGTTAGATCTCGAGACCATAAGTGGAGGACCAAATGGGTCATTATTACAAAATATGTTGAATGTGTTAAATTGTTAAATATGCATTGTGATGTCCTGATACAATTCATTTTTATTAAGTGGTGTAATGATTTGTTTAGACACAAATGATATTTTCTAAAGTTATTCATCTTTGATTATCTACATTTTTGTTTATTTGTTTCCTATTAGGTTAAACCGAACCAATAACATGGTATCATAGTGACTAGTTTAGACCTAACCTATTGTATGGAAACCTCATTGAGTTATATCTATTTGTGATTGACTTTGGGTTAGTGATTTGTTTATTGTAACTTGTGGAAACAAATAGGATTTTTTTAGATATCAAATATGGATTCGAAGATTGGTCCTATTGTTTTCAATGGATCAAATTATGCAATATGGGAACTAGACACGGAAACCTACTGAAGAGTAAAGGACTATGAAAATATATGAAGAATGCAATTCCATAAATGAAAAAATATTAGATGGAGTTCATTGTATAAGAAAAGAAGGATGACTCTGTGGGGGTCATCATGACCTATATCTTGCGGGAGATTTGGTTCCATACCAGTAGAATCGACTACCCTCATTAAGTATGAAATAAGTTGAATAATTTATTTGACAAAGTCAATGAAATCCATGTCATGTAATTGGAGAAATAGTTGATCTCTCTTGATCCTCATTCTTTCAAAATAATTGAGGACTATTCGACATGTGCGAAATATATGTAGTTGAAATTGAGGGAATGTGGACACAATTATTAGGAGAAAGATGTACAAATAATCATGTTGGTCCTAATGAGTTTGAGAACACCATTTGATATCTTTGTTTCAACTTTTAGAACCAACTAGCATATATGCAACAAATATCGTAAGGATTATACCTTTAAATCTTTTTGTGTCTTACTGATCACTAATCAACATAGATTTTTGATAAAGGAAAGCTTGGTGGAAAACATGAAGCTCTCTTTATCAAAGGAAAGGTAAAGGTGAATCATAAGGAAAGAGGATAGTTTGATATCTCTATACAACGACCAAAATACCTTGACTAGAAACCTAAAGGACCTTGGAAGAATTGTAAGAACAAGACATGTCAGCATTATGGAAAGGATAGACATGTGGAGAAAGATTATTACAAGAAGAGATACTATTTAGAGGATAAGGTTAAGAAACTTGAAGGATATGCGTTTTTTGTTTTTTGACCTACTAATAATTTCTCCTTCCAATTTGGAACTTCTCAAGCATTGTTCTCTCAAAATGAATGGGTATTCCATTATAGATGCACTCATCGTATGACTAAGGATGCTTCCTTGTTAAAATCCTTGGATAAATATATTGAGTGAAATATCTACGTTGTTGATGAATTTTCTATCGACATTGTTGGTTTTGGTGATGTTTCCTATCAATATGGAAAGATTATCTATGTCCACCATGTGTTGAACCTAAGTGAAATTTTGCTCTATGTTTCTTAATTAACACATCTAGGTAGGATTGTGGAGTTATGTCCAGGTCAATTATTTGTCCAAGATATGAATAAAAGTTAGTCGATTATCGTTGGAGGCTTTCTCGACCTAAAGGATAATATGTATAGGTTTTTCAACTCGACTTGACCTGAATCTAAATGGATTTCTCTTATTGATCATACTAATGAATGAATTCAAATTTCAAATTTGGCATGAATGAATTGGAAACCTAATTTTTTAAGTTTGTATTCAATGGAAACAAATAATATGGTTTTTGGTCTACCAAAAGTATTTCCCCTTAATACATTATGTAGAGGATGTGTGTTGGGTTAACATCATCAAGCACTGTTCGAATTTGGAAAAGGGCGGTGAGCATAGAACATCATGGAGTTGGTTCATAGTAATATTTTTTGCATCAATCTACCTTCCTTGGAAGGTGAAAGGTACATTTTTACCTTTATTTATGATCTCTCTCATTTCACTTTTGTTTATTTTCTAAAAAACAAAAATCATGTGTTTGAAAAGTTTAAGGAATTTAGGGCCTTTGCTGAAAATCAATGTGGTCAGCCCATCAAGTGTAAGACAATGGTGATGAGTATGTGAATAGACCTATTGAAGAATACATTGTTCAATATGGTATTGAATGGTAGTGGTTAGTTCATCATACTCATCAACATAATGACATTGTAGAATGTAACAATCAAATATTAATAGAAATGGGTAGATGCCTTTTGTAGGATAAATAGTTTCCTCCTTTCTTTTGGGATGAAGCACTCTATTGTGAAAATTACATCTTGAATCAAAGTTCAACTCAAGTTTTACATTCTATTACTTCGATTGAATGATGTAATGGGAGAAATTCCTCTTTTTGCCACCTCCATGTGTTTGTATTTGTTTCTTGGGCTCATATTTCATATGACTATAGAAATAAATTGGATGAAAAGAGTCATGCTTACATCATGATGGTATACTATCAAGAGTCTAAAGCCTATCTATTTTTTGAACCTATCAAACAAGAGATCATTATCATAAGAAATGTATGGTTTGATGAGAAATATTTATGCATTAAGTTGTTAAATGTCTCCTCTAGTTTACTACAGGATGGTCCCTTTGATGTTTTTTTTACAATGGATCTCTTGTTCATTTTGTTAACCATTCGAATAGAAAATCAAACTATGTTCCTATTTTGACTTGTCTTCCATCTCCTTCGAATAAAATTGTTCCAACTTCCAATCGACCTTCTACAGTGGACATCAGTTCACCCCTTTCTTTCCTACATAGAGGGTTTGTTAAGAGGATTGAATCTGATGTTTATGACGTCGATGATATTTCTTAAGGCTGACAAACTAGCCGTTAGAATAAACATGTCATCATTTCTTTGATGACATATATTATTGAAACTTGTGATCCTATCACCTACTCAGATGCACAAGGAAATCCTGAATTGGATTAGGCTATGAAAATTGATATGGATTCTCTTTTGAATAATCAACATTGGGATTTAGTTCCTCAAACTCAAGGGAATAACATTATGAAGTGTTGATGGGTATACAAGACCAAATTTACCTATGAAGGTGTTTTTAAGTGTCATAAATCTCACTTGGTTGAGAAGATATTTTCTCAATAAGAAGGCATAGAATACACTGAGATATTTTCCCCTATTGAAAAACTAAATTCCAGTCAATTGATTCTTTCCCTTGTTGCTTTTTTTGGATGGAAGATCCACTAGATGGATGTGAAGAGTTCCTTTCTTCATGTGGACCTATCTAAAGAAATTTTCATGGAACAACCTCCTGGTTTTGTGATAGTTTCTAACCTTGTTTTTCTATTTCAATACTCTATTTATGGTTTGAATAAATATTTTGGAGGTTGGTCTGCTATGATCAACTGTTTATTTCTTCATCTTTATTTCAAACTTTGTGAATACAATCACACTTTATATGAACTCCATACTCATGGAAATACATTGATTGTTGTTGTATATGTTGATGACCTTGTCATAACTAGAAATAACATTGATGCTATTATTATATTGAAGAAACAACTTGTTGACTCCTTTGATATGATAAATCTTGGTCTTCTGCACTATTTTTTGGGTATTCAACTATTACCTCTATCTGATGACTTATTCATTTCTCAGTCTAAATATGTAATGGATCTGTTGAAATGTTCTAGTATGGAAGAATATAATCCATGTGCTACTCCTTTTTAGTTTGGAGTTAAGTTGAGTATAACTTGTCACTCTCCCAAAGTTAATGCTATTCTCTATCGACAATTGGTCAAAAATCTTATTTATATTACTCACAGTCGACCTGACATTTATTTTATTGTTAGTGTGGTTTCATTTTTTATGTATGTTCCTAGATAAATCCACTAGAAACATGAAAAAAATAATTTTCATTATATCAAGGGTACCACTCGTCTTGGTATAAAAAGCTGTCGAAGTTCAAATTCGTTAGTCGAATTCACCAACTCCGACTGAGAAGGACATAATGATTATTGGAAGTAAAATTTTGGCTATGTGTTTCACTTTAGCACTGAACCATTGGTTTGGCCATGCAATAAATAGAAGTTAGCCTCTTTTTCGAATACAAAACAAGAGTATCATGGAGAGTATTAAGAATGAAGCCAACATTGATTCACCATATCTTAGGTGAACTTAGATTTCCTATACTGACCTTGAATACACTCTACTATAATAATCAGAGTGCGATTCAATCTTCTGAAAATCTTGTTGTACATGGAAAAATGAAGCATGTCGAGCTCCATGCTCACTATTTGAGAGAGTTGGTTCACGACAAATTTGTCACTCTATATATTTTAGCACAAATGATTGTATTATTGATATATTTGCCAAACATTTTTTTAAGCTAAGTTTATCAATCTTAGTTCTATGTTTCAGATTCAGGAAAGTACAATTGGGGGGGTTTCCTACTAACTTAATTTCACCTTCTGAATATATGGATACATTTCTTGATGGGTGGGGGTGTTAGAACCTCAGGTTGTGAGGGTTCATCACACTTTTCCTGTAATCAATCTATTCGATCATCAACCAGTAGTTGAAAACAACTGGTCAAAAAATTGATCATAAGTATACATCAATCAATTGAGTAGTTGACTATCCTATCAGTTAGAAAGTTGACTAGCAGTCGAAGACAGTGAGTCGATGGATCAACTAGTTGAGCAATCGATTATGATTCGGATGCATGTATGGTTGGGTTGAGTAACCTTGATGAGCCAAGTAGACAATGCCTATTTGATGAAGTCAATTCTAACCATTGAGGGTTGTATGTGGACAATATCGTCCTTATTTCTAAGAAGTTTGTTAGATATTGAGACTATAAATAGAGGACCCAATGGGTCATTATTACAAAATATGTTGAAATGGTTAAAATGTTTAACATGCATTTTGATGTCTTGATCATAATGCGTTGTAATTAAGTGTTGCAATGGTGTATTTAGACACAAATGATCTTTCCTAAAGTTATTCCTATGCAATTATCCACAGTTCCTTTTATTTGTTTCGTATCAAGTTTCACCCAACCGCAAAAAGGTATATTTTTCCTCTTATTTCCTATGGATCCATTGATATACTGGCTGAATAAAGTTTGATCAATTGTGTGAATCAAATAATTTTAAACTAAATATTTTGTTATACATATGGTGTCAGACATGTTTTTTTGAACTAGAACTTGCTTGAGATAGCCCTAAAAAATAATACTATTTATGAGGAAGGATTGATTGGTAGTTCTTAGTGAAACCACACAATGAAAAAATTATGCTCAGAAAAGGGTTTTCTAACCCTTTCACATGCTAACTCTTGATGAAAATACTATGCTATAAAAATGGTTAGAAAACCCTTTCCTGTGCAATCCATCCATAAGATTATTATTCTTATGAAAGGGTCATCCAACCATTCTCCATGGTTCCCTATAATGAAAATATTATGATCAATAAAGGATTAGACAACCCTTCCTTATATTCCCCATAAACAAATACCATGCTTTAGAAAGGGTTGTTCAACCCTTCTCTACAATCCCTATCAAAGATAATGCTATGCCGAAGGAATAGTCAACTGGCCCTTCCCTTGGATATCCCTTAATAAGAATGCTATGCCTCAAGATGGGTCAGTCTAAATTATCGATGCTTCCCCATAAGAAAAATATTATTCTTCAAGAAGGGTCAACAAAAAACTCCTTGATGTTAGTACTATGCTTAATAAAGGTATATTCAACACTTCCATGGGACCCTTCAATATGATAATACTATGGATGAGGAAGAGTTGGCTGAACCTTCTATGTGATCTCCCTTAATGAGATAACTATTCTCAAGGAAGGGTCGACAAAAACTTACTCCTTCCCGTACACATTGAAAATGATATGATCAAGAAACAGTTAGATGACTAGTCCTCAAGCTCCCTATTTGTGTGAGTATTATTCTTTAGAAAGGATTTGATGAACTTTTGCCAATAATTTCATTTAAAAGAAATCTATGCTTTATGAAGGGTTGGTTTAACCTTCACTATGCTTTCCCAAGACAATAATACCATGATTGAGAAATGTTCGATCAACTCTTCTGTGATATGCACATCAATGGGAATACTATGATTTATAAAGAATTAGTGGAACCTTCCCTTGGATCCTCCATGACATAAATATAGTTCTTGAGGAAGGGTCTATTGAACTTTCCCTTGGGTCTCCCTAAATTAGAATAATATGCTTGAGGAAAGGTTAGTCAAGCCTTCCCCAAGATCCCCCTCTAGTTGGAAGTTATTTTTGAGGAAGGGGTGGATGACCCTTCCACTATATGCTCCATGACATGAATACTATAAGTAAGTGTTGATAAAACCTTCTCCATGCTAGCCATTTATGATAATACTATGCTACGTGAAGGATCAATTGACCCTTCCTTAAGAGCCTACTATATGTGGAAACTATTCTTGAGGAAGGAATCATGGTATTTCCTTCCATTGGATACACCAAAAATGTTAATACCATCTCTAAGTAAGGTTCCATCAACCCTTCTCTATGCTACCCTTCCATGAGAGTGATATTTTGGAGTTTGTTGGCACTTCCCTATGAGTCCCTATATGAGAATACTATGGTCGAGAAAGGGTCATTTGAATCCCATGTATCTCCTTTATGGAAATAACTTGTTTTAGTAATATTCCACCAATCATTCTCTAGGATCCCTTGGAAAATATTTCTATACTCGAGGAAGAGTTAGCTGACCCTTCCCATAGATCCTCATCTATGTGAAAACTATAATAGAATAATAGTTGTATGGCCATTCCAATTTATGTCCCATGATGTGAATACCATCCTTAAGGAAGGATCAATTTACACTTATCCATGTTCCCCCTTCATTATAATAATATGATGGAGGAATGAACAACCAAACCTTCATTGGGGCCATTTACAAAGATAATATACTGGAGGAAGTGTCGCCTGATCCATTTTATGGATACCCCATGATGTGAATACCATCCTTTAGGAAGGCTCGATGAGCCATTATATATGCTCCCCTCCATGGGAATAATATGCTATATGAAGGGTTGATTGATCATTGTTTTATATTTCCCTCAATGAGAAAACTATGATTAAATATGAGTCAATTGATCCTTCACATTTCTTCCCCATAATCATAATACTATGAGTGAGGAAGGGTTAGACTAATATTCCTTATGATCCACCTCAACATGAATATTAGGCATTAGAAAGGGATATCCAATGCTTCCATATTATTCTATATGACTCTAATACCATTCTTGAGGAAGGGTCAATTGACGCTTCTCAATTATCTCCCTAAGTGGGATATCTACACTTGAGAATAAGTCAATCAAAACTTACCCATTCTCTCCCATGATGAAAATACTATCATTAATAAAAGTTTGGACAAACCTTCCATAAGCTCCCCATCAACATGAATACCATGCTTTAGAAAGGGTTAGATGAACATTCTAAGGGATCCTTTGTGATTTCAATACTATGCTTAAGGATCACTGACCCTTCCCTTAGATCTCCATCAATAAGAATAATGTTATTGAGGAAGGGTCAAATAACCCTCAATGGTGCTCCACCACAATGAATTTTATTTTTTTAGTAAGGTTTGGTTGAAATTTTCTTGTGCTCTCCCTCAATATCAATATTATTATTTAGAAAGGGTTGGACTGCAATTCCATGGTATCCACTATGACACTAATATTATGCATGTGTAAGGGTAAGATAACCCTTATGTAATGACCCTAGTTAAATAAATATCTAAAGATTATAAAGTAAAATTAATTAAAGAAAATGATTGTGATTAACTAAGTAATACTCTAACTACAGACCACATTTAATGACCTGAGAATTATGATTTAAAAGACCAATGAAAATGTTATAAAATGGTGGCGTATCTAGAGAGGGATAGCCATGGACCCCGAGAAGATAAAACATTAAAGAAAAACGAAGGACGGAGGACGGGGGGTGGTTGTGAAGTAAATGCGTGAGTCGACAGGGAGGAATAAGGGATGGGAAGAGGGGGATGTGTGCACCATTCGACAGGGATGGATGCGGTGGATTGAGTTTTTCCGTGAGCAGAGAGCCTCTAGACGGTGGTGTTTATGCTCTGAGCAACGATTTTCTGTGCACTGTTGTATTTTTGTGGACTGTGGCATTTTGATCAGTTGAGCCACTGAGTTGCTGAAGGTTTTGGGCATGGAGGGCCAAGATATCCGTAGATATCTTGGGGCTAGGTAGTTTTCCTAGTTGGCAGGGAGGACAGTAGTTTTGGGCAGTTATTTTCCTGTTTGTGGCAGGGTTGATCTAGTAGCAGGAAGCAGGAAGGCAACAGCGAGGCACAGAGGCAACATAAATTAGCATCAGAACCAGGTACCTTGTTAAGTTATGTATTTATTTCTTTCTGCCATGAAATCAATATTTATTGATAAATCTCAGTTACTAAAGTTGCTGTCATGAAAATCAATATTATGCTAGGAAGTTGTTGTTTCATTTTACTTAAATAAAAATGTTTATGAAACGTAATGATGTTTAGAAGTATATGGTCATTACACCTTAAGATAAGTCCCCCATAGCAAAAACAATATAATCAAGGAAGGGTTAATAAAACTTTCCTTCAGTTCCCCCTCACATGAATACCATGCTTTAGAAAGGGTCACTTGAAACTCCATTT
The DNA here is from genome assembly GCA_000966675.3 of Picea glauca. Classification (NCBI taxonomy): domain Eukaryota; kingdom Viridiplantae; phylum Streptophyta; class Pinopsida; order Pinales; family Pinaceae; genus Picea; species Picea glauca. The sequence continues at coordinate 103,581 of JZKD02S1750271.1, forward strand.
GATCCTATATAACACTTGTACTACACATGAGGAAGGGAGGGTTTTTCCTTTCTTAGTATCTTTATTGATGACCAAATAGTATAAGAAAAAAGGTTCAATTAAACCTTCATCAGGTTTCCCCTCAACGACATCACTATGTTATAGAAACAATGACTATTGTTAGAACATCTTAGAATTTTAAACTTTTTTGAATTTTGTAATCTTTTCGTTTTTACCTTTAAAAACAAAAATCACCAAAAAACTTAGGAAAATCACTTTCAAATTTGAATAAATTCATATTCGTTATTTATCAACAGGCACTTACAATATCATCCGTCAAAAGTTTTGGCTAATATGATCAAGTGGTTCTCATGTTCTCGGATTCATAAAGTTGCGCGATCGCTAAGAACAAGCTTCCAATGATTAGTTCAAGACTTTACACTTCGGGAAGATTTCTATCATCATTCCAACGAAATCCTCGAAGTCTCGAAGCTCTGAAGTCTCAAAGTCGTTTTTCCTCCAAAATATGTTAAAAAGATCTGTGGATGAGTCACTGGACACCTATCATAAAAATCTATCATGGGCTGACATGTGGCATGTATTTTTAACATTTATATCAAATCATTCACCTATTTTTAGATGACACGTGTCACACATATTTTCTTGACATGTCATTAAAGATGTTGTCATCATTGCCATGTCACTCCAGAAAATTGTCCGTTGGGAGGAAAATAAATGAGTGACTTCAGGACTACCGAAGTATCTAAATGTCGAAGGACTTGTTGTCATAATGAATTAAAAAAACCTTAAAAAAAGAAAATAAAACATCAAAATAAGTGAATTAATCAGTATTTACTTTTTTCCCGAATTTGGCCTTCAAAGGATCACTATTATCTTACATACAAAACTCCCGAATATTGAAGTCCCGAAGTACTTAATGATAAAAATATTTCAAAATATGATTAATTAAAACATAAAATGATTAATTACTGATTAGCTTCTCTGGGAATTCGTCTTTCGAAATATTTTCGTTGTTCTACTTTCAAAACCTCTGAATGTTGAACCACCAAAGATTAATTACATCTATAGCTGGTTAAAGTTTAAAATATTTAGATAAATATCACAATGCCAGGTAATAAATTCCATTGATTTCTTGAATAAATGTTTTGTCAGTAGATCAATTAAAAGATTGTTAGACTTTATTATCTTCATGAATAAAATAATTTCGAACTTCAAATCATTATGTCATTTGCAATAAGATATTTTGAGTGATTGAAAGCTTATAATTTTTTCTTATCACAATAAGGTTAATTTCGTTTTCTATAATTATGTCTCCATGCAAAGCATGGAAGAAGAAGGAATCATCAGTGGAGGACTCCAACCCTAACATGGATATTATTTCAAACACTACTGCTAGAATTACAGACGCTATCAAGTCTTGGAATCAGGTGTATGCCATTCTGGAGCATGAAATTCTTCTCTACCCTGATGATTCTGCTGAAGAAGATGAAGAAACATTCTCGGCTAAGCTCAGACTGGTGGCTCAGTTAGGATTGCATAGAATTTTTGCTTGGCCAAAGATTATGCCTTACAACAACATGATAAGCTAGGTCCTGGATCATGTAGATATCCCAACCCGAAGTATCTCCAATCACCAGAATACTTATGTTGACTCTTTTCAACCAGAAGACCTACGATTAATGTATAAACTATCATTTGAACCGAAATACACTTATAATTCAACGTTTCCTTTAGATTTTGAGTGGAAGGAATGCACTGAATGTGGTAGAAGTGGTGATGATATAATTAAAACCTAGTGGAGAAATCCAACCAAGTTCAGGACTGACACTCATGGAATATATTCCACAACATCTTTAGATTCCCACTTTTTATATATTTCCATGATGCTCTGTCGGTTATTTGGGAGGAAAAACCCTGCACTTTTCATAGTGGAATGGGTATCTATAATGCATGAAGTTGTCAAAGGATATACTCTCAACTGGGGGAAAATGTTGTCAGATAACTTAGCTAAGTACGCCACTGAGTATCAATATTTGAATTCTAGGGGAACAATGCTCCTTTTTACATGTCCGTGTACATCATGCACACAATCTTCTTTATGACTACATTTCCTCTCATAAAATAGAGCTAGACCCTAGCTTGTTCTGAATCCATACATTTTTATCTTTGGAATTTATGGGAGGAAAACTTCAAAGATTGCTTCTATGAAATCTGTCACAATGTAGTGATACCCATTCATGTGGCCATTTATGGACACCCTCCTCCTAGAATTTCAGAACCTATTATAGGAAATTTGGGCGCAATTGCATATTGGTACATTGAAGAGAATTTCTCTTATATCATAGTATTTGGTTGTTCTGTTTCACCTCACGCCCTTCCAAAATCCTTTCCTAATAGATTGATCTGTAGAGAAGTGGCCTATCAAAAAGTGGTAGGATGGATTACTAAGGAATTGAGAGAAACACAAAATAAATTATGGCCTACCTTTCTTATACAGGTTGGTATGTTCACATTACTTGATTTCGAGCATACGAAGGTTGAAGTAGTAGATTTGGAGGACATCAAATTGGTTGATATTGAATTCAAAAGACATGGTCCTCATAAGGTGGTTGAGAATCATCTATCGCATTTCAATATGAGGAGGTAGATTCATGAAGTTTCCCCTTATGATGATGTTTTCAAAGGAGTCAGAGCTTATGAGGAAGTTCAAAACAAAGTTCAAAAACACAGAAGGACTAGCCTTCCAAATATTTTACAGGGAGAATCTAAGATTTCCTTTTCATCACAGGAAGTATCATCCACAGAGCCCCAACAAGGTAACTCTAATGCATACCGAGATGAAGAAGTGGCAAAGAATCCAAAGGAGTTAATTAAAAATGTAAATATGCCAAAGCTAGGTAAAAAGGATCAGGAGATGTTATCATATTTTGAGGCCTTGATGAAGTAAGGACATGATTTCCCTTTTTCATCATCAGCTACTACTTCTGTTGTTCCAAGTGTCACAAGTCCAGAGAAGTTCATTGCACTTACTCCTACTATTCTCTCACTAACTCCCATAACCACAAGTTTCAAAACTCCTAGTTCAGAGACAATTCATATAGATGAACTCACACCTATTCTACCTGAGGAGATGCCTCCTTCAAGTTTTTTCTTCAACAAGAAAAGAATATCCATCATAAGAAGATAATCTCAGTAGAAGGAAGGAGTGGTCAATAAGAGAAATATAATAGTGTATGATGCACAAGGACAAAACGATTTTGAATTTGCTAAATAAGTTGCAGATTCACTAGGAGCCTTCGCCACTACCAATCAATGGTCAGTCGATAATATTATTAAGCAACTGCAACAAAAATTTGTTCAGGTTGAGCAATTGCAAAATGAGATGCAACGTGTAGAAATGACCTTTCGGAGTAGTGTAATGTCCCTTTCCAAATAGGAGCCTCAGAAGAGAAGGCTTAATGGTCTAAACCACCCCGTTAGACTATAGCCAGGGCCAAAGAGGGGTAAACAGGGTTACTAGAGGTCACTCTAGTCATAGGTGTTATATTCAGAAAGTGACATTGAGCTAACAAGAGTTAATGACGATTTTAAGTCATTATGAGCTAAAAAAATAAGTCAACAGTGAATTAGGGTTTCAACAGTGATTTAGGGTTTCAGCATGATTTAAGGTTTTGGAAAGCTATAAAGGAAGGGTCAGCAACCTAATTCATCATTATATAGATTATGACTTGTCATTGAGGAGAAGAAGCGCATCTCAGGAGAGATAGTTCAGTGTATTCCAGGAGGAAGACACCAATTTGTTGATTTCGGTGTTGAAAGACACACCCTAGTCATCGGGAAGATCATCTAGGTCTTTCATAATTCTTCATTGATTCCACAGTGCTCCCATATTCCGAGTATTATCTTTTAGTTGCTTATTTGTATTCCGGCTAAGATCCTTTTGTCTTTTGATCTAGCCGAGTGTTGTTATTTTATTCAGCCGCAGTTGCTTATTTATATTCTGGCTAAGATCCTTTGTATGTTGATCTAGTCGAGTATTGTTAGTTATTCAGCCGCATTCGACCATTTTGTAATCCATAGAGATATCATAATACAAACTTTGCAGTCCTTTGTCACGCTTATTATTTGTATGATCATTTATATGATGTAAAACTTTGATCCTACACACACATTAGCAACATTTCCTAGACTAGCCAAGTTAGGAACATTACAGTGGTATCCGAGCTTTAGTCCTACAAGCCTGTGAATAAAGACAATGAGTGCAGCAAAAGACCCAGAGGGGCGTGAACATGTAGGTGACAAATATGTCACTTACAACAGGCATCAAGAAAGAAGGCATAGGCCTGATTTCCCCCCTTTTTCTCCTAGCTCAGAGGAAGAGGAAGATGCACACAGAGAAGCAGAGAGAAGGGCAGAGCATGAGGCTGAGCGCGAGGCAGAGAGGATTCTAGGAGACAAATATGAGTGACCAGAGGGTAGTGGCAAGGCCCCCATAGATCCAGAGGCAACTTTCATCTAGGTTATCAATGGTATGTTAGCTAATCAACGGACCATGTCTCAATCCTTGGCACAGGTGGTTGATATATTGGCTAGAGTGGGCACCCTAGATACACAAGTCTCGCATGCAGCACAGGTGAACTCGGGAGTAGGAAGTAGACCCCAGTCACCCTCTCATACATACACCTATGCGAGTAGGATTCCCAAACCCTTATTTCCCAGTTTCCAGAGGGCACCCCCAATAGCAACACCGCCACCAATAGCACAGAGGCCACCCACTCATGCCGATGACATTGTAGAGTATAGGAGGGAGTATGCAGCATTGGGTTGTGACTTCCATTAGGACATGACCTTAGTCGAGTACTGTGGACTCAGACTCATGAACCACCCCAGAGAGCCATAGAGGGGAGGACCACAACAACAGAAGGGGTATAACCTCGATTTCATCCTAAAAGTTGGGAAATTCACCATCCCTTCTTTCGACAGATCGTCCAAATACACCACGAGAGATTGGGTACAAAAGCTAGACACATATTACAAGCTCAACCAGATGACCAAGGCAGAGGCCATCAGTTTCGTGACCTTACACTTGGAGGGTGAGGCACACGAGTGGTGGTATCATGGAATGGTGATATTGGGTCACAATCGCATCACCTCCTATAGGGAGTTTATAGATAGGCTCATGGATAGGTTTGACAAGAAGGATCCCGAGATACACTTCAGGGATCTAGCCCAGTTGAGACAAATTGGCACAGTAAAGGCGTTCATCATAGAGTTTCAGTGGGTAGCTGTGGCAGTGACAAATATATCAGAACCCAAGCTGATCATGCTATTCACAGAAGGACTCACAGAGCCTTTGAGAGGATGGGTGAAGGCATACAGGCCCCCCACTTTGCAGGATGCCATCCTTCACACTCGAGATCTGGTGGACTCAGTGCCAAAGACTAAAAATTTCTCCAAACCATTTGTGCCCCATAGGGATCAAGACAGGAAGCCATTCCAGAGAGAATGGAAGGGCAAGGAGAAGTTGGATGATGAGACTAGGCGAGAGTTTATGAGGAAGAAGCTTTGCTTCATCTGCAGAGATCCTTGGGTCCCAGGCCACAGGTGCATGGGCAAGGGAGAGATTCATTATATTGAGGTAGCAACAGATAGCGTGGATAGTGAGGAGGAGTAGGATAGTGGATCCATTATTTCAGAGGAGGAGTCAGCGCCAGCAGAGGAGCAACTTCCCCGTAGACCACCGACACCGACAGGAGTCCATCCTCCAGTAGTCCCGCAACTGCCAGAGCAGGCTAACAGGAGGAAACCAACAAAGGGAGGAGTCATAGTGACCCTTTTTAGTGTTCCCAGGTATGATACCCTCCGTATCAGAGGGATTATTCAGGGGCAACGAGAAATCTCCCTGATAGATGGTGGGGCCACCCACAAATTCATCGACGCTTCACTAGTATCGAGATGGGCACTTCAGACCAAGGATTTTGAGGGGTTTGATGTTGCGGTAGCAGATGGCTACACAGTGGAGTGTCTAGATAGAATTCCAAACTTAGAGATGAAGTTAGGCAACTACACAGTGAGAGATACATTTTATGTGGTTGACCTATCGGACACAGATGTAGTGTTAGGAGTTCAGTGGATGATTACCCTGGGAAAAATCACTACCAACTACCAAACCTTGGAAATGGGATTTAGAGATCAGGATGGAAAGAAGGTTGTTCTAAGAGGTATGTCAACAGGAGAACCTAAGAAAGTTTCAAACAAGAGAATGGAGAGGATACTCAGACATGGGGAGGTAGCATATGCCGCAGAATGATTGATCACTACTCAGAAGGATTCATAAGATCGACAACAATACCACACAGAGATCAAGAATTTATTGGGACGACATCAATAGGTCTTTGAGGCAATCCCTCTAGGGAGACCACCTGACAGGGGGTTTGAGCACACCATTGAGTTAGAGGAGGGGGCCAAACCTATGATCACCCCCCCCCCCCCTAATCATCATCCTAGGAGGTTCAAGGATGAGATAGAGAAGGCAATCAAGGAATTGTTGGTGATGGGACACATCAGATCGAGCAACAACCCATTTTCTTCTTCAGTTGTCTTAGTTTTGAAGAAGGATGGAACCATGAGGATGTGCATTGATTATCGAGCCTTGAACAAGAAAACCATCAAAAATCAGTACTGTATCCCACGCATTGACGAGTTGATGGATGAACTGCATGGGGCAGTTTTCTTCTCAAAAATTGATCTACGCTCTGGATATCACCAGATCAGTATCCGAGAGCAGGACATAGAGAAGATGACATTTCGATGTCATTTTGGACACTTTGAGTTCCTGGTTATGCCATTTGGGCTAACCAATGCACCCGCTACATTCCAGTCTTGCATGAACCATATATTCAGGGATTGGTTAAGAAAATCAGTCTTGGTTTTCTTCGATGACATATTGATCTATAGCCGGTCATGGCAAGAGCATATGAGGCACCTGGATGAGGTATTGAGCATCATGGAGGCACAATCATTATATACCAAAGAGTCCAAGTGCGAGTTCGGTATGACATAGATACTTTACTTAGGCCACATCATTAGTGCACAGGGGGTACAAGTGCACCAAGAGAATATCAGGGCCATTCTAGATTGGCTGACGCCCAAGAACGTGATAGAATTGAGGAGCTTCTTCGAGCTGTGTAGCTATTACAAGCGATTCGTCTGAGGTTTTTCTCATCTTGGAGCACTGCTGGCAGATCTTACCAAGCATGGGGATTTCATATGAATCGAGAAATCACAATAATCCTTTGATCACATGAAGGAAGTCATGAGCACTTGTCCAGTGTTGGCACTACCAGACTTCACCCTTCCATTTGTACTAGAGTGTGACACATCTGGCAAAGGGATCGATGCAGTTTTGATGTAGGGAGGACACCCCATTGTATTCGAGAGTCGGAAGCTTAGTCAACCTGAGAGGTTGTACTCCATTTATGACAAGTAAATGTTGGCAATCATGCATTCCTTGACCAAGTTTAGACAATATTTGGTGGGCAGCAAATTCATGGTCAAGACCGATCACAACAGTTTGAAGTATTTCCTTGAGCATAAGGACCTCAGTGAGTGCCAACAGAAATGGGTGACAAAGGTACAGACATTCTACTTTGACATAGAGTATGTCAAGGGGAAGAAGAACATTGTGGCCGATGCACTATCGAGGAGACCTGTGGCATGTTCTTTGATGGAGATTTCAGTAGATTGGAAATCCCACTTGTTAGTGGAATATTCCAAGAACAAGTTTTCTTGTGAGGTGATGGATGGGAAGATACATGATGATCGGTATAGGGTCATTGACGATGTCATATTTTAAAAGGATAGAGTCTAATTGGTGCCAGATTCAAGGCTTAAGAAGAAAATCCTCACCGCTGTTCATGATTCACCTCTAGCAGGCCATTAGGGGTTTTTCAAAACCTACAGACAGATTAGAGAGAGGTTCTCATGGAAGGGTCTCAAACAAGATGTTATGAGACATGTCCGTGAGTGTGTGACTTGCCAACAAAACAAGTCAGAGCATGCTCTTCCAACAGGGCTACTTCAGCCACTCCCCATTCCAGAGAAGAAATGGGAGAGTATATCTATGGAATTCATCACTGGTCTACCCAAGATTCAGGGTAAGGACTGTATCTATGTAATGGTCGATAGATTGACCAAGTTTTCTCACTTCTATGCCATATCGATAGAGTACAACGCAGTTCAGGTAGCTGATCTTTTCTTCATGGAGGTTTTCAGACTTCATGGGTTGTCGAAGACCATTGTCGGTGACAGGGATAGTCGATTCATAAGGACATTTTGGAGAGAGTTGTTTCGGTTGGTGGGGACAGAGTTGACACCTAGCACCAGCTATCACCCTCAGACAAATGGGCAGACCGAGATTGTCAACAAGTGGGTTGAAGGGTATTTGAGGAACTACGTAGGAGGACAACAGAGAAAGTGGGTAAAGTGGTTACATTTAGGGGAACATTGCTACAACACCACCTTCCACATGTCCATTGGTATGACACCCTTTCAAGCATTGTACGGATATGATTCTCCCACTTTGGTAGACTTGGTCTTCGGGGAGAGAAGAGCTCCTAAGGCCAAGGATTGGATCATAGAGAGTTAGGAGATTCTCAAATTGTTGAAAGAGAACCTGTAGATGGCACAAAACTGATAGAAGATAAGAACAGACAGGCATAGGATAGAGTGCATCTTTGAGGTTAGAGATTTGGTTTTCTTGAGACTCCAACCCTACAGATAGTCATCTTTGAAGAACATTGGAGCCAAAAAGCTCAAGCCCAGATTTTATGGTCCTTACAGGATCATGCGTCGAGTAGGCGAAGTTGCTTACGAGATAGAGCTTCCAAAGGGGAGCAAGATTCATAACGTGTTCCACATGTCTTGCCTCAAAAAGGCAGTGGGACAATTCATTAACACATCAGAGGAGATTCCCCCATTGGATGAGGAGGGATAGTTGGAGTTAATTCCGGAGGAGGTTTTGGAGTTCCGAGAGTGGAAACTAAGGATCAGGGTCATTAGAGAGTGTTTGATCAGATGGAGAGGGCTTCCAATAGAGGAAGCTACTTGGGAGAGCAAGTAGGTGTTGCACCCTGGATTGGTATTGCTTGAGGACAAGAAATTTCAGGAAGGGAGGACTGTAATGTCCCTTTCCAAATAGGAGCTCCAAAAGAGAAGGCTTAATGGTCTAAACCACCTCGTCAGACTATAGCCAGGGCTAGAGAGGGGTAAACAAGGTTACTAGAGGTCACTCCAGTCACAACTTACAGGTGTTATATTCGGAAAGTGACATTGAACTAACAAGATTTAACAATGCTTTTAAGTCATTATGAGCTAAAAATAGAAGTCAACAGTGAATTAGGGTTTCAGTAGTGATTTAGGGTTTCAACATGATTTAGGGTTTTGGAAAGCTATAAAGGAAGGGT
>JZKD02S1750282.1:0-17917 GCA_000966675.3 Picea glauca
TTTCAGTTTGATCATGATTTAAAGATAATTTGAGTTTAGACTTACTCTGTTTTGTTAAGGATAGCTAGCTTATGGTCTGGTTAAAGGAAGCTTCCAGTACTTGTAGGGTAAAATAGGACATTTATTAGTTTCACCTGTGTTATATTTAGAACTGCTTGATACTTAGATTAAAAGGTTTTTAAAATGATCTCTCTTTTATGGTTCAAATAGATATGTTGATGATTAGATGTTTAAGATAATGGTAGATAGTCTTGGGTGATTTCTTTAGATTAGGAATAGAAATACCTTTGCTTAACTCATAACTGTTTCCAATTGATTAATTAGATAAGATATGATTAGTTTTAAGATAATCATTAGGATTCAGTTTCTAAGAGTAAGTTTATGTTTTCTTCTCAAAATAACTTTTAGGTAGGAGTTAGAATCTTACCAACACATATAGTGTAGCAGCTCTAAGTTCACTTACCCTGGTTTGACAATTTAGTGTTTTCAGGTAATTAAAATCTTTAATACAATAGCCTGACAGGGTGTTCAAGAAAGCTTCCCATAATCCAAACATGAGGGCTACCCAGAATTACTCTGTGGTGGAGGATTTTTTACAAACCCCTTGCGCGATGTTTCCTTTGGAGGTCCTCCAGAGCTGCCCTGTGTAGAGAAAGGCTCTGTTGTCCGCTTTGGGATCCATTGAGACCTCTAATATGAGAATGATCATGCTTTATACGACGGACTTGAAACCTTTTCTCCCTTACCATGTGTCATTTCAGATAGTAGTGGCTCACCCCATGAAATCTTTCACTCGGAATATTTTTCGTACGGTGGTTGATGAGGGTGCCTCGACCTACGTGATGTCATTGGCGTGTTGGAAGGCCATAGGCCAACCTGTTTTGTCTTTGTCACCTACTTTGCTTACTTCTTTTGATGGTCATTCTTTCATACCAAATGGAATCATCCCTTCTTTCCCTATGTAGTTGGGAGGGAATACCATGTGCATCGAAGTTGAAGTGGTCAATGCACCTCTCGACTACAACCTCCTATTGGGAAGGAGTTAGACCTATGCAATGCATGTAGTGGTTGCCACAATGTTTTGGCCCTTATTGTTTCCACATGAGGAAAGAATCGTAATCATTGACCAGTTTCCCTTCTCCAGGCCCGACCCTTCATCGAGGGAAACCACGGTCCTGATGATTGACAACCCTCAGCCCGACATCGTCAATGTGGGGGTTGGTTTGTGCCCACCTTTGATGGGTACTTTTGATTACCCTCCTCCTTCTAGAAATGTCAATATGATATCAGCTTACCCCGACCATCCTAAGGCTGAAATATTTCAAATGTTGTCATTCTGAATGACTTACTTTAATGATCGGTGGACTCTTCCTTCCCCATCGGCTTTGATGGAAGGGATGGGGCATCCTGGCATGGTCATGCCCTTGTCTAGGGTAGAAGTTGTGTACAACATTGTTCAATAATATTCGACCGACCCCGATCTGACTCTTGCACAGGAGTTAGATCCAGTTCTCGAGCCCATTTGGGCTCAAGGTTCCCTCACCGCTACTAATTCTTTAGACTTTGTCTTGCCCTCAGATGAGGTGATTCTCAAGGCATTGACTGGTCCAAAAAGACCTTGGGATGATCTCCATCACAGATGTTATTTTCTCCTAGAGTTAAGAAGAATAGAGGCAGGTGAATTTGTGTTGACTATGACTGGAGACAAGTCTTGTCTTGTTAATCCTATGGCTACGCATGCAGTTTATGCTGAGGGTAATATGGCAAGTATCACCAAAAAGGTACCTATTGACATCTCCAGAACCCTTGGTGTCATGGAGAATGTCTTCGTCAGAACAAACTGTTCCCCCGAGGAGATTTAGATCTATACATATTTATTTAAGGAATTCCGTGATGTTTTTCTTGGTCTTACAAGGAAATGCCAAGCATTGATCCAAAAATCGTCGAAATTGAGATAATGACTTATCCTGACACCAAGCCGGTCCGATAGAAGCTTCATCCAGTGAATCCTCGGAAAGCATCAACTATTAAGGTTGAAGTAGAGAAACTTCTCAAAGTTGGTTTCATCTACCCTGTTCAGTTGACTCAATGGGTGTCAAATCACGTTCCAATCAACAAAAAGCAGGGTACGATTCATGTGTGTATGGACTTCCATGATTTGAATAAGGCCTATCCAAAGGACAATTTCCCCACCCCATTCATCGATTAGATTGTCGATGAATGCGCAAGTTGTGAGGTATTTTCTTTCATGGATGGTTTTTTGGGATACAACCAGGTACAAATCAAACCGGAGGACCAACATAAACAACTTTTATATGTTTGTGGGGCACATTTGCTTATCGTAAGATGCCTTTTGGCCTGAAGAATGCTGGAGCCACTTTTTAGCGGGCCATGTATTTTTCTTTCCACAACATTAGATATATAGTCGAGGCGTATATCGATGATTTAGCATCACGATCCTGTAAGAGATCTGATCATCCTACGCACCTCCGACTAATCTTTGAGCAATGTCGCTACTATCGGATTCGCTTGAATCCTAACAAATGTAGTTTCTGCATGACGTCGAGTCATCTTCTAGGTTTCATTGTTTCAAAAATAGGGATCATGGTCGATCCTCTAAAGGTTGAGGTGATAGTTCAGTTGCCTCCCCCATGTACAGCCCCTCAGCTTCAAATCTTACAGTGTAAAGCAAATTTTCTTCAGTGTTTTATCACAAACTATGTTGAGATCACTAAAGAGTTCATGTGTTTACTGAAAAAGGGAGTCCCTTTCTTTTGGGACGAAGCCGCTCGACGCTCTCGAAGCTTTGAAATTCACCCTTACGTCTGGCCCTCTGCTCCAGCCTCCCAATTATAATAAGTATTTATTATTGTATTTGGTTGCTGCAGAGTTGACCATCGATACGGTCTTGGTTCAAGAGGATGATATGCTCGAAGAGCATGTGATTTATTACCTGATTCAAGGCTTGGTTGGGCCGGAAATCAACTACTCCCATGTTGAGAAGCTTGCGTTGGCAGTAGTGCATGTTGTCCAGCTGTTCCGTCATTATATTATGCTTTGTAAGACCACTGTCATTGTCGTTGTGAATCTGTTTCAATACAAATTGACACAACGCGTCATCGACAAAAAGATCAGTAGATGGATTGTTATCCTCCAAGAATTTGACTTGGATTTTGTTTACGTGAAATCAAAAAAGTCACTGGTCTTTGTGGAACTTATCTCGAAACTTTCGATCGAATTAGGTGATGTTATGCCCAAAGAATCACCTATTAAAGGAGATATTTTTCTGATTTCATCTTCAAACCCCTAGTATGGAAATATACTAGTCTATCTTCAGAATTTGAAGTGACCCGCCTCTGCTTCTCGTGATGAACATCAACGCATACGCCATCAGGTGTGAAACTATCTCATACTCGATAACACTTTGTATTGTCGAGGTGTAGATTGCTTCCTTCGTCGGTGCCTCATTCAGAAAGAATTGGAACTCATTCTTAACGACTGCCACACTGGAGCATGTGGTGGTCATTTGTCTGGGTTGGAAATAGCCCAAAAGATTCTACGAGCCGGTTACTTTTGGCCGACGTTAATCAAAGTTTGCGTTGAATCGGTCAAGAAGTGCCACCTGTGTCAGATCTTCTCTCAGAAGATTAGGGCACATCCTTCTACCATTTTTCCTGTCATTATTGTTGGTCCCTTTACCAAATGGGGGATTAATTTTACCGCATGCCACCCAATTTCATACAGGGGGCATTGTTATATCATCGTAGCGGTAGACTACTTCACAAAATGGGTCGAAGCTATGTCGACATTTAATAATGATGGCGAGACAACAACTCTCTTTATTTTCAACCAAATAATAGCAAGGTTCAACATCCCGAAGACGATTGTCACTGACCATGACAGTCACTTCTAGAACAAAATGATGTCTGAGTTATCATTAAATCTTGGGTTGAGGCAAGAGAATTCATCACTCTAATACACACAAGTGAATGGTCAGGTGGAAGATGTGAATAAGTCCCTCTAGACTATTATGTAGCGAATGATCAATTCTGCCAATCAAATTAGCATTTGATGTTGTACTCAACATTATGGGATTACCGAACATCTGTAAATATTGCCACCGGTCTCTCACATTTTCAACTCATTTATGGGATGGAAGTAGTTTTTCCTATAGAGTGCCAGATCCCATCTTTGAAGTTGGCAGTACAGTTATTTCTAGACACTTCACCACTTGAGGAATTCTTATTATATCTTGAGCAGCTCGATGAGAAACGTCATGATGCATCCTTAGCCAATGAGGCTCACAAGAAATGAGCCAAGTGTCAGTATGATCGGTCCATTCATCCTTTTATTTTCTCCGAAGACGACCTTGTCCTAGTCTACGACCAAGATAAGGATCCCCTGGGGGCAGGCAAGTTCAAACCCATGTGGTTCAGACCTTTCATCGTGAAAGAGGTCTTAAATAAGGGTGCTTATCGTCTGGTTTACTTTGAGGGAAATTCTTTGGCGGAGCCTAGAAATGGGTTCTACCTCAAGAAGTATTGCTCGTAGGTTGGTCTCCTTGGGTGACTTCTTATACATATGTATAGTTCTTATACAGTTAGTTTTTGTCTTTTTTTATTATGGACATGTCATTATTGATGTCATATTTTGCATTGTTGTAGATGTCAAGTGAATCAGAAGTGTTCCTTGGGTTCGTGGACGATGCCAACTGACACACTCAGAGGCTTGCTTCCACATCTTGGGTGATTTTCATGCCTCAAGGCCAGTTGCTATCTTCTGGAGTTATCTGTCTACGTGATGCTACAAACAATGTCATTGAGTACATCATAGTGATAGAGTTGCTTCATGATGCTTTGTGGCATGGTATCTCTCACCTCCGGGTCTAATTAGATGCACAACTGGTTGTGTCCCAGTTAAATGGGGTTTACTGCATTTATGATCCTAATTTACACTGACAATTCCTTAGGGTATGTCTCTTAGAACGTTGCTTTGATTACATTACGTACATCCATGTTCCTAGGAGATTAAATCAAATGATAGATACTCTAGCTAATCAAGTATTAGATTGACATATTGCACACACATAAAAAGAAGAACACACATACACATGTACATACATTTGTAAAAAAAAAAAGTGATCCATAAGACATAAAGATGTAAACACATATATATATATATATATATATCAAAAAGTGTCAGAGTACATCGGTGGGCGTGAATGAATAAAAATATATATATCCGTTATACATCATGGGGCTTATGCCCTCAAAAATATACAAAAGAGTTCTCTCGGCACATAAAAGGTCCATCCTAGCTAAGCACGGGGCCTGTTGGCCCTGCCATAGTGAACACAAACATTTTCCAAGTGCCATAAGAGTTGTACCCATGTTCATGGCACCCCAAATACGTGAAGCTGCATCAATGGCAGGAGATCCTCAATATCGACCATGGGAACTACACGAGTGAGCGTGGTGAGGTTCCGCTCTACTCGTCTCAAAACTCTCTCAGCCTCTCCAGCTGAAGGTCCCTCTGATGTTGTTGCTGGTACTGCCTCTAGTTAAGGACGCCACCTGGTACATAAAAAAAAACATAGTTGTGATATACTCTAGTACACATAAAAATGATATATATAAAAATAAATTAAAAAATTAAATAACTTTAAAAACAAACGTACCCATCTCTCCTCGCTTGTCTCCAGGAGGTAGAGGCATGTCCGAATCCATAAAAAAGTTGATTCCAACGTAGGGGTAGTCCTCTATCGCTGGAATATACCGTGCCCACTAGTCAAAAAATGCATTGTCGAAGGCCTCTATGGTCCTTCCTCCCCCTTGTCACGGTAGCAATGCCACCCACCTACACACTGTTGGCAAGGAGGTCACACGCCCCCGCACTATCTCTCATGGACTAAGGCTGGGTACCCTCTCAAAGAAAAAGGAGCACAAAACAGTATCAAACCTGAAGTTTTTGTTACTCCGCCCTCGACACTCTGTGAGATACCTCTTCATGCATTCAAGGATGGTCGTACTCCAGTTGAATACTCATGCATTTAAGCACTACATCATAAAATACATGTGTGCCTGGGATGCTTGATGTAAGGCTGCATATCCAACGATTCACTCAATAAGAAAATCTATCACCTTCAGTGATAGGTTGGTAATCTTGTGGATTGGCACCTGAGAACCTACTTTCTCAGTGTCGACCTCACAATGCATTCTGATCAGATCAGTGATGTTGTGGGGCTCAGGAGGTAACATACGCAGATTGACTGGCTCCCCTCTCCTCAAGAGGCCAATCAGAAATTATATATCCTCATTCGTTGGAGTCAACGATTGCCCCTCAAGAATAAACGCCTCAGCGTCAGGGTGCCAATAATCCACCAAGGCATTCAACAACCTGGGTTGTGCCCTCATGAGTGGACACTGGTAGAAATCCCATAACCCACATTTTTTCAATGCCATGATAGCAGCAAGGTCCTCATCGACCAAGACATTGATCGCCTCGTGTTCCCTCTCCCTCCAGTGGACATACATCTTGTCACATGACAAGTTAAGGGGGGAGTTAGCTCTTGCATTTTCATTTTTCAACATGTTTGAGGGTGTACGCGGGATGTTTTGGACATAGTCGCGTACATCCATGGGAAGAATGTTTTCTACCCATTGATGTACATGGGTTGTCCTTGGACATTCTGCGTACACGTAGGGCCGCCCTTTTTAGGAGGGTGCACCCCTAAAAAACTAAAACAAATGCATAGTTGAAGTATGGAAATGCAAGAGGGATGATTTTATACTTACTTGGTCCAAGAGGAAGTTCGTTTCATCCTCTGAAGCTCTCGGAATCAACTAATTTAACAAAGGGGTATTTTTCGCTTTTTGGTTAATTCTCAATTTGCAATGGTGAAAATGAGCTGTCAGCTTCTATTTATAGATTTTTTTGGCCCTTTTTGCCACTTTTTGAATCCTTTTGTCGTTTTATCTCGCTTGAAAATCATTTAATGTGGTTGTTGAGTTTTTCATTGGATGTTACGATGCACTGCACTTTTTGGTTTGGAWTTTTTTTTGGAGATGGGCCACTTTTAAAGGTCCTTTGGTAAAAGTCGTTTTTCCAACTTTTTTCATATAAGTTAGGATTCCACCTCCACTTTTTGCATCTCATTGTMTTTTCTGATTTGCCATAGGATCGATCCCACTGAAGTATGACATGGAACCATCTTTGATGTTTTATAAGTGTGGTGGTTAGGTGGTAGAGCCTACCTTTACATGTATGCCCTAGATAGATCATTGTTACATTTTGGTGTCCATGCCGTCTCTAATGACTTCAGGCTTGGGAGTCCTTGTTAGTCCTATCATGATTACAATATTGAGCCTCATATGTCTGATGTATCATCACTCTTGGCCTCACCCTCAAGACTCCCAAAAATGAGCATACTTTGTTGAATTTCAAGCTCGCTTTGAAATTCAAAAGCAACATCCGATGAGACTACATTTATGCTTCTCAATCTTGTTCAGATTAAATGAGAAAAGAAACCTCTTGGAGTCTTCTTTAAGCCCTTTTCAGAGTCTCTAAACATGAAAATATTGCCAAAAGATCTTGTTGTCCTTCACGCTCGCCAAACTAAAACTTGAAGGTATTTCTGTCTAGTGGTAGTTTACCCCTTTTTCGGTCCAGATGGTCAATTTTACGAACATAGTTATACTCTAGGAACTTTGGTTCACTAGAAGAGTATTCTTAGGTATAATTTTAATCCTTTTTCAGGCCCGAGGGAATAAATTTACGAAAAGGAACCCCCACATAGTCCATAGTTAACCTTTTTTCAGACTCCCTAAAATTGAAAAGATCATTGAGTGATCTTGTTCGTTCATACTCGTTAAATTGGTCCAGAAAAACATCCCCTACGGAGTCCATATTTAAGCTCTTTTCAGACTCCTTAAAATTGAAAAGATTGTCGAGTGACCTTGTTCCTTCACACTCGTTAAATTGGTACAGAAGAAAAACTACTGGCATGAGTTTACCTATTTTTCCGGCCTGTAGATTAAGGAGGAAAAAGGTACACCTCAGGAGATTCGTCTCGCCGGGAGAGTTCTCCTAAGTAAATTTTATACTTTTTCAGGCTAAGGAGACTAAATTTAGAAAAAGGCTACATAATGATCTTGTATGTGTCACACTCGTTAAAATAGTTCTTAATAGACGTCTTTTCGGTACAAGTTTACCCCTTTTTCAAACCAACTAGAATATTTTCGAAAAAGGTACCCCAGTGGAGTCTTCTTTTACGTTTTTTCAAACTCTCTAAACGTGAAAAAACAACCGAGCTTACCTTCTCTGGGATCGTAAAAAATACATTGAAGGGGGTTTTCATCATGTCCTTCTAATCACATTTTCATCTCTGCGTCTTTGGCCTAATGTCAGCTCCATGTTTCTCTCAATTGAACCTTTGAAGCATGCCTTATACACAAGCCTTGTAACACTTTTCCTCTGTGACTTGATACCTTGACCCATGGAGGAATTTTTCTCGGGTGTCCTTTTCCCGCACATGTCTCTTTACTCTGAGAATTAGTGTGTTCCTTTCTCTTGGAACTAGTATGCTTGCGACATTCATTCCTCCTTTGTAACGTAGCATTCTTAATTTTTTTCAGGCTCTTTAAAAATATTGAAAAAGACAAAAAAATAAAAAATACCCCAAAAAGAGGACGAGAAATATATATTCTTTTTTGGCAGCACAATGAGTCGCCCTTTGAAAAAGAACATCCTTTTGTTTGTTCATCAATCTTTGGGATTGAATATGACTTTAGGAATTTTTTCTCGCTACATAGAGCTGTGTCCTCCTTTGTTTGGTTATTCTTCCAAACATATGGAGAGTTTGCGTTGCCTCTTGCATCGTGAACTTATGTCAATGTCATGCTTCCTGAGTCTGATCATATTTCATGCTCTTGTCCAAGGGAAGTTTTACCCAGCCTGAATCAACCTTTTTGAAGTTTTTCTCTTGACCTCATGCCCAACCATCCCAAAATTCCAATCAAGTCGTTTGAAATCACTGAAGTTCTCTGCCTGATCACCGAGATCCTCTTGTTTGTTCCCAAAGAGCCGTCGAAGACCTCTGGGTAGTGAAATTGTACACTCACATTACACTCCTACCCAATTTTTGAAGATATTGAAGTTATTTCTCGAGCTCTAAAGGCCTCATCTCCAACCATCATGCATTATTAGCTTCTTGAAGATGGATACTATATAAGTATATCTTTGATTTTGAGATGTATATCCATTGTGTATTGCTCACGGATACACTTTATATAGTTATATGACATGGATCTGTAGTATATTTGATTGGAAACCATGATTTATTTCATCCCGAGCATGGGTATGCCCGCCTCAGAGAGACAATTGTTATTTTTGCAGATGGCACATCCCGAACTCTAGTCCCAGGCTCACTCGCTTCGTACATTGGTGAATATTTTGTAATGTATTTCAGCCATAAGATTCTCTTTTGACCTCACACATTAGGGGGCATCTATTATAACCCTAATTTTCTCCATACATGCATACTTGGCATTTGGCCCTTTTACATGCAAATTTTGCCAAGCCATCACTAAGCAACTCTTCTTAAAAACACTATTTTTGAATATGTACGTGCCCTACACCACTACTACCTGCGTGCATACACTTGTTGCACCACTACAACCCACGTGCATATGCTAGTTGCACCATTACAACCCACATATACTTATAAAAGTTGCAAAAATTAAAAAGTTTCAAGGAATTCAATGAGATTATGGGCTATTAGGTAGTTTACCAACTGATACACTGCCTATAGCCCGTCACCCAACCGAATAACTATCCTTGTCATATAAAAGGAGGTGTTGTGGTATCATTCCATATCTAAGCATAAGAACAATGAAACTCTTCTCGTTTCACATCCCCTCCTTTCCCCAAGCATTTGCAACCTTGTTGTGAGAATTCCATCAGAATTCCCCATTTTTCCCTTTCTCCTCCATAAGAACCCGTTCCATTTCCTGAGAAAAAGTGTGAGAGGAGAAAGATACATGGAGGTGCACTTGGAGCTTGGTGAAGAGGAGCCTAGACTAGGTTCATGGAGCAGTTGTCGACCTCATTGTAAGTAATCGTTGTGATATCAATAAAAGAAATATTTTGCTTGTCCCGAAATATGATGTGTCAAATGTTTGTTTTCGATTTATGTTTCATTCTAACATCTAACCCATGATTTATATATGAAATGCATGTTTTTAGTTTCATGTTTATCTGTTTGTGAATGCAATCCAGCCTTGGGAGGAGGTTTGCAGTTAGCAGAGCTATCAAACGCAAGAGAATAAACACCAGACACAAAGTAAAAGGTACAATTACCTGATCTTTATTAATTTGTCTTTCATACATGAGTCTGGGATACATTTGGGGTAGTGATAATAGTAGGATACTTTTACATGATCATTGATCTGCCTACATCGTAAACCCTGGTGTAGCCATAGGGGGGTTTTTACTGCTAGCAAAGATCCAAGAAAAAAGGAACCAAAGCAACCATAATGTCCAGTGGATCTCTACAAAATCCAAGGAGGATGGGAGAAAAATCAACATAGTCACCCAAGGAGGAGCCAAGACATGAACTGACGTAGTAAAACAAGATCCAACGCAACACCAATGGGTTAAGAAGAATACTGAGCCACATAAGAAGTATGATGCACGAGAAGAAAATGAAATATTCAAGGGGGTCAGACATGAGTTTTTGAAGCAAAATTGTGTGTATACATCAGCTATGCAACAGACTCATAACTTACCAATGTATGAGATTCCCTCCTTAATGGACCATACCAGTAAAGGACAACCTTTAGAGAAAGTAAGTACCATAAAAACTTTTCTGGAGTCCTGTGTTAAGCTATTGAATGAGCCATCATATGTTAAGGTTTTACAAAATATGCTAGAAATATTTAATATAGAGGAGGAAGGGAATTTGGAACAAAAAACAGTCAATCATCTCCATACTAGAAGAAGGACAAGTAGAGAATTCAAACTAAATTCTAATATTGGATATTTCAATATGGGAGATATTATACTGGACTTAGGCTCTGAAGTAAATGTCTTACCTAAGATACATGGAAGTGTATGGGAGAACCCACACTAGGTTATTCACTTGTCCAGCTGAAACTAGCAAATCAACATAGAGTATTACCAATTGGAAGGATTAAAGGTGTGATAGTAGATCTATATGGAGTGTGCACTATGGCAGACTTTGAAGTAATAAAGATAGTAGATGGGACAACACCTTACCCAAAATTGCTTGGACTGGATTGGGTATTTTATAACCAGGCTATAACCAACCTGAAGACAAGAAAATTGACGTTTGAATCAAGTCAATATAGAGTCATTGCACCATTGGATCCATCAGAAGATAAATATTTGTAGAACCCACTTGTTTGGATCTGGAGGAAATAAACCAGTTGTACAGAACCACCGCGTGAGAAGAAGATTATGTTAACCCAACTGTATATGGGGTACTCAGCTAGAGAAGCATTACATCATGTGCTTTTGACTAAGACACATGTTTGGAGAATTTGCAACAAAGGTTACATGAAGTTTCCACAAGGAGGTGCGCAAGAATAGACTGCGTAGTAAGATTGGTTGGTACAAATATAAGAGAACCTCCCAGTTTTCATGGGTTAAATGACTTGGAGGAATTTTTGACAAAATATGAAGAGGAAGTATTAGAAAATTAGAGGATCTTAGCCCTAGATATCTCACTCAAGACCACACTTGCAAGATGGTGGGGTGCACACAAAGAAAACATTCAGGACCGGTACCAATGTAAAGGACTACTGTACATTAGATTTGGCGCAGAGTAGGGGAGCAATAAAATGCAGAGGTATGATGGACATGGTACACCAGTTGAACACTTATATAAGTGTAAGGCATAGTGGAGGATGACACCACCAAATGAATGGCCTCATCATGTTATCCATACATTGGAAGGAATTCTAGGGAACTAGTATATAGACCAGGAGATGCATCGAGGTACTACGGAGTGGACATGATTACGACATGATTTCGTAGTAACCTTCTCATTTGAACATGAGAACCCCAACATGGATTCAACACTGAATCAGATACAAGGAATGATATTTACTGATAAACCATAAGTTGAAATCATGATAGAATATCAAAAACAAAACAGACAAACAGTCAAAGAGTTACTCTCATGCTATCATGTGGAAGAGGAAGCACATGATGAAGATGATCCACGCAAAATTCCAATTACAAAGATTGAAGGAGAAAGAGAGGTGGAAGGTCCATCTCTGGAATCATAAGTATTTGCTACACCAATTAAAGTAAATAAAGTCAACATTGGGACGAATGACAATCCTAAAATGGAAAGTATTGGAGACTATTGGGATGAGCAAACAATAGAAAGAATAACAAAGTTATTGCACGAATACAATGACCGGTTTCCAACGACCTTTATAGAGATGAAAGGAATAGTAGGGGAGCTAGGTGAGATGAAGATACCTCTCAAACCTGAAGCTAGACATGTCAGGAAAATACCCTACAAACTGAATCCAGTGTATAAGTAGAAAGTGAAAGTAGAAATTGACAAAATGTTGGAAGATGGTATCATAGAACTAGTAGAGGAATTTGAATGGATCAGTCCTATGGTAGTCCAAGAAAATAAACAAGGGGAGATAAGGATTTGTGTAGATATGAGGAAACTTAATGATGCTTGCTTACATGAAACTTTCCCTACTCTTTTTACAGATGAAGTCTTAGAGAATGTGGGAGGCCAGGAAGAATATTAATTTACAGATGGATTCTCAGGATACCATCAAATCAAAATATATCCAGACGATAGCTATAATAATACTTTTTCTACAGAATGGGGATCCTACCAAAATATAGTCATGCCATTTAGGATGAAGAATGCACCAGCCATATTTTCAAGAGTAGTCATAGATGCTTTTAAGGAATTCATTTATCATTTCTTAGAAGTATATTTGGATGATTGGACTGGATGATGGAAATATGCAAACAATGTCAGATCTCATTGAATATCAAGAAATGCATTTTTGGGACACCTTTTGGAATATTGTTGGGACATATAGTGTGTAAACAAATTTTACTAGTGGACCCCACTAAGATTGAAGTCATTGTAAATTTACCACCACCAAAGTCAGTGCACCAGTTAAGAGAAACACTGGGACATATAGGCTATTACAAGAAGTTTATAAAGGGGTATGCACAGATTACTACACCAATGGAAAAACTGTTAAAGAAGGACATCAGATTCTAGTGGAATGAGGACTGTCAAAAAGGATTGGACACCTTAAAATAAAATATGGTCACAACACCTATCTTAGTATTCCTAGACTAGGAAAAGACATTTCATGTGCATGTAGATGCATAAACCATAGCACTTGAAGCATTTCTGGCACAGTCAGGAGCAGGGGACTTAGACCATCCTTCCTTTGCAAGTATAAAGTTGTCAGAATCAAAGAATAATTACAACACCAAATAAAGAGAAGGCCTAGCCATGGTATATGCACTTCAAAAGTTCATGCTCTATTTACTGGGTAAACACTTTAAAATGTTCACAGACCATTATGCCCTCAAATATCTAGTCAACGAGCCAATGTTGGGGGGAAGGATCTGTAGATGGATATTGTTATTCCAAGAATTTGACTTCGAAGTGATATTTAAACGAGGGAAGATAAGCCTAGGACCTGATCACCTATCAAGGGTAACTAATGGAGAAAAACCTACCAACTTGGAAGACAACTTTCCTGATGCACAACTATTTTCAGTACAAGTAGTTGATGAATATTTTGCTGATATTATTAAATAATTAAGTACAGGGATTGCACCACAAGACTTTAGCACTGTGCAGAAGAAAAATATGGTAGTAAGAGTTGTATACTATCAACTTCTTTTAGGACATTTATACAAAATGGGTGCAGATAACATTTTGAGAAGGTGTGTACTGGAACATGCAAGGCCCGAAATTTTAATAGAAGCGCTTGAAGGTATAGCTGGAGGACACTATGCAGGCAAATATGTCTTGTAGAAGGTATTGGGCATAAGATTATGGTGTCCAACAGTCCATAAATATGCTAAGGAATATTTCCATAAATGTGATGTTTGTTAGAGGATTGGAAAACCCAACATAAGGGATGAGATGTCTTTGAGACCACAAGTGACTTTGCAAGTATTTGAAAAATGGGATATAGATTTTGTGGGACCTATTAATCCACTAGAAAAATTTCAGGAGCTAGATATATCATTACTGTGACTGAATACTTAACAATATGGGAAGAAGTAGCACTAGTCAAAGTCTGTAGCATAGAGACAACAACACACTTCTTGTTTGAGAAAGTGCTCACCAGATTTGGACGTCCTAGTATTCTGATGAATAATCAGGGAACTCATTTTATCAATGATACCATCAAAGCTATGAATGAGGAGTTTGAATTCTACCACAAGAAGAGTACACCATATCATCCTTAGGAAAATGGAACATTAGAATCTTTCAATAAGATATTGGAAAATGCTCTAACTAAAATCTGCAATGTTAACAGGGATGATTAGGACTTGAAGATACCAAAAATACTATGGGAATATAGGACCACATGTAAGAAGTTGACATGATAGAAACCATTTAGATTGGTGTGTGGGAAGGAAGCAGTAGTGCCATTAGAATTTATGGTACCCATCTTGTGCGTAGCAACAATTACCAACATGAAAGAAAGAGGCGCAGTAAAGGAAAGGTTAAGTCAACTAATGGAATTGGAAGTGGACAAGATTCTGACAGGATTTCACCAGGAAGTAAAAAAAGTAAGAGACAAATCCTGGCATGACTTTCAAGGAGGGAGACCTAGTTTTTCTCTGTGACAGTAAAAATTTTCAACATCTTGGTAAGTTTAGGATGTATTGGCCAGGGCCATATGAAGTAAATCCTGTCACAAATGGGGGATATGTACAACTAAAAGACTTGGGAGGAACATAACTGAAAGGAATGATCAATGGTAGTCGATTGAAACTGTACAGGGACAGTCGACCTACTAACCCTTAAAAGTTAAAACATAGTGTTAAAATTCATGTATATGGTATATTATAACAAAGATTAGGACAAAAAAATGATAAAAAGAAATTAAAAAAGAGAAAAATAAGAATAGGAAAATAGAAAAAAGGAAGAAAAACACAAAATTACGCAGAAGTTGACTACACCACAAGGAGTGGAAAAAATCACGTGCAACAATTATTGCGACAATATCGGAAGGCAATGCGCAAGAAAAATTACACTCGACACAAATGCACACAAAAAGTGAAAAATCGTCAGGATCGGGTCTATAAAAGGAGGAAAGCACATGTTTATTCAACACTTAGTGATTTTTTGAGCACAAAGCGGGATACAAAGAGTGTACCCTAGCTATAATTTTATGAAGAAGCAAGCGAGTGTGCGACTTAGAGAGATAATGACCCCACGAAAGTTTTACGCTCTAGGCCAATATGTATGGGTTACTCGATAGGCTTAGAGGTGCAAGGAAAGAATGAGACAGCCCGAAAACGTGGTCAAGTTGGAAGATGTCACCACCTCGGACACAGAGTCAATCAACCCAACACAGGTTGAAGAAGAAACATAAACAACGCAACAAGGGGATATAGGGTAGAGCTTTGGGGCTCAGAATGGTATTTTTAACCCTGACCTTGAGACACCTGTGAATCCTAATAAAACAATGGGACCGTGATAGACTCACAAAGGTGAGGAAGTGTTGGTTGAGGATATCACTGACTGGACAGAGTCCGAAAGGGAAGAAGATGTAGACGAGATAGATTCAGGCCCATCTACTATGGGACATAAAAGGAATGTGCATGACACCATGGATATTAGACTACCTCATCTCCCAGACGCAGTGATCACTGTGGATGATATGCTGGGAAATGTACCAAAACTTAGGTATGCAGACCATGATGTGTGCAATGTGGAAAAATTCCAAGATTTGGTCATGGAGACTTATTTAAAAAACACAGGGGAAATTGGACCCCTGGGTAAACCAATAATGGAGCCTATGCAATGGATAATCGGGCTGTATAAATCTGGTATGATCAACCTATTGGATACACTGCATTTCGGGCGCGGTAAGAATTTTGGGCTTTGCGTCAATCATATAGTCGCCTACGTACATGGAGGCATCATATGGATGGATATGTTAGTACAGATAGATGTAGCATTGATTTCCAAGATCATAGGACTATCGACAATCAATGCGCAGCCAGAGGAATACATGGCTAACAAGGTGTGCAAGAAGGAAATATCAGAGTTGATCAAAGCATAATTTGGCACCAGTCGGGGAAATAGAGGCATCATACTCAAGGATATCAATGATAATGTGAAAAGGTTTTCCAACAATCTCATGGCTTGCAAACTATTGAGGAAATGTAGAAAATAAGAAGCGCCAGCAGGATTTATTGCAGTAGCTGCGCAATGCGCGAAAGGAGTAATGTTCAGCATGATGCCATACCCACTGAACCAGTTTTTGATAGACTATAGAGATGTGCAAGACAATGGAATTGAGTTCCATTACTCCTGGTTGATCATTCTGATAGCATAACATTTCCCCAAGAACCTGAGAGGAGTGCAGAGGACAATATCAACATGATCGCACACACAATTGAAAGATATAAGCAGGAAATTGAGGATCTCAAAAAAAGGCTCAATCCTACGACTCCTCCCTAGGTTCGTGAGCAAAGAGAACAACAATATGAACTCCAGATAGCTAAGATGGATAAAGAAGAAAGGGCATTAAAAGAGATGTTTGATAGAGCCACGTAGATATGGACTATCCTGGAAAAAGATGAGAAGGTCCAACAGTGGGACCAAGAAGAGGAGATAATAAGCACTGCCATACAAGAGCTAAAGAAAAGGTAGAAAAAAATGAGCATCACAGAGTGCTTGAAGGACACTCAAGAAATGAAAAAGCTGCAGACATAGTTGAAAACCATGCAGACAAAGAGGCAAGAAAGAGAAGCGGAATTGGAACCCCTCCAAGAACAAGAAACACATATCATTCTGTAGTTGGAGGAATAGAATAAAAGTATGGCACAAGCATAGACATAGGGCAAAAAATTGATGCAGGAGGAGATAACAATGCAGTCAGTGGAGGTGCTAATAGGAAACGTTGCACAGATCAAGGAAAAAGGAAGGAACTAGCAGAAAAAGTTCCACAGTTTGGACACAACAGTACAAGGAGCACACACTACCTGAGTGGCTCGGGATGAGCCACATGTCAATGTTGGGGGCCTATTGGGAGTAGGACTATTTTGAATAAAGACCTAATTTTGGAGCATGCACAACATCTGGAAAGAAAGAAACATGTAGAAAAAGAAGGAAAAAAAACATGCAAGAGGAAAATCCACGTGCAAGGAGGCAGACAAGCCTAACCATGGTAGTGTTAGGGTTTTTGATAAGAATTGTAATGACTATAGCCTGTAAAATAGTATAAATAAGAACCTAGGAGGTCTAGGTTAGGGTTCAGTTTTTGTTAAGTGGAAAAAGATTGTTGATAATTGTGGTTGAAAGCTATTGATTTGTAGAAGAGTCAAGTAAGGTAGATTTTGAGGGTTAGATCACATGCTGAGGAGCTTGGTGTGATTTAGTCCACCTCACAAAGGTTCCTTAACCTCATCATGATTGTATGATTGAGGATCTAATGCATGAAGTGCTAGATTTTGCAGCAAACTAAATAAAAGAGAAAAGAAGCCAAATCTTTGTGGATGTAGCCCAGGAGGGGGTGAACCACGGTAAAACCTGTGTTCTATGTGATGTTTTATCGAATGCTTACTTTCTGTTAATGGTTAGTTTATGAATGAATGAATAACTAGATGTATTAGCATGCATGCATGAGGCTAAAGATGAATGAATCTTAGG
>JZKD02S1750282.1:102599-113036 GCA_000966675.3 Picea glauca
ACCTATAGATTCAAATGCCTTGCTTTTATGTGTGTGGATGATGAGAGAAGGATGGTTCTGCCTAACCGTCTACCCCTGTTGATTGTTCTTGGCTGATCAATGGTCACTACACCTTCTCTGCGATTTTAATGACAACGTTTCTTATTGATTGGGACTGTGTTTTATTTTATCTTATTTCCCCTCGAACGTCAGCATTTGATTTGGATCTGCCTATGTTTTTTTGTGTGTGTGGCATGTACTAGGCATTCTTCTATCTGTGATTGTCACCTTTGATGGAAATTTGACACTGCGTTTTTTTTATTATACACATGGTTGTGATTTTCCCCTCTGTTGTTATTACTTTGAAGATGATTTTCACTGTGCATTTTTATCACTTTCTCACGGAGAATTTACTCTGTTGTGTTATTAATTAGGGATCTTTGGACAATGACCCCTCTTAACATAATCGTACCTGTCATTTTTATATTTACCCCGTAACTCCGTGACATTCACCCAACCAAATCCGTGCTCCTTTACCCATTGATGTTTTACACCTCAATTTCATGGGCGAATACCCATCCTCCACCCATTGGCTTCCATGGCTTAAAACCTCAATCCTCCTGACAACAAATTTGTTGGTTAGAAGACGCTTTTTTTCCCCCTCTTAAATCCATGCAAAGCAGCGATTCATTCCCCTTTTTATGGAGTTCCATAGTTTCTACTCGGTGAGCTTTTTAATGAGAATAATTTATACTATGATTTATTCCACACACCATTCAATCAATTTTGCCTCACGTCTTCCTTTCAGGTGAATTAAACTGCTTAAATCCACAACCTAGCAGGTCTTCTTACAACAAAATTATTAAGGGAGATATCCTTGACTGCGTTTTACACATTCATTCACTACTAGATGATTTAGCCACTGATCTTTTGTTGAGCTAGATCCCGTTTACTTAGCCTTAAATTCCACTTTTATTATGCATGTTACCTAGTGGCTTGTTGGATAGAAAATTTAAATTTTGACAGCAATTATTGTACTCAACAGTCTTGCCTATCTTATTGACAGCTACAACATTTAGCGTGAACATTTTTTAATTACTTATGACAGAGATTGTTGTCTGGCAGTGTTTTTGTGTAATAATGGTGTAATGTTTTATCAAGCCTTTATGATTTTGATTCGGTGATGTAATATTTAGACTTGGATGAATGCCTGTGATAATTCCACTGCCATATGCTTTTGGCATAGCCAGAATTGTCCTTGGGTGATAGCATAGAAATAAAAATACATTTCATTTAAAAATAATGAGTCAATTTTGCTTGGAAAAGGTTGCCGCTAGTTTTATTAACAGCATTTAGTTGAATAGAACAACCTTTAAACCTCTATGATTTTGGCCTTAATCCTTGTGAATTATTTTCGCCCATTTACCATTTTAATCTCTGTGATTTTGCTTGTTACCTGGAGAGGTTACCCTCTTGGGAGTGCATCTGCATTTAACCATCACCTGTGTTGAATGTTTTCTTTAATTATATGATGCATTGGGTGGTTGATGCGTGTTTGATTAGAGGTAACTCCTGCGTTGTTTTTATGGTGCGTTTTATTTTAATTGACAGTGAATTGTATCATTGACAAACATGAATTTATAGTTGACTGTGTGCACTTTCATTAGCAATTTAATAGCCGATAGATGTAAAGGGAATGCGTTACTACACAAAACCTTTTTAGCATTTATTTTAGACAACCTCTTCCTTAACAACCTTGATTAGTATAGCATTTAATTTGATTGGACAACCCTTATTCCGAATAGACAGCCTTTAATTTAATTTAGACCATACTTGCCATTTAGTTTTAATATTGATTTTATCAGACTTGTTAAATTAGAAGGTAATTATTGCTTATAGTGTTAGTGTTAACTTAATTAAGCTTGCTAAATTTGATTTTCATTTAGAGTTAATTTAGATGGTACATTGATGACCAAATTATAATTTAGACTTGCTCCTTTTGATTTGCATTTACTGTTAAAATTGACGGTACATTAAGGACTAAATTGTAAATTAATATCGTTAACAAGTGGGATAATTGCATCTTGTGCATTAATATTGTTAACATCGTCTATGAGGTTAATTTCTAAAATAGATTGTATTTAGTGATAAATTTAGATTTTTCCAATTCAGATTGTAATTAATGTTAAATTAGATTGGCATGTATTAACAAAATTGTGATTTAGACATGTTGATTTAGAGGGTCAGTTATGTTACTTATTGATTGATTTAGACATGATTAAAGGGTTGGGTTGTTGACGAAGTCATGTATTAGCTTGCGTCTTCCCTTGTTGTCATCCTCTTGCATCTCTTCAACCTATTGTTGGGGAGTGGGTGCAATCTTGTGTCAGCTATTTCGGTCTCCTAGCGCGTGGGTTGGTCTTGAGTCTATGGTCCAGATAGAATACGTTTGTACCAGGGTTATTTTCGCGCCTCTCATCTTGGGACAGCGTGATTCCTGATGAGGGAATCATGGCATACCCTATTGGACAGAGGTGAATGATATCGTGGCCGGAGTCTATGCTTCCCGTGGGAGTGTTGTTGATCGTTGTAAGTTAATGTTAGCACATAGGATATAACATATTCATGCATTTGGTTTGTGCGCCTTAAGGTTCTAATCTTGTTCGTCAAGGCCATTGTGTCAGGTTGGGGATTTTGTCCCTTAGCTTGTAGGCGTGGTCATGTTTGCATCAGGTGGTTAGTTTTTTCCCCTTGTTGCTCTACACATGTTTTGCCCAGTTTCCTTTGCACCAGTGCATGGGGTCTTAGTTGCCTATTGCCTGGACTACGTGCTTGCGTTTTTCGTCAGTGGTGTGGTTAAAATATTGTCGTCGTCGCATTACTTCCTAAAAAGAAAAAGAAAAAATTGCACTTCTTCTTCGCTTGTAGTCGTAACCAAGCGGCCGTTACATATGGTATCAGAGTAGGTTCAACCGACGACTTGGGAACACTACGTATTTTGTTGATATGATATTTGATATTAATGTTGCTAATTAAGTTGACTTGTATTCCTGCAGGTAATCATGGTTAGAGGACGTCACATAGGCAGATGAAAAGGTTCTAGGGGACGGGGTGCAACGCCTCCAGTAGCATCCACGCCTGAGGGATCTAACCCCCAGGGAGACGAACAGGTTGTCGAGCAGGAGAAAATACCGATGGGTGATGTGGTTGGAATGATGAGATATTTTTAGCGCATGTCTAAGGCACTGACCAGCTGTTTGGACAGAGATGAGGCCAGAGCACCGGCACCCCCTCAGGGTCCACCATGCACTCCGGTTGGTACTAGTAGCATTCATCGCGAAGTTGAGAAGGTCAAATTTCCTGAGTTCTTTGGTGCCCCGGACAATGCAGTCGTCGAGGCATGGTTGGAGAATATGGCGATGTGATTTGCACTTCGCAACTATAGCTCCAACATGAAGGTCTGCATGGTGGTCTTTCAACTGAAGGGGAGCGGTCTTCTATGATGGAAGATGCTCCTGCCACAACTGAACATGGTCATCGAAGATGTTTCATGGGAACTGTTCGAGGAACACTTCCGAGAGAGATACCTATCAGAGGAATTCATTGAGCGTCATCTCAACAAGTTTAATTCCTTATGACAGGGCGGTCGTACGATGCCCGAGTATGAGGCCCATTTTATGGAGTTTCTTCAGTATTCTCTTCATCTTAATACTGAGAAACTTAAGGTCAACATGTTCGTGTTCGACCTTAATGGTAGAAAACGTGCAAAGGTTGGTATTTTGATGCCTCAAACCTTGCATGATGTCATCCAAAAGGCCCTCATAATAGAGGAGGAGCTTGTTAGCGGGGGTCAAAGAAGGACTCCAGCGAGATTGGCAGGGCAAGTGTCATCTGGTGCGCAGCAACATCAAACACCAAACAGACCTACGCTTGGATATCATGGCTTCCAGAGAGGATCCAATTTCACTACACCTCAACAATCGATACCTCAACAGCGGACACCTTATCGGGGACCACAGCATTAGTAGCAGCGTTGACCGTAGCAGCAACAGTTTAGGCTTTTTCAGCAGAACAGACCAGGATTCCAGGTCGGTGGGCCATCATCTTATACTTAGGGTACCATGAGTACTGGACCAAAGAAGGTTTGTTGGACATGTGGGGAGCCACACTATCAACACCACTACCTAGTGGAGAGGACTAGAGCATCTGGATCGGTCGGACCTGTTATCCCCGATATTTAGGGATAACTAGGAGATCATGTCTCGAGGCCCACATGGTCCTAGACATGGAGTACCGAGAGCAAGAGTGATTTGAGCATGGCCCTGGAGGGCCCATCTTTCTTCTTCTCAGCCANTAAATTTAGATTTTTCCAATTCAGATTGTAATTAATGTTAAATTAGATTGGCATGTATTAACAAAATTGTGATTTAGACATGTTGATTTAGAGGGTCAGTTATGTTACTTATTGATTGATTTAGACATGATTAAAGGGTTGGGTTGTTGACGAAGTCATGTATTAGCTTGCGTCTTCCCTTGTTGTCATCCTCTTGCATCTCTTCAACCTATTGTTGGGGAGTGGGTGCAATCTTGTGTCAGCTATTTCGGTCTCCTAGCGCGTGGGTTGGTCTTGAGTCTATGGTCCAGATAGAATACGTTTGTACCAGGGTTATTTTCGCGCCTCTCATCTTGGGACAGCGTGATTCCTGATGAGGGAATCATGGCATACCCTATTGGACAGAGGTGAATGATATCGTGGCCGGAGTCTATGCTTCCCGTGGGAGTGTTGTTGATCGTTGTAAGTTAATGTTAGCACATAGGATATAACATATTCATGCATTTGGTTTGTGCGCCTTAAGGTTCTAATCTTGTTCGTCAAGGCCATTGTGTCAGGTTGGGGATTTTGTCCCTTAGCTTGTAGGCGTGGTCATGTTTGCATCAGGTGGTTAGTTTTTTCCCCTTGTTGCTCTACACATGTTTTGCCCAGTTTCCTTTGCACCAGTGCATGGGGTCTTAGTTGCCTATTGCCTGGACTACGTGCTTGCGTTTTTCGTCAGTGGTGTGGTTAAAATATTGTCGTCGTCGCATTACTTCCTAAAAAGAAAAAGAAAAAATTGCACTTCTTCTTCGCTTGTAGTCGTAACCAAGCGGCCGTTACATATGGTATCAGAGTAGGTTCAACCGACGACTTGGGAACACTACGTATTTTGTTGATATGATATTTGATATTAATGTTGCTAATTAAGTTGACTTGTATTCCTGCAGGTAATCATGGTTAGAGGACGTCACATAGGCAGATGAAAAGGTTCTAGGGGACGGGGTGCAACGCCTCCAGTAGCATCCACGCCTGAGGGATCTAACCCCCAGGGAGACGAACAGGTTGTCGAGCAGGAGAAAATACCGATGGGTGATGTGGTTGGAATGATGAGATATTTTTAGCGCATGTCTAAGGCACTGACCAGCTGTTTGGACAGAGATGAGGCCAGAGCACCGGCACCCCCTCAGGGTCCACCATGCACTCCGGTTGGTACTAGTAGCATTCATCGCGAAGTTGAGAAGGTCAAATTTCCTGAGTTCTTTGGTGCCCCGGACAATGCAGTCGTCGAGGCATGGTTGGAGAATATGGCGATGTGATTTGCACTTCGCAACTATAGCTCCAACATGAAGGTCTGCATGGTGGTCTTTCAACTGAAGGGGAGCGGTCTTCTATGATGGAAGATGCTCCTGCCACAACTGAACATGGTCATCGAAGATGTTTCATGGGAACTGTTCGAGGAACACTTCCGAGAGAGATACCTATCAGAGGAATTCATTGAGCGTCATCTCAACAAGTTTAATTCCTTATGACAGGGCGGTCGTACGATGCCCGAGTATGAGGCCCATTTTATGGAGTTTCTTCAGTATTCTCTTCATCTTAATACTGAGAAACTTAAGGTCAACATGTTCGTGTTCGACCTTAATGGTAGAAAACGTGCAAAGGTTGGTATTTTGATGCCTCAAACCTTGCATGATGTCATCCAAAAGGCCCTCATAATAGAGGAGGAGCTTGTTAGCGGGGGTCAAAGAAGGACTCCAGCGAGATTGGCAGGGAAAGTGTCATCTGGTGCGCAGCAACATCAAACACCAAACAGAACTACGCTTGGATATCATGGCTTCCAGAGAGGATCCAATTTCACTACACCTCAACGATCGATACCTCAGCAGCAGACACCTTATCGGGGACCACAGCATTAGTAGCAGCGTCGACCGTAGTAGCAACAGTTTAGGCTTTTTCAGCAGAACAGACCAGGATTCCAGGCTGGTGGGCCATCATCTTATACTTAGGGTACCAGGAGTATTGGACCAAAGAAGGTTTGTTGGACATGTGGGGAGACACACTATCAACACCACTACCTAGTGGAGAGGACTAGAGCATCTGGATCGGTCAGACCTGTTATCCCCGATATTTAGGGATAACTAGGAGATCATGTCTCGAGGCCCACATGGTCCTAGACATGGAGTATCGAGAGCAGGAGTGATTTGAGCATGGCCCTGGAGGGCCCATCTTTCTTCTTCTCAGCCAGACNTTCCATACATCAGAGATGATGATTCCACACGCTGAGATGCTACATATTCAGATACAAATTTAGAGGATTTTGTAAATGCAGATGAGCAGGTAGTACATCCAAATGAGGAGACAACGTCAAAGCTTCAACAAATGCCTAAGTGGGCACATTTCACCCTTCAGGCAATAGGAAACCTTACAGGGGATCCATTAGATTTGAGGAGGACTCGATCTCAACATGTGAATCCTCCTCATGTATTTTTATCTTCTGAACCAGGGATTCCCATGCATTTCTATATGGTTCAATCTTCTAATCCACATACCTACTGTGAGGTTGTTGGCAATCCACTATGGAAATCATCCATATGGGAGGAGCATGACTCTCTCCTAGATAATCAAACTTGGGATATGGTTCCAATTCCACCAGGGAGGAAAATTGTCAGATGCAAATGGGTCTACAAGACCAAGAGAGCAGCAGATGGTCAGGTGAGTAGGTACAAAGCCAGATTAGTTGAAAAAGGATTTCAACAGATTCATGCGATAGATTATGATCAGACCTTTTCTCATGTAGAAAATATGGACTCCATTCACTTGGCTCTAGCCATTACAGTAGCTAAAGAATGGGAAGTTCAGCAGATGGATGTGAAGAATTCTTTTCTTCATGGTGACCTTTCAGAGGAGATCTACATGGACCAGCCACAGGGGTTCATTCATAATTCATATTTAGTATGCAGACTGAAGAAGTCTCTCTATAGCCTCAAGTAGGAACCTAGATCATTGTATGCAAAGATGGATTCTTACTTACTTTCACATGATTTTGTTAGATGTAAATCTTATTCCAATGTTTACATGTTGAGGACTACTGACTCTGTGATGATATTAGTACTCTATGTTGATGATCTTTTGATCACCTATAGCTCTGCTTCAGCCATTTCTTTGGTCAAATATATTTTGCATGACATGTTATCTATGATGGACATGGGTCCACTACATTTCTTTCTTGGTCTTGAGATCAATCAAGATGCTTTCGGCATCAAAATTTCTCAGGCTAATTATGGAAGGGATCTTCTGGATAGATTCTAGATGACTAACTGTAAGTCTGCACCTACACCCTTCTTATCTGGGATCAGACTTGAGGATGGTGTGGATACACAATTAGTGGACAAAACTTTGTATCGACAGTTGGTGGGGAGTCTTCTGTATCTCACCCGCACCCATCCAGATATCTCATATGCGGTAGGAGCAGTTTCCATATACATGCAAGAACCCCATGATCTGCACTGGAAGGATGCCAAGTGCAACCTCAGATATATTTAGGGCACCATGAGTTATGGAATTCACTATCCAGTTGGTTGTGCATTATATCTCATAGGCTTCACAGATTCAGATTGGGTTGGTGATAGCACAGATCGCAAGTCCACGTCTGGGTACACTCTCAGTTTGGGGCCAGGCCCAATTTGTTGGTCAATAAGCAATCAGTCATTGCTTTATCTTCTGCAAAGGCCGAGTACAGAGGAGTATTCAACTGTGTCATTCAAACATTTTGGCCTCAACACTTCCTTACCAAGCTTGGTATCCAGTTTCACTGTCTGACTATCATTTGGTGCGACAATCAGAGTACACTGAGATTTTGCAGAGATCCAGTACAATGACAGTGAACCAAACACATTGAGGTCCACATGCATTTCATCAGATATTTAGTACATGAAAGGATCATTGATTTTCAGTTTTGTCCTTCCTCTGAATAGACTGCTGACATATTCACCAAGACATTCACTGAGCAGAAATTTCATACTTTACAGCATCGTCTTGCAGTGAAGAACATAGTTTCCTAGCAACTGCCTTTTCTTCTTTTGATACATTGTCCTTTGAGGGGGGGGTTTGTTCCCACGTGGTTTTCCCTCTTTCCTTGTTTTTATTCAGTGTTCATTAGTTGCATTGTACATGAGTACCTAAAATGGCCTAGTAGNTTCCATACATCAGAGATGATGATTCCACACGCTGAGATGCTACATATTCAGATACAAATTTAGAGGATTTTGTAAATGCAGATGAGCAGGTAGTACATCCAAATGAGGAGACAACGTCAAAGCTTCAACAAATGCCTAAGTGGGCACATTTCACCCTTCAGGCAATAGGAAACCTTACAGGGGATCCATTAGATTTGAGGAGGACTCGATCTCAACATGTGAATCCTCCTCATGTATTTTTATCTTCTGAACCAGGGATTCCCATGCATTTCTATATGGTTCAATCTTCTAATCCACATACCTACTGTGAGGTTGTTGGCAATCCACTATGGAAATCATCCATATGGGAGGAGCATGACTCTCTCCTAGATAATCAAACTTGGGATATGGTTCCAATTCCACCAGGGAGGAAAATTGTCAGATGCAAATGGGTCTACAAGACCAAGAGAGCAGCAGATGGTCAGGTGAGTAGGTACAAAGCCAGATTAGTTGAAAAAGGATTTCAACAGATTCATGCGATAGATTATGATCAGACCTTTTCTCATGTAGAAAATATGGACTCCATTCACTTGGCTCTAGCCATTACAGTAGCTAAAGAATGGGAAGTTCAGCAGATGGATGTGAAGAATTCTTTTCTTCATGGTGACCTTTCAGAGGAGATCTACATGGACCAGCCACAGGGGTTCATTCATAATTCATATTTAGTATGCAGACTGAAGAAGTCTCTCTATAGCCTCAAGTAGGAACCTAGATCATTGTATGCAAAGATGGATTCTTACTTACTTTCACATGATTTTGTTAGATGTAAATCTTATTCCAATGTTTACATGTTGAGGACTACTGACTCTGTGATGATATTAGTACTCTATGTTGATGATCTTTTGATCACCTATAGCTCTGCTTCAGCCATTTCTTTGGTCAAATATATTTTGCATGACATGTTATCTATGATGGACATGGGTCCACTACATTTCTTTCTTGGTCTTGAGATCAATCAGGATGCTTTCGGCATCAAAATTTCTCAGGCTAATTATGGAAGGGATCTTCTGGATAGATTCTAGATGACTAACTGTAAGTCTGCACCTACACCCTTCTTATCTGGGATCAAACTTGAGGATGGTGGGGATACACAATTAGTGGACAAAACTTTGTATCGACAGTTGGTGGGGAGTCTTCTGTATCTCACCCGCACCCATCCAGATATATCATATGCGGTAGGAGCAGTTTCCATATACATGCAAGAACCCCATGATCTTCACTGGAAGGATGCCAAGTGCAACCTCAGATATATTTAGGGCACCATGAGTTATGGAATTCACTATGCAGTTGGTTGTGCATTATATCTCATAGGCTTCACAGATTCAGATTGGGTTGGTGATAGCACAGATCGCAAGTCCACGTCTGGGTACACTCTCAGTTTGGTGTCAGGCCCAATTTGTTGGTCAAGAAGCAATCAGTCATTGCTTTATCTTCTGCAAAGGCCGAGTACAGAGGAGTATTCAACTGTTTCATTCAAACAGTTTGGCCTCAACACTTCCTTACCAAGCTTGGTATCCAGTTTCACTGTCTGACTATCATTTGGTGCGACAATCAGAGTACACTGAGATTTTGCAGAGATCCAGTACAATGACAGTGAACCAAACACATTGAGGTCCACATGCATTTCATCAGATATTTAGTACATGAAAGGATCATTGATTTTCAGTTTTGTCCTTCCTCTGAATAGACTGCTGACATATTCACCAAGACATTCACTGAGCAGAAATTTCATACTTTACAGCATCGTCTTGCAGTGAAGAACATAGTTTCCTAGCAACTGCCTTTTCTTCTTTTGATACATTGTCCTTTGAGGGGGGGGTTTGTTCCCACGTGGTTTTCCCTCTTTCCTTGTTTTTATTCAGTGTTCATTAGTTGCATTGTACATGAGTACCTAAAATGGCCTAGTAG
>JZKD02S1750293.1:0-13307 GCA_000966675.3 Picea glauca
AACCAATCAAATCCGAGACAAATCTACCAGTGACTAAACTAGGAATGATCAAATCATGTATCAAAACGAAACTGTATTTATTTTTAGCAAAGCAAAACAATGTACAGGATGAACATTGAATGACAAAGGCATTTGAATGAGAAACAGAGCTATTCGAACATAGAATTCAAATCATTATATTAACCTTGATTATTCACAAAACTAAAACGATATCAAAATTCATACCTGTATGGCTGGATCATGACAACTTTGAGTTGATAACGGCTGTGGCCGATTCAACATTCTTGAAAAGGATGGAGCCAGTTGTCTTTTGCTTTTTATCAGTTGCTTGGCACTGGTCTCGTTGGCTGGTTAATACTACAATTTGATCTTCCAGCGATTGAATTTTAGATTGGAGTAGGGGGGAATCAATGTAGTATCGTTCCAACCATAACTCGCATTGGTCACATGACGGCTGTGTGGGATTTGAAGGAGCAGGCGAGGGTTTGGACACATCGTTGAGGGTTTTGCTAGGAAGTTTGATACCAGGGTAGCCAGGGTTATTCCTTAGGCAGGGGGAAGACTCTTCATGAAATCATACGGTGGCTTGGGGCATAAACCCTATGAGTAAGGGTACTCATCGGCTAAAAAATGTTCTATATCCGAGTCAGAATCCTCACTAAGGATTATAGGCTTTGACTCAGTAGAGGGTTTAGGTTTGGTTCTAGCCATCCTTGAAATGAGCCTAGCATTCTTTTTACCCTTGGCATTAGCAGTAGGGTTTTCCTTGGGCTTTCTGCTTACAGGCTTTTTAATAGCCTCAACCTTCTCAGTTCCAATGTCTGGTAAGTCAATAGGAGGGTCAACCGAAGGCTTAGGGGCAGGCAATAGGATATGGAAGGGCATGGGTGGTCCAGCCTTGACTTCACTCACCATAGGCTTGTCAACCTGTATAGGATTTGTGTCCTCGAAACCATTTCGAGCGACGAAAGCTTCCCAGCTATCACCATGTAAACTCAAGTGATAAACAATGATAAGTTTGAGAAGCCCATAGTGGAACAGGCTGCTGTCAGCCTTCTCCCTTTTAAACCTTTTTGACATATTATATAAGTTGTGCTGAAAGTAGAAAGGCATGTTCACTGGGTACCCTATAAAATTCATTAGCAACCGCAGGTGATAGAGAAAAATGAGTCTGTATCGACCTTCACAGGTCACGAACTGCTTGACTAGCATCAAAAGGTCGTGCCATCGTGGTTTGAGCATAGATATGGGCATACCTTTGTCAAAAGAGGTGACTTTGCGYGAGAGAAACAACATCSGCCATGGAACCTCTTCTACTTTCGAATTTTTGAACCAACGTTGACCTGTGGCAGGTAACCCTGTAGCAGAACTGATGAATCCCTCATCGATTTCCAACTGTATATCACCCACCTTGGCTCTACAACCATCAAAAGTTAAAGCGAACTATTGTGCCACGAATAGGTTAAAACCCTCAAATATTTGCACGAAGGTGAGCCAACCGTTAGCCTCCAGGTCTTTCTAGGCATTGTCAAACATTAACAAGGCTTGGTTGTCATTTGGCTCGATTCGCACGACTGGTGCCATGGAGACGAGCGCACGATAAGTCCAAGGTTTGAGTCATATCACTCACAAGAGTGAAAATCATGCAGGGCTATCCGAGCTAACAGAGGTAAACGGTGAGTAAGGGATAGGCATAAATGCCATCGTGCGAAGGTGGTGGAGTTTATCTCTGCCATGCNGGATTATAGGCTTTGACTCAGTAGAGGGTTTAGGTTTGGTTCTAGCCATCCTTGAAATGAGCCTAGCATTCTTTTTACCCTTGGCATTAGCAGTAGGGTTTGCCTTGGGCTTTCTTCTTACAGGATTTTTAATAGCCTCGGCCTTCTCAGTTCCAATTCCTGGTAAGTCAATAGGATGGTCAACCGAAGGCTTAGGGGCAGGCAATAGGATATGGAAGGGCATGGGTGGTCCAGCCTTGACTTCACTCACCACAGGCTTGTCAACCTGTATAGGATTTGTGTCCTCGAAACCATTTCGAGCGACGAAAGCTTCCCAGCTATCACCATGTAAACTCAAGTGATAAACAACGATAAGTTTGAGAAGCCCATGGTGGAACAGGCTGCTGTCAACCTTCTCCCTTTTAAACCTTTTTGACATCTTATATAAGTTGTGTTGAAAGTAGAAAGGCATGTTCACCGGGTACCCTATAAAATTCATTAGCAACCGCAGGTGATAGAGAAAAATGAGTCTGTATCGACCTTCACATGTCACGAACTGCTTGACTAGCATCAAAAGGTCGTGCCATCGTGGTTTGAGCATAGATATCACCTTTGTCAAAAGAGGTGACTTTGCGCGAGAGAAACAACATCCGCCATGGAACCTCTTCTACTTTCAAATTTTTGAACCAACGTTGACTTGTGGCAGGTAACCCTGTAGCAGAACTGATGAATCCCTCATCCATTTCCAACTGTATATCACCCACCTTGTCTCTACAACCATCAAAAGTTAAAGCGAACTGTTGTGCCACGAATAGGTTAAAACCCTCAAATCTTTGCACGAAGGTGAGCCAACCGTTAGCCTCCAGGTCTTTCTAAGCATTGTCAAACATTAACAAGGCTTGGTTGTCATTTGGCTCGATTCGCACGACTGGTGCCAAGGAGCCGAGCGCACGATAAGTCCAAGGTTTGAGTCATAGCACTCACAAGAGTGAAAATCATGCAGGGATATCCGAGCTAACAGATGTAAACGGTGAGTAAGGGATAGGCATAAATGCCATCGTGCGAAGGTGGTGGAGTTTATCTCTGCCATGCAAAAGANGATGATGTTGATGTTGATGATGTTTATGTTGATGTTGATGATGATGATGTTGATGATGATGATGGTGATGGTGTTGATGGTGATGATGATGATGATGATTATGATGATGATGATGATGATGATGATTCTAATCATGATGATGTTTCTTCTCATGTTGTTGATGATGATGATGCCAATATTGATGTGGATGCAATTGCAAATGTTGATGATGATGTTGTTAATGATTTTGATGATGACAATGGTGTTGATGGTGTTGTTGCTGCTGACGGTGTTGATGATGGTGATGATGGTGATGCTTCCATTGATGATGACGATGATGTTAATGATGTTGTTGGTCATGTTCATGTTGTTGATGATTGATGCAGGAGAATCACTCCACCTCAGCATACACTAGTTGTTTTGTGCGTTGGTGCTCTTTCAAAGAAGGGACAGGCACCAACACTCTCATTTTTCCCTTGAAATTTAAATATAATTAATGCAATTGAATCCTTTCAGGCTAGAAGAGCGAAGATGTGCTTTCGCACAGGTTGTAGATGAGGTCACCTTAAGTGAATGATGGTTGGAGGGATCTAGATCCAATTCAGACTATATTTCCACTCATTGTAATCTGCCTCATTAGATAAGCATTTTGAATGGCGATTAGACACCACTAGGGAAACTTGGAGGGAAATATCGTCGAGCCCCTCATGTATAGATCTTTGTATTATTTCCTAGTATAGGTGGATGAAAATCAATTGAAAAACATTGTAAGCCAAAGAGAGAATATTTGAGATCCGAGACTCTATTGTAGTCCAAGATTCTGTACGCACTGTAAAACATGCATTCATATTAATAGAAATACTAGTTTTTCCTGCGTAAGATTCTTTCTGTGTGTGTTTATGTGTTTCATGAATGTTTTCTGTGTATTTATGAATGTTTATGCTATAGAGGTGTATGTCATATTTCATATTCATAGATAGAGATAGAATCCTTTATCTGTGAGTTTGTTGAGTTATTTATGGGTTCTTTAAGCTAAGTGCAAGGAGTGCGCAATAGAGTGTTGAAACTCTGTGGGATAACACAAGGAGTGTGTGTTTGAACTCTTTCGAGTCGGAGAGGAACATGCCAGGAGGAAACACTAGAATAGTTCACATACTCAGGAGGGAGCCTCAAGGTTACAGAATACCTTAGAGGAGAAGTTGTACAGAGAAGGAACATAAGCAGAATTGTTGAAGATTTTGTCAAGCTCTGCCAGGGGGCATCGAGCAGGTGCAAGGTGTGCATGGAACCAACATGTTTTGGAGTGTTGGAGATAGTGAGGAAAACCCCAGAGTTACTAAACACTCTAAGGGAAGAAATATCTGCAAGTGTGCATTGAGAGGAAGTAGGAGTCACTTTAGTGAACGTGAAGGATTTCAGGAATTTAGAAGTAAGACCTGGAAAAGGAGAGTACCAGGCTGACACTTAGATAAGTATTGTGAGAAGCCTTATGAAGGATAAATCGAGCAGAAGGAGTCCACCAAAGACAAAGTAATTTCATATTACAAGCTCAGAAGGAGGATCATCGAGTTCCTAGGAGGGCACCAGAAGGTCCGCAGAAGAAAGCAGAAAGGGTCGAGAACCTTCCAGGTTTGAGCAAGCAAATCTCAGAAGAACTAGCGTCATTACACGCAATTTTTTTCCAAGGGGTGCAAAAAGGCCGAGAGAAGTCAAGGTCTCAGACAACGAGAAAAGTTCTAAGTGGGCATAGGAGTAAGGACTTGTTGAAGTCCTAAAGACAAGTGGAATTTCCCATCATCACGAGAGGAAAGGTGGTGAAATATTAGGAGATCCGAGAGTTAGAGCTCTGAAAGGTTTGCATGGAGAAAAGATAAATCTTTGGGAAGTCACAAAGAGCAGAGTGAATCCATACCATTGGATCTCGAGGGAACATGTGGCAGATATCCATGAACATCAAAGGAGGATCCCTTCAGAGGAAGGCGAGGTTGGTAAATCCAAGACTCCCGAAGGCTGGAGTATGGAACATATCACAGTCATTGATCTAAGAGAGTGACAAGGATCGTTGATCCTCACACCATTCACGTTTGGCGATTCGAAGTTCGGGGAAGGAATAAGAGTTAGCTCTTGTGAGAAAGGCTGAAGCCCGAAGTCTGAAGCACCTTTCTTGGTTGATCCCCAGGACACATCCCAAGGTCACATGGGAGAAGGGGCCTAGCATAAGATGCTAGAGTCCGCTGTCAAAATCATTCAAAGGGGTGGAGGAGGAGCCTGTGGGTTTGATAGAACCTAAACTTTGGAGAAATGGGGACCTCTAAAAATTGCGTTGGGTTCCGGTAGGGAACCAAGGAGTCGATATGACTCAAGAAATCAAACGATCCTAGACTGGGAGGTCATGCAACCCACTGTAGGATCTTTTCCAATGATGATGATGATGTTGATGTCGATGACATCGATGATGTAACACCCCCAACCATCAACTCCACTGTTGGGAAATGCTACTACGAAGAAAATTCTCATACATATATATACAACATGCATATTTAATGAAAATTAACCAAAAAATACAGAGTAATCACAAGATTACTGATAACATACAGAAATAATGGAATTAATAGTAATTCATAATTGCAACGGAATACATGATACATTTCAAAGACATAGACATGCATCACATATAAATTAAGTACATAATTAATACTTATCTTTTAACTGGAATAACATGACCAACTGCATGCAGACCTTCCACAAACCTCCCATCCTTAGACCACGCTTCTCATCACTCTCAGTAGTAGGTCACTCCCGAGCTGGGACTAAGCTCCACCGGGCAAGGGAATCTTAGGATAGGCAAGGTCAACAAAAAGACAAATAGTTTATGAGGATGGATTCTCTCCTAGGAGCCACTTATGCCCACTGCTCATAGACTCTCATTCCCCACATGATTGTCCCACCCAAGGAGTATACACCTTCATTGTCACATTGGATAGTCCTTTGGCTACTAAAACTCCCTTGCCTTGGGCTTCATCAATAGGCCAGACCAAAATTCTTCGAGCTCTGTGGCAGCTACAGGACCCCTTCCAGGAGTTCTCACTTCCTCCGCGCACTTTCTCACCTGAGAGAATCACTCACAGGCCTGACAACTTGCTTATTCAACCACAACCACCTCTCTCACCTAGAGAGAGTGTTGCACATAGGACTGACAACCTTATTCTTCAGCTCTGTTCTGGC
Organism: Picea glauca; assembly: GCA_000966675.3. Lineage (NCBI taxonomy): Eukaryota > Viridiplantae > Streptophyta > Pinopsida > Pinales > Pinaceae > Picea > Picea glauca. The sequence goes on from JZKD02S1750293.1 coordinate 6,022, forward strand.
ACAAGGAGGACAACAGTAAGGCTCAGCAAGGAATAGATGACGACAACAGTTCACACTCAACCAAGGGACTACGTGGCCTACGTGGCCAAAAAAACCCACAGTTATAACACACAAGGCATAGACAATTATGGTATGCTTAGGTTTCACAAAAGACAACAACCCAAATGGTTAAGCATGAAATCAGATTTGCAGTGTGGATAAACTAGGTTAATAGGTCATACAGGAGACACGTATCAGTCGATGGGTTTGCCACTAGTTTTTAGGGTGTGTGACAAGGAATCAATGCAAGGATCGAACACAGACTCAAATGGTTCAGACGGAGGATGCTTTGGCTTCCCAGGAAAGCATCACGGTTTTCTGGTATCAGTGTTGCATGAGGGTATGCAGAGATCTGATGCAAAGGCAACACAGTTTAGATGACAAATTCCATAATGGAGATGAACCCCCATCATAGCTCAATTCTTGGGTTAAATTGCATGTTCCTAGGCTGACACATGTCGGCCATGAAGCTTCATGAACTCCATCAAGTATGTGTTCCCTTTTCCAGGAGCTTAGGATAAAAATATACCTTTCACGCCACTTTGGAATAATAATAAATTATTATTCAAGAACTTAATCCCTCAATCTTAGACACTCTTCCAACCTTTCATCCCCCTCACCCTTACCTAGCCTTGTGGAAGCTTATTCCCCCATCACTCTTTCTTCGTGTTCGGTCGACACATAGCGATGTTTATATTTTATTAATGATCTGCATAATTACATATACAAAAATCAGTCTCCTGGACATTAACACATAAGCCCACCAACTTATATACACTTGGCTCACTGGCCTATAGACATGATTACAATAGATAATATATCTGGGGGACGTCCTTGGGGTATTACAATCTCGCCCCTTATTTTTGCACTGTCCTCAGTGCAACTTTTACACAGCATCAACAAGATTTTCAAAATCTTCAAAAAGATGCAGGTATTTTTCTTGCATAGCATCCTCATACTCCCATGTTGCATCCTCAGGACCATACCAGGTCCACTGGACCTTTACAATCCCTATGGTTTGATTTCAGAGTTGTTTTCTTTTTCGTTCCAATATGAGCACATGATGCACTTGCAAGACACCTTCTTGCTCCACCTGAATCACATTCCAATCGATAACATGATTAGCATCAGGTATATATTTCTTAAGAAATGAATCATGAAACACATTATGTATAGTCATGGATGCAGGTAATGCAAGCATATATGAAACTGGCCCAATCCTTTCTAGGATTTAAAATGGCCCACAAAATATGGCTGCCAACTTTGAACAGTTTTCCAGCCTTAGGAAACTTCTATTGGATTTCACTTTTAGGAAAACATGCTCTCCCACTTTAAACTCTCTGTGGGTTCTGTTTTTATCAACATAAATTTTCTGCCTATCTTGGGCAACCTTTAAATTATGCTTAATTTTTAGCATTTGTTCTTCCATTTCCTTGAGCAACTCTAGCCCAAACAGTGCTCTATCAACTGGATTATCCCAACTTATTGGAGTATTGCACTTTCTACCATAAAGTGCTTCAAATGGGCTCATCTTCAATGATGCTTGATACCCATTGTTGGAGGCAAATTTTACCAAGTGTAGGTAGTATTCCCATTTAGATGGTTTGTCCATCACATACACCCTTAGCGTGTCTTCTATTACTCTATTCACTCTCTTTGTCTGTCCATCAGACTCAGGATGATAAGCAGTGTTGAAGTTCAGATTCGTTCTAAATCCTTTGAACAACCCCTTGCATAACTTTGAGGTAAATTTTGCATCCTTGTCAGACACAATTGTGTTGGGAATACCATGCAATCGTGCTATTTCCCTCATAAAAATATCAACAACATTAGTTTCATTGTGAGTAGTCTTCAATGGAATAAAATGGGTAGCTTTCATAAGCTTTTCCACCACCACCATCATTGAATCATGCTACTTTCCTGTCCTAGGCAATCCTTTGATGAAATCCATTGTCACTACCTCCCACTTCCACTCAGGAATGGGTAAAGGTTGCAACAACCCTGTTGGGTTTCTATGCTCAACTTTAACCTTCTGACACTCCATACATCTGGCGATGTATTCTGCAATCTCTTTCTTCATACTTCACAAAAAGTAATGGCTCTTGACTGCTGCAACAATTTTCTGATATCCAGGGTGCCCAACATATGACACATTATGCATTTCATTCAAAATCATAAGTTTCAAGTCCTGGAAATTAGGTACATAAATTATGTTCTTGTACATAAGTGTTCCATCAGTTTCTAATTTATAATTTTCCACTTTTTGTGGCATCTTACCTTGTTGTAGCTTTGCTACCAAATCTCTGTACTGCAAATCTGCATTTGCAGCCTCCAAAACTATGCCTTTAATATCAGTTCGGTACATGTTAATGGTTGTATCATGAAATTCATGCACTCTCCTGCTGAGTGCATCAACCACTTTGTTTTCCTTTCTTTTGATATGCTTGATATCAAATTAATACTCACAAAGAAACTCCAACCACCTACTATGCCTAGCATTCAAGTTTGGCTAATCAAACTAATACTTCAAACCGTTATGGTTTGTCATCAGTTCGAACCTCCTTCCCATGAGGTAGTGCCTCCATTTATTTAGAGCATGTACTATTGTTGCCAACTCCAAATCATGAGTTTCATAGTTCCTTTCATGCTCTTTCAACTTTCTGGATTCATAACAAATTACAAAACCATTATGACTGAGGACTCCTCCCAGTCCTTCTTTTCATGCATTCGTGCACACTACAAAGTCTTCATTTGGATCTTCAATCCTCAGGATTGGAGCACTGGTTAACACCTGCTTCAATCCTTGGAAGCTTCTCTCACATTCCTCTGTCCACTGAAATTTCTTCTCCTTCCTTTGCAAGGAATTTATAGGGTGAGGTATCCTTGAGAATCCTACGATAAACATTCTGTAATAACYAGCAAGACCCATARAGGATCTGACTTYCATCACATTTTTTGGCACTGACCATTCTCTGATGGCCTCAATATTTTCAGGATCTACAACTATCCCATCCTTCGAAATAATATGCCCCAAGTAATGGATCTTCTTCTGATAAAACRAGAACTTGATTAACTTGGCATATAGTTGGTGCTCTCTTATCACCTGMAAMACCATCCTMAAATGCTTCTMAWRCTCTTCMTCCGACTTGGAATACRCCAGAATGTCATCCAGGAAGACTATGACAAACTTKTCTAGATAGTCCCTGAATACACCATTCATCAGGCACATAAAAACAATGGGTGCGTTCGACARCCCAAACAACACCATTGTGAACTCGTAATGACCATACCTTGTTCTAAAGGAGGTCTTKCTGATGTCTTCATCCTTTATCCTTACCTRGTGATATCCCGAMCTGAGATCTATCTTCGATAATATCTTTTCATCCTTYAACTGATCAAAGAGRTCATCAATCATCGACAGAGGATATTTGTTTTTTAYRGTTACTTTGTTCAATTGTCTGAAATCAATACATAATCTCAATGTCCCATCCTTCTTCTTCACGAATAGAATCGAGGAACCCCAAGGTGACACACTTGGGTGTATATACCCCTTCTTCAAAATCTCTTCAAGATGCAAATGCATTTCTTTCAGCTTTGGTGTACTCATTCTATAAGGATCTTTCGACAATGGAGCTGCTCCAAGAATCAAGTTTACAAAGAAGTAAATATCTCTTTTCGGAGGTAGTCCAAGTACCTCCTGAAATATATCCTCAAACTCCTTTAGTACTTCATGCTCTTTGATATTTGACACCTTATCCTCAAGTGCTTCATACAAGTGGGCTGCAAATAATTGACAACCTTTCCTGAAGAACTTCTTCAGTTGCATTGCTGAGATTTCTCTCACAACAACAACTCTAGGAATTCCTTGAACTGTTTTCTGATTTCCTTCCTCATCCAGGAAAGTGAATGCCTTATTATGATAGTCCAAGATGGCATGGTGCTAGTCCAACCAGTCCATCCCAATTAGATAAGAACCTAGAGGCAGAATGTTCAATTCAACCTCTGTTCTGAGTCCATTCATGTCCAAAGGAAAGGAATTAACTAACTCAGTGACTTTCCTCTTGGTTCTTGTTGCCAACTGCACTAAACAAGACTTTTCATGTTTTCTTCTAAACAATTGAAAACTTTCCACCACTCTAGTATCTATATAACTATGGCTAGCCCCTGAATCAATTAAAATAGTAAATGGTTGGTTGCTAATCATACCTTCCACTTCAATCATGTGTGATTGATATTCTTCTTACTTGTTCTCCAGGGCTGCGTAGATTATGGGTATTCTATTGCCCATGTTCTCCATTGTTTCAACCTGCTAAACATTGTGGACAACTCTCACTTTTTCATTTATGTGGGGGCAATATTTGTACCTATGGTTTCCTTTACAACCCCAACATTCCATAGGTGGCGGTCCTAGAATTTTCCCACCCACTTCAGCCTTCCTGGGCTCTCTAAAAGATGGATGTCCTTGAGGATTGTTTCTTAAAAAGGGTGGCTTAGTTCCCTTCTTCCTCTGATCCATCTTGAATTTCTTCTTGTCTTCCCAAGCCTTATGGAAAGTAGGCTTCTCTATTTTCTTCTCATATAATCATTTCGCTCTTCTTATAGTTTCTTCCATAGTATTAGGGTCATCATACTAAATCGTGTCCCCAATGGAAGGTGGCAATCCACTCAGATACCTTTGAATATTGACAGTCTCATCCTTGATGAACGAAACATACTTCAGTAATTCCAAAAACCTTCATTCATACTCATCAATGGTCATGCTACCGAGCTTCAGTTCAAATAACTCTTTCATCTTTTTGTCATAATATCTTTTAGTCAAGTATTTCTTCTCGAAATATCTCTTGAATTATTTCCAAGTGATATCTTTCTCTTTAATGTGTTGCACCTGCACACGCTGATCCCACCACATGGATTCTTTTCCTTTCAGTCGATACATCAAAATTCTTCTTTCTACATGAGAGGAATAATTTTGCAGTTGAAAATATTTCCTCATGCCAAGCAACCATGTCTCAACATATTCCTCCTTATTATGTTCTCCATCAAACGTAGGAGGATTAATCTTGTTCATTTCTCCCTTCAGTTCATCCACTCCAGATCTCTTGTGCTTTCTGGTAGGATATGGGCTTGAACTACTGTGTGCCCTCCTCTTGGAGCAACCTTGGGAGTGATGATGGTGACTACCAACACTCCTTGATCTTCTTCCCTCAGAATTCTGGTGACTCCCTATTTTGCTCGAGTCTCTCTCCTTGTCCAACTTATTTTCTATTCTCTCTAGACTCTTCATCAACTTTAAGTTGAATTATCCTTGTTGTTCCTTAGATTTCATTATCTTTCTGCTATCTGCTCGGTGATTTTGGGCATCTTTCTGCAATCTTTCAATGATTTTCATCATATGCCTTTCCTTATATATCTCTTGTCCATGCCCATTGGAGTTCGACCCTTCAACTCCCAAATGAACATCCATCCATTTAGCTTCATTCTCTGAACTGGAAGCATTATGTGCCTCCTCCATTTCTTTTCACTCAGTGGCAACTCTATTCGGTTATGGAACTCATTAAACTTATGCAAACACAATGTGCAGACAACCGGAATTTTTCAGGTCATCATTCCTTAACAAATCCCACAACATTTATAAACAAATCTAATTCAAGAAAACATTCAGTTTTCATTCTCTGTGATTCTCGTTCAATCAAGAATCCCTGTAGATTTCTTCTTTCGGAGCTCTACTTTGCTAATTTCTCGAGCACTATCCCTTTTCTCTCAGTCCCCCAACCCACATGATCATGGGCATGATCAAGTGCTAGTAAAAAGGTTCTACTCGGGTCTTCGGCCCTTGGAAATTTCAAAGCGCAATACGAAAATCTCTCGAAGTTCAGATTATCGAACTCGCAAAGTAAGGCGGATCAACCATCCATGTCTACCAAGTGTCCTACGATGGACACACACTATGAAACTCCAAGCGTCTGAGTTTCGATACTTTGGGTCTTTAGAACTTCAGGACTTCGGAAGTTCGGAGCTTTGGGACTTCGGAAGTTCTCACACTTGCTTCCTTTCTATCATTCGAACTCTAAAATTTTGAACCCTAGGTCCACATGGTATAGATGTCACCAACTCAAGTGGTGGCACGTGGCATGTCTAGGAAGTTCCACTTCACCTCTTGCGATGTCATCTGACCCAACCATGCCTACTCTCGCTTCGTAACTTCCACTGACATGGCCCATTCAGGATCAACGTTGAAACCTTGGCTCTGATACCATATTGTAACATCCCTAGCCATCAACTCCATTGTCAGGCAATGCTACTATGTGAAACAATCTCATACATATATATAACATGCATATTTAATGAAAATCAACCAAACAATACTGAGTAATCATAAGATTACTACTAACATACAAAAATTATGGAATTAACTGTAATTCATAATTGCAACGGAATAAATGATACATTTCAAAGATACAAACATGCATCACATATAAATTAAGTACATAATTAATACTTATCTTTTAACTGTAATAACACCACCAATTGCATGCAGACCTTCCACAAACCTCCCTTCCTTAGACCGAGTTTCTCATCACTCTCAGTGGTAGGTCACCCCCGAGTTGGGACTAAGCTCCACCAGGTAAGGAAATCCTAGGCTAGGCAAGGTCAACGGGAAGACACATGGTTTATGAGGATGGATTCTATCTGAGGAGCCACTTATTCCCACTACTCACAGACTTTCATTCCCCACATGCCTATCCCACCCAAGAGTATACACCTTCACTGTCACACCGGACAGTCCTTCGGCTGCTAAACATCCCTTTCCTTAGGCTTCAACAACAAGCTAGACTAGAATTATCCGATCTCTGAGGAAACTACAGGACCCCTTCGAGGAGTTCTCACTTCCTCTGCGCACTCTCTCACCTGGAGAGAGTCGCTCATAGGCCTGACAACCTGCTTCTTCAACCACAACCACCTCTCTCACCTAGAGAGAGTGTTGCACATAGGCCTGACATCTTGCTTCTTCAGCTCCGTTCCAGCACAAGGAGGACAATAGTAAGGCTCAACAAGGAACAAATGATGGAAACAGTTCACACTCATCCAAGAGACTACGTGTCCATAACAACCCACAGTTATAACACACACAACATAAACAATTATGGTATGCTCAGGTTTCACAGAAGACAACAACCCAAACGGTTAAGCATGAACTTGGATTTGCAGTGTGGATAAACTGGGTTCACGGGTCACATAGGAGACAC
>JZKD02S1750293.1:21831-35584 GCA_000966675.3 Picea glauca
CGATTTTTAGCAGAAAAATTCACCATTGAGTTGGCTTGGTAAGAAATGGTTGGATTTCTTGAGCAAGTAAGGCTTGCATTTTCTGTTGTAGATGCACATTTCAGCCTTATGTATGGATTTATGATTGAGAGTATGACAAGTTGCAGCGATTTATTACAACTTGTATGATGCAAGTTGCATGTGAATGCAATTCATTTGAAGGCATTCTTGTTGTTGCACAACTTCGCCAGGAGGATGTAAAAGAGGGGTATGATGTTCACTTGTTACAGCCATATATCTTTTTCATATTCAGCTCTTTTGTACCCACATGTTTTGGGTTTATGTACTTATGTTTGTACTTGAAGGAGAGTTGAAGAGCTATGCACATACATGTGTTTTTGTGTATGTGTAGGCAGTGAACCTGGTGATAGTTCATCATGAATGACTCATGATTGTAACATGATTGTGTATCATGAATGTCGACTTGTCATTTTGGGAAGGTTGATATGTTTCAAATGAGTCTCGGATTGTGTCGATGTTGTCTTGACGACTATGTTGTGTCGATCATGTTTTTCGACTTGTGTTTAGTCGATGGTGTTTGTTGGATTGTAAGTTGATTTTGAGTACACCAAGATACAAGAAAACACCATGTTCTTTGATGAAGTACAAGATGCAAGAAAACACCATGTTCTTTGATGAAGTACAAGATGCGACCATTTTCTTGAAAAAAAATAAAATTTATTGGCATCATTTTTAGTCTTGTATAAATTTGTTTTCAAGATTGATGATTTTCTTGGTTTGTGACAAGATGTCGCAGGAAAGTTTTTGCAGCCATTGTAGAACGGATTTTTTTGATGCTAAAGAGTTCACAAGAGGGACTTGATTCTCAGTGGGAAGGTTGGAAGTCTTCCAAGCATAAAGAGAACAGTGGGTCAGCAGTAGCCAGAGAACAGTGGTTGAGGGACATAACCAGTTGCAGTGCAAGGCATGTCAAAGTATTCAGGTGATTGTCAAAAAGACTTTTCAAGTAGAATCAGTTGATAGAAATTGAAAGAATAAGAGTATTGAAGCTCAGACAGATAATCATAATCTTTTTTTGGTCCAAAAGCCTTTCAGTGGGAAGGCATGATCAGAATCTGGACCAGGGGTCAAAATTTAGCTCAAAAATCAAAGTTCTCAGAATTGCCTCAAAACAAACTGGTGCGTAACCCTCATTGTCACGAACCCAACGCAACTTGTTTGGGTTCAAACGGACATCGGATGAGAGAGATACCACGTTCTGTTCGAATCGTCAAACAGGCAAAAAAAATGTGCTAACTGTACAGTCCGTACGGATGCTGACGTGGCAGAGGACGTACGATGACATGGAAGAGTCATATGTTGAGGTGGAAGTTGGTGATGTGGCATTCATTTATTGGCATATGTGGAAGAATCAATTTTTGACATGTGGCATCTTTTTGGTCAAGTGGTTTGGTGCCACGTGGCACCCTGTTATTGGTTTGGTTGTTTAAAGCTTTAGAGAGTCCGTGGGGATCGAACCCTGGACCTCCACCATAGACCAAGCGCTTTGGTAATGGCCGACCAACCGGAATGCCACACTTTGATTCTTGTTATATATATGATTTTATATATATTTAAAATTGCATTGTTTTATGGTTGGTGCGGGGGTCCGGGCTGGGGCTTAGCCCCAGCCCCCGGTCACACACACAATACCATATGACCTTGACATTTGCGCGCGTGGGATTTTTTTTTTTAAATGGTTACAACGACCGCCACTTGTCATTTTTCCATTCGCTCTTAGAACCTTGGCCCTTTTCGGATGAGCGTGCGGTCACATGGTGACACATATGCCCATGGTTTTGGCGGTTAGGGGCTAGGCGTGCCCTAACCGTTTGATAGTTTCACTCGTTTTATGGTTATGCGTCAGTGCTATGTTTTAGCATGATTTTGAGCGTGTGATCTAGGTTGGCCACACAGAGGTGCATTTTGACGAACCAAAGACAACAAGCTTGAAGGAGGGAAATGGCAGGAAGCCTCTCTTCTTCATTTTTTGGTCAAATGAGGTGCCGAAAAAGCCCAGCTAGGGGTTTTTGGACATTCTGAATCCATTGGCACTGTTTTCAAAGCCATTTGAAGAATTATTTGGTAGTTTTTTCACCATTGAAGTTTCAGAGAGCTCTAGGGAGCTTGAAGCCCTCATTGATTGAGGTCATGCTCAGATGAGCCCAAGTCTGTTTTCTGTGACTGAATAGACATTTTTGGCTAATTATTATGCTCTGAGCACATTGGAATAGGTTTCAGATCCATTTGAGGACTTTTACAGGTGTTTTTTCCACAAGGAAGCTCAGGGAAGCTCAAGGCCACATGTAGAAGAGGTCATGCCCGGATGAGCCATGATCTGTTTTCAGAGTTCTATTAGTCATTTTTAGGGTTTTTATGTATTTTGATCCCAATGGTACAATTAGTATTTCCATTGGAGTTGAGCAGCATATTGTAAAATAATTTTTTTCAAACTAATCCCAAAGAGCCAAGTCCATTGATGGATGCTCAAGGAGTTGTAGCCCAGAGAGGGGTGAACTCCTTTATCATTTTGTTATTGTTGTGAGTTTGATGGTTTATATTTTCTGCAAGATATGTTTATTGTGTATTTATTTAAAACACATATTTAACCATTGAAAGGAAAATTTCCTCACACATAAACATTTAAAAGAAGATGCATAAACTTGGCACATAATTTATCTTGCATATTTTAACACATTGAGCAAGGTCCTGAAAAGTTTTATTTTAATGAAATAGAGGGTGATTGCATAGCATAACAAGTCAGCCCCTTATTTTCAGATCACTTAGCTTCCTCCCTTACCCAACCTTGTGGAAGCTTAGTCCCCCATCACTCTTTCTTCATGGTCGGTCTGTACACAACAATGTTTATATTTTATTAATGATCTGCATAATTACATATACAAAATCAGGCTCATGGCCTTAATACCTAGGCTCTCCAGCCTAATAAACACATAATCCCAACAACTTATATACACTTGGCTCACAAGCCTATAAACATGATTACAATTCATAATAAGACTGGGCCACGTCCTTGGGGTATTGCAATAAGATATTGAATTTGATTATATTGTTTGAGCTCTATTGTCTAAGGAAACAATAAAGAAATCAAATCTATAAACCTCTACATCAAAATCGATGGTGGCCAGAGGTCGATCTAAAGAATGAGGGAAGAATCAGAGAGGCACTTCTCGATCATAGTCAAAAGGAAAGAAAAGTAAGCTTAAGTGATGGTACTATGGAATATATGGGCACCATAAGAAGGATTGTTGGAAATGACAACATACCTCCAAAGAAAACTCGACAAAAGAAACAAAGGAAGCAAATGCAACCGAATTTTTTTTAGCTTCAGGTTTAGGTATGAATGATGAGGTTTTGTCAATTAGTAATGTTTCACGTTATGATCAATATTGGTTGTTAGATTCTCATGCATCTAATCATGTGTGTCTTCATAGACACTGGTTCTTTTCTTAGTAGTCTATAGATGACGAAAGTGTTTATATGGGAAATGATATTTCCTGTAAAATTATTGGAATTGGTAGCATTCAAATTAAAATGTATGATGGTTATGTAAAGACATTAACTGATGTGAGACATGTACCTGAGCTGAAAGGGAACCTAATATCTTTGGGAGTCCTAGATTGTGAACGATACAAGTGTACAGTTACAGGTGGATTTATGAAGGTCTACAAAGGAATATTACTAGTCATGAAGGCTAAGAAAATTGGGAATATTTATCATATTGAAGGAAGAACTGACTCAAATCAAGTAGCAACACTGTCTAAGAACACCAGTAATTCTAATAGACTAAGGCATCAACGTTTGGGTCATATGAGAGAGAAATGAGTTAAGGTACTGGTAGATTATAAGTTACATCCTAGTTTAAAGTCTTTGAATTTAGATTTATGCAAACATTGTATTTATGGAAAACAAAGTAGGAAGAAGTTTAAAACAAGAAGGCACATTAGTAAAGGTATCCTTTATTTCATCCACTCAGATGTTTGGGGACCATCTCCTACTGTTTCCTATGGATCGTATTTTGTCACTTTTATAGATGATTTCTCTAGGAAGGTGTGGGTCTATATGTTAAAAAATAATAATGATGTCTTACTGTTTTCAAGAAGTTTAGAGATTTAGTTGACAAGAGTATAGGCAAGTCAATAAAATGTTTAAGAAAAAATAATGGTTATGAATTTATGTTAATGGAATTTGAGAACTATTGCAAGGAGTCTGGTATTGATAGGCATAAAACCACTTCTTATACTAGGCATAAAACCACTTCTTATACTCCTCAAAAAAACAATGTTGTTGAATGAATGAAGAAGACTCTTCTATAAAGAGCAAGAACCATGCTTAGAAATGCCAAGTTGCAGCAGGAATTGTGGGCAAAAGCAGTTTCTACAACTTCTTATTTGGTAAATCATTCGCCATCAACAACAATAGAATGTAAGATTCTAGAAGAGGTACAGACACATCACCCTTAGGATTATTCTATTATTAATGTTTTTGGTTGTGAGGCCTATGCTCTTATTCCTGAACATCAACGTTCTAAATTACATACAAAATCAAAAAGACTTATCTTTGTTGGGTATGGTGATGATATTAAGGGATATAGGTTATGGGACCCTACTTCCTACAAAATCACCATTAACATAAATGTTATATTCAATGAATCATCACTCATTAAATCAGATGTAGATGTTCAAGTGAAACAGGAATAAGTACCACAATCTTAGCAAAAATAGCTTAAAACTCATTTATCTACAAAAGACAATGAACACGAAGAAGTTTTTTAATATGTTCATGAAGAAGTTCCTACAGAATAAAATGTGGATGGAGATAATAATCAGCAAAATGTGGATCAACCACAAACATCCCTAAGGAGATCTACATGGGTCGTAAATCCTGCTCGAAGGTATGATGATTTCGCTTCATCTATTTCTTTGATTACTAATGATGAAGAACCTACTTGCTATCAAGAAGCAATGGTGGTGTCTAAGAGTGGAAAATGGAAAGAAGCGATGAAATAGAAAATGAAAGCGTTAGAGAGGAATGGAACATGGGACCTGGTAGAAATCTCAAAAGATGGGAAGACTGTAGGTTGGAAGTGGGTCTTTAAGCTGAAGAAGGGTGTTGATGATAAGATTGAAAGGTACAGAGAAAGACTGGTTGCAAAAGGATATTCTCAGAAAGAAGGTATTGATTTTCATGAGATTTGTTCACGAGTTGTTAATCTTATTTCAATTTGAGTTGTGTTAGCATTAGTTGCATTACTTGAACTGGAGTTATAGCTCAGTTAGATGTTAAAAAAACATTCTTACATGAATATTTTGATGAGTAAATATACATGGAACAACCAGAAGAGTTTGTTCAAGATTGCAGGAAAAGGTTTGTTTGTAGGCTCAAGAAGTCATTGTATGGTCTGAGACAATGGTACAAGTAATTTGATTCTTTCATGATGAGCTAGAATTATACAAGAAGTGAGTATGATCATTGTGTGTATTTTAAAATGTTTAATTATGGCATATTCATTTCTTTGGTGCTTTATGTTGATGACATGCTTTTATCAAGAAAGAGAATGATTGAGATCAACACGTTAAAGGCTCAGATGGCTAGGATGTGTGATATTGAAGATCTAGGAGAAAGAAAATAGATCTTGGTTATGGAGATACTCAGAGACAGGAAAAATGGCAAGATCTGGTTATCAGAACAAAAGTATGTAGAGAAAATACTTTTGAGGTTTTGTATGAATAGTGTGAAACTGGTCTCAATCCCTTTGGCTTACCATTTCAATATTTCTTCAAGTTTATGTCCTAATGCATATGAAGAAAAGGAATATATGTCTCGTGTACCATATGCGAATGCATTAGAAAGTTTAATGTATGCCATGGTGTGTACAAGGCCAAATATTTCACATGTAGTTGGTGTTGTCAGCAGATACATGAAAAATCCAGGAAATGAACATTGAGAAACAATGAAATGGGTGCTTCGGTATTTGAGGGGCACAAGTAATTATAGTATCACCTATCACGTATATGTTGAATCATATTTTACAGGCGATTGAGACAAGAGGAGATCAATTTCAGGTTATGTTTTTACTCTTGCAGGTGGAGCTATTAGTTGGATGTCAAATCTTCAGAACATTGTTGTTTTATATAGTACAGAGGAAAAATATATAGCCGCTTCACATTCTTGCAAGGAGGAAATTTGGTTAAAAGGTTTGTTGGGTCAGTTTGGAAGGATGCAAGACAAGGTAAAACTAGGATAGTGAAAGTGCTATTCACTTAGCTAAAAATCCAACTTATCACACTAAGAAAAAACATATTCTTGTTAAATACCATTTTGTAAGAGAGGTTGTAGATGAAGGTGGAGTGACTCTTGAAAAAGTCCATACAAAGNTTGAGGAGACAAGGGAAAAAGTTCCAAGAATAAATTTTGTTTCAAGTTCAATCCCTCAAGCATGCAAAGTTTGTGTTCAAGATGAATGAAAATGTGTGAAACAAGAGAGTTGTGATAGTCATGAGGACAAGAAAACTGTTGTTGGTCTTCAAAGGAGAGCTTGTAACTCTTCAAATTCACCTCCTCAAAGAGGCGATAAAGGTGAATGTTCAAGGTATAATTCTGCCTATCATTCAATTGCTTTTGATTATGTTAAGCATGATAAATTTGCATGTAAAAATGGAAGAAAAAGCCCATGTACATATTGTGGTTTATATAACCATCATGTTTCAAAATGTTGGAAAAGATTGACCACTTTCAGGAAATTTTACAAGCAAAGGCAACTTGAAAAGAGGATGCAAAAGATTGTCACTCATTGTCAGAAGCGAGGTCATCTCATTGACCAATGTTGGACATTGCATCCAACCACTCATCCACAACACAAGAAGCATATGGATAAAGAGATTGGCAAAAATGGAAGAGGAGATTCCATCATTGATGTGAGTCAAGATGATTCACAAGAGGACGATTTTTAGCAGAAAAATTCGCCATTGAGTTGGCTTGGTAAGAAATGGTTGGATTTCTTGAGCAAGTAAGGCTTGCATTTTCTGTTGTAGATGCACATTTCAGCCTTATGTATGCATTTATGATTGAGAGTATGACAAGTTGCAACAATTTATTACAGCTTGTATGATGCAAGTTGCATGTGAATGCAATTCATTTGAAGGCATTCTTGTTGTTGCACAACTTCGCCAGGAGGATGTAAAAGAGGGGTATGATGTTCACTTGTTACATCCATATATATTTTTCATATTCAGCTCTTATGTACCCACATGTTTCGGGTTTATGTACTTATGTTTGTACTTGAAGGAGAGTTGAAGAGCTATGCACATACATGTGTTTTTGTGTATGTGTAGGCAGTGAACCTGGTGATAGTTCATCATGAATGACTCATGATTGTAACATGATTGTGTATCATGAATGTCGACTTGTCATTTTGGGAAGGTTGATATGTTTCAAATGAGTCTCGTCTTGTGTCGATGTTGTCTTGACGACTATGTTGTGTCGATCATGTTTTTCGACTTGTGTTTAGTCGATGGTGTTTGTTGGATTGTAAGTTGATTTTGAGTACACCAAGATGCAAGAAAACACCATGCTCTTTGATGAAGTAAAAGATGCAAGAAAACACCATGTTCTTTGATGAAGTACAATATGTGACCGTTTTCTTGAAAAAAAATAAAATTTATTGGCATCATTTTTAGTCTTGTATAAATTTGTTTTCAAGATTGATGCTTTTCTTGGTTTGTGACAAGATGTCGCAGGAAAGTTTTTGCAGCCATTGTAGAACGGATTTTTTTGACGCTAAAGAGTTCACAAGAGGGACTTGATTCTCAGTGGGAAGGTTGGCAGTCTTCCAAGCATAAAGAGAACAATGGGTCAGCAGCAGCCAGAGAACAGTGGTTGAGGGACATAACCAGTTGCGGTGCAAGGCATGTCAAAGTATTCAGGTGATTGTCAAAAAGACTTTTCAAGTAGAATCAGTTGATAGAAATTGAAAGAATAAGAGTATTGAAGCTCAGACAGATAATCATAAGCTTTTTTTGGTCCAAAAGCCTTTCAGTGGGAAGGCATGATCAGAATCTGGACCAGGGGTCAAAATTTAGCTCAAAAATCAAAGTTCTTGGAATTGCCTCAAAACAAATTCGTGCGGAACCCTCGTTGTCACAAACCCAATGCAACTCATTTGGGTTCAAACGGACATCGGATGAGAGAGATACCGTGTTCTGTTCGAATCGTCAAACAAGCAAAAAAAATGTGCTAATTGTACAGTCCGTACGGATGCTGATGTGGCAGAGGACGTACGATGACATGGAAGAGTTGTATGATGAGGTGGAAGTTGGTGATGTGGCATTCATTTATTGGCATATGTGGAAGAATCAATTTTTGACACGTGGCATCTTTTTGGTCAAGTGGTTTGGTGCCACGTGGCACCCTGTTATTGGTTTGGTTGTTTAAAGATTTAGAGAGTCTGTGGGGATTGAACCCTGGACCTCCACCATAGACCAAGCACTTTGGTAATGGCCGACCAACCGAAACGCCACACTTTGATTCTTGTTATATATATGATTTTATATATATTTAAAATTGCATTGTTTTATGGTTGGTGCGGGGGTCCAGGCTGGGGTTTAGCCCCAGCCCCCGGTCACACACACAATACCATATGACCTTGACATTTGCGCACGTGGGATTTGTTTTTTAAAATGGTTACAATGACTGCCACTTGTCATTTTTCCATTCGCTCTTAGAACCTTCGCCCTTTTCGGATGAGTGTGCGGTCACATGGTGACACATATGCCCATGGTTTTGGTGGTTAGGGGCTAGGCGTGCCCTAACCGTTCGATAGTTTCACTCGTTTTATGGTTATGCGTCGGTGCTATGTTTTAGCATGATTTTGAGCGCGTGATCTAGGTTGACCACATAGAGGTGCATTTTGACGAACCAAAGACAACAAGCTTGAAGGAGGGAAATGGTAGGAAGCCTATCTTCTTCATTTTTTGGTCAAATGAGGTGCCGAAAAAGCCCAGCTAGGGGTTTTTGGACGTTCTGAATCCATTGGCACTATTTTCAAAGCCATTTGATGACTTCTTTGGTAGGTTTTTCACCATTGAAGTTTCAGAGAGCTCTAGGGAGCTTGAAGCCCTCATTGATTGAGGTCATGCTCAGATGAGCCCAAGTCTTTTTTTTGTGACTGAATAGTCATTTTTGGCTAATTATTATGCTCTGAACACATTGGAATAGGTTTCATATCCATTTGAGGACTTTTACAGGTGTTTTTTCCACAAGGAAGCTCAGGGAAGCTCAAGGCCACATGTAGAAGAGGTCATGCCCGGATGAGCCATGATCTGTTTTCAGAGTTCTATTAGTCATTTTTAGGGTTTTTATGTATTCTGATCCCAATGGTACAATCAATATTTCCATTGGAGTTGAGCAAAATCTTGTAAAAGAATTTTTGTTAAACTAATCCCAAAGAGCCAAGTCCATTGATGGAGGCTCAAGGAGTTGTAGTCCAGAGAGGGGTGAACTCCTTTATCATCTTGTTATTGTTGTGAGTTTGATGGTTTATATTTGCTGCAAGATATGTTTATTGTGTATTTATTTAAAACACATATTTAACCATTGAAAGGAAAATTTCCTCACACATAAACATTTAAAAGAAGATGCATAAACTTGGCACATAATTTATCTTGCATATTTTAACACATTGAGCAAGGTCCTGAAAAGTTTTATTTTAATGAAATAGAGGGTGATTGCATAGCATAACAAGTCAGCCCCTTATTTTCAGATCACTTAGTCTCCTCCCTTACCCAACCTTGTGGAAGCTTAGTCCCCCATCACTCTTTCTTCATGGTCGGTCTGTACACAACGATGTTTATATTTTATTAATGATCTGCATAATTACATATACAAAATCAGGCTCATGGCCTTAATACCTAGGCTCTCCATCCTAATAAATACATAAGCCCAACAACTTATATAGACTTGGCTCACAAGCCTATAAACATGATTACAATTCATAATAAGACTGAGCCACGTCCTTGGGGTATTGCAATAAGATATTGAATTTGATTATATTGTTTGAGCTCTATTGTCTAAGGAAACAATAAAGAAATCAAATCTATAAACCTCTACATCAAAAGCGATGGTGGCAAGAGGTCGATCTAAAGAATGAGGGAAGAATCAAATAGGCACTTCTCAATCATAGTCAAAAGGAAAGAAGAGTAAGCTTAAGTGATGGTACTGTGGAATATATGGGCACCTTAAGAAGCATTGTTGGAAATGACAACATACCTCCAAAGAAAACTCGACAAAAGAAACAAAGGAAGCAAATGCAACCAATTTTTTTTTATCTTCAGGTTTAGGTATGAATGATGAGGTTTTGTCAATTAGTAATGTTTCACGTTCTGATCAACATTGGTTGTTATACTCTCATGCGTCCAATCATGTGTGTCTTCATAGACACTGGTTCTTTTCTTAGTAGTCTATAGATGACGAAAGTGTTTATATGGGAAATGATATTTCCTGTAAAATTATTGGAATTGGTAGCATTCAAATTAAAATGTATGATGGTTATGTAAAGACATTAACTGATGTGAGACATGTACCTGAGCTGAAAGGGAACCTAATATCTTTGGGAGTCCTAGATTGTGAACGATACAAGTGTACAGTTACAGGTGGATTTATGAAGGTCTACAAAGGAATATTACTAGTCATGAAGGCTAAGAAAATTGGGAATATTTATCATATTGAAGGAAGAACTGACTCAAATCAAGTAGCAACACTGTCTAAGAACACCAGTAATTCTAATAGACTAAGGCATCAACGTTTGGGTCATATGAGAGAGAAATGAGTTAAGGTACTGGTAGATTATAAGTTACATCCTAGTTTAAAGTCTTTGAATTTAGATTTATGCAAACATTGTATTTATGGAAAACAAAGTAGGAAGAAGTTTAAAACAAGAAGGCACATTAGTAAAGGTATCCTTTATTTCATCCACTCAGATGTTTGGGGACCATCTCCTACTGTTTCCTATGGATCGTATTTTGTCACTTTTATAGATGATTTCTCTAGGAAGGTGTGGGTCTATATGTTAAAAAATAATAATGATGTCTTACTGTTTTCAAGAAGTTTAGAGATTTAGTTGACAAGAGTATAGGCAAGTCAATAAAATGTTTAAGAAAAAATAATGGTTATGAATTTATGTTAATGGAATTTGAGAACTATTGCAAGGAGTCTGGTATTGATAGGCATAAAACCACTTCTTATACTAGGCATAAAACCACTTCTTATACTCCTCAAAAAAACAATGTTGTTGAATGAATGAAGAAGACTCTTCTATAAAGAGCAAGAACCATGCTTAGAAATGCCAAGTTGCAGCAGGAATTGTGGGCAAAAGCAGTTTCTACAACTTCTTATTTGGTAAATCATTCGCCATCAACAACAATAGAATGTAAGATTCTAGAAGAGGTACAGACACATCACCCTTAGGATTATTCTATTATTAATGTTTTTGGTTGTGAGGCCTATGCTCTTATTCCTGAACATCAACGTTCTAAATTACATACAAAATCAAAAAGACTTATCTTTGTTGGGTATGGTGATGATATTAAGGGATATAGGTTATGGGACCCTACTTCCTACAAAATCACCATTAACATAAATGTTATATTCAATGAATCATCACTCATTAAATCAGATGTAGATGTTCAAGTGAAACAGGAATAAGTACCACAATCTTAGCAAAAATAGCTTAAAACTCATTTATCTACAAAAGACAATGAACACGAAGAAGTTTTTTAATATGTTCATGAAGAAGTTCCTACAGAATAAAATGTGGATGGAGATAATAATCAGCAAAATGTGGATCAACCACAAACATCCCTAAGGAGATCTACATGGGTCGTAAATCCTGCTCGAAGGTATGATGATTTCGCTTCATCTATTTCTTTGATTACTAATGATGAAGAACCTACTTGCTATCAAGAAGCAATGGTGGTGTCTAAGAGTGGAAAATGGAAAGAAGCGATGAAATAGAAAATGAAAGCGTTAGAGAGGAATGGAACATGGGACCTGGTAGAAATCTCAAAAGATGGGAAGACTGTAGGTTGGAAGTGGGTCTTTAAGCTGAAGAAGGGTGTTGATGATAAGATTGAAAGGTACAGAGAAAGACTGGTTGCAAAAGGATATTCTCAGAAAGAAGGTATTGA
This sequence comes from Picea glauca, assembly GCA_000966675.3. Taxonomy (NCBI): domain Eukaryota; kingdom Viridiplantae; phylum Streptophyta; class Pinopsida; order Pinales; family Pinaceae; genus Picea; species Picea glauca. The sequence continues at coordinate 34,071 of JZKD02S1750293.1, forward strand.
TTTTCATGAGATTTGTTCACGAGTTGTTAATCTTATTTCAATTTGAGTTGTGTTAGCATTAGTTGCATTACTTGAACTGGAGTTATAGCTCAGTTAGATGTTAAAAAAACATTCTTACATGAATATTTTGATGAGTAAATATACATGGAACAACCAGAAGAGTTTGTTCAAGATTGCAGGAAAAGGTTTGTTTGTAGGCTCAAGAAGTCATTGTATGGTCTGAGACAATGGTACAAGTAATTTGATTCTTTCATGATGAGCTAGAATTATACAAGAAGTGAGTATGATCATTGTGTGTATTTTAAAATGTTTAATTATGGCATATTCATTTCTTTGGTGCTTTATGTTGATGACATGCTTTTATCAAGAAAGAGAATGATTGAGATCAACACGTTAAAGGCTCAGATGGCTAGGATGTGTGATATTGAAGATCTAGGAGAAAGAAAATAGATCTTGGTTATGGAGATACTCAGAGACAGGAAAAATGGCAAGATCTGGTTATCAGAACAAAAGTATGTAGAGAAAATACTTTTGAGGTTTTGTATGAATAGTGTGAAACTGGTCTCAATCCCTTTGGCTTACCATTTCAATATTTCTTCAAGTTTATGTCCTAATGCATATGAAGAAAAGGAATATATGTCTCGTGTACCATATGCGAATGCATTAGAAAGTTTAATGTATGCCATGGTGTGTACAAGGCCAAATATTTCACATGTAGTTGGTGTTGTCAGCAGATACATGAAAAATCCAGGAAATGAACATTGAGAAACAATGAAATGGGTGCTTCGGTATTTGAGGGGCACAAGTAATTATAGTATCACCTATCACGTATATGTTGAATCATATTTTACAGGCGATTGAGACAAGAGGAGATCAATTTCAGGTTATGTTTTTACTCTTGCAGGTGGAGCTATTAGTTGGATGTCAAATCTTCAGAACATTGTTGTTTTATATAGTACAGAGGAAAAATATATAGCCGCTTCACATTCTTGCAAGGAGGAAATTTGGTTAAAAGGTTTGTTGGGTCAGTTTGGAAGGATGCAAGACAAGGTAAAACTAGGATAGTGAAAGTGCTATTCACTTAGCTAAAAATCCAACTTATCACACTAAGAAAAAACATATTCTTGTTAAATACCATTTTGTAAGAGAGGTTGTAGATGAAGGTGGAGTGACTCTTGAAAAAGTCCATACAAAGAAAAACTGTGCAAACATTTTCACAAAACCAATACTGTTAGAGAAGTTAAATTGGTGTTTGGATTCTCTTGACTTGTAGGGAACGTGATGAATAAATTTGGCATAATATATCAAGATGTTGTGGATATTGACAGATTTCATGGGTCCCTATTTTTTAGTTGTTTGTTAAAGAAAATATACCAATTTGGTATGAGTCCACATTAAGAGGAATCATTCTATACATCTGGAAAAAAGTAAAAAGACGAAAGAGTGATAATCTTACTATATTGGTACATGCAATGGATAGTTTCCGCATATGTGCTTAAATATATATGGATAGC
>JZKD02S1750304.1:0-35371 GCA_000966675.3 Picea glauca
ATAGTGGCAGGAAGCAATGATGAACCTTAAAAATTCAAGTTACTCCAACTTGTAATCTAAAGGTAGTTGGAGATGCTCTAGGGTAAGGCGTACTAGGAAAACCAAATATTAGTCCCAATACTTCACAAAAATTTTCACTACAACTGGTATTGCAACTGGTGCTACAACTGGAACTGCAACTGACACGAAGGAACTGGCACTGCAAACCTAGGGTTTTATGAGGAAACCTTAATTTCTCAACTTCAAAAATTTGCAGATCTGATCCAAGGAAGAGATGTGCCCTACTTAGGTGACCTTCTTGGTGAGTTCAATGTGTGCTCAATGATCTTGACAATGGGGGAAACTGAGGATCTTCCTTCCAGTGGTTAAATTGTTACAAAGGAAACCAACTCTGATTCAATGTTGAAAATTTGGTATGCTCATTTAACCATTAGACAATGTCATATCATTGTCAACCAATGATAGGCACAAGGCCACCCTTGAGCATTCTAACATTTACTTAGAATAATTATAGTAAGCCTGCTCCAGAACCAACAGATAAACCTTAGCTGCTAACTGCAACAAAAACTCAAGACAAGTAGAGCGCTCCTTCTCCAAGGGTAGCGCACAAGAGAGAGAGTCTCCATAGAACAAGTACCATACACAACTACAACAAATGCAACTGAACTACTCTCTCAAGATTGTGCCATAGTTAGTAAGAATATCAGAAAGAGTATCACCAAGAGTTTCACCAATAACCACCAAGAGAATCACCAAGTCAATCACCAATAGAATCACCAAGAGATTCACCAAGTCAATCACCAAGAGAATCACCAAGAGAATCACCAAGTCAATCACCAAGAGAATCACCAAGAAAAATCACCAAGAGAGAGACCAAGACCCAAGAGATGACCATGCACCCTTATTCCTCCTTGCAGATGCAGTTGTAGCTACAACTGCATCTCTCCACAAGATTTTCACACTAACTGGTTGTCCAAATGAGCTATAACGTCCTATATTTATATTAAACTATCCAATGACTTTTCTAGCTGGGCCGACCTAACTTTCTAGTAATTATATTTTATATTTATCTTTTTTCCTGTGGATCCGACTTGTATTTCTGGAAGATATTAATATAATATTATTATTCTACTAGGCCAAATTGTCTTATATGGTTTCCACACATCTTTTTAATGGTTCACTTGCTTCACTTCAATCATGGGGGATTGATACTCTCCTTGCTTGTTTTCCAAGGCTGCATAAATACTTGGCATATTTCCTCCCATGTCTTCCACTGTTTCAGCCTCCTAAATGTTGTGGACATTCCTCATTCTTTCTCCTTTTTAGGGAAATCCCTATATAAGTGATTTCCCTCACATCCCCAACATTGTACATGCTTATACCTTGGCCTTTTCTCAAATGAATTTGTAGTCGCATCCTCATTTTGGGTTGATTGACCTTGTTGATTTGCTTGGAATTTTTTCTTGAAAAAGGATGGCTTAAAACCTTTCTTCCTTTAATCATTTTTACCCTTCATCTTCTCATTCCAATATTTTTGGAAAACTTGCATTCATCTACTCTACTCATAAAATGCTTTTCTCTCCTTATGACTTCCTCCAAAGTCTTGGGGTTTTCATATTGTATCTTTTCACTATAGAAAGAAGGTAACCCACTCAAAAACCTTTGGATCTTTACCTTATCATCCTTTATGAAATCAACATACTTAAATAACTCAAAGAATCTCTTCTCATATTCATCCATTGTCATGCTTCCCAACTTGAGTTCAAAGAACTCTTTCATCTTCCTTTCATAATAATTCTTGGAAAAATATTTCTCTTGGAAATATCCTTTGAGTTTCTTCCATGAGATCCTCTTCTCATCAAGGTGCTTGGATTGCTTAATTTTTTCCCACCACATGGTTTCCTTCCCTTGCAAGTGGAAGGTTTCAATTATAGCTTATACATTTGAGGGTTAATCATGTAGCTGGAAATAGTTCTTCATTTCCAACATCCAAGCCTTGGCCTCTTCTCCTTTCTTGTGCTCACCATTGAAATTTGGTGTCTTGATTTTATCAATTTCACCTTGTAAGATGTCTACCTTAAGCATTCTCATTTTCCTCCTAAAATGAGACACACTTGGGTTGCTCCCCATTTTTTAACTTGCATGAGTTCTTCTAGTGGATTTCCTTGGAGAATGATAGTGTATACTCATGATTTTGGGCTACTTGTCATTCCCATTATCATCCTTTTTGGTATGTGATTTGAATGTTTTCACTTATCTATCACTGGTTGATTTCTTAGTGATAGATTATTTGATAAATTTATTATGAAACATATTCAGAATCTGAAGTATCTCTTTCTAATGCTTCATAATCCTTTCATCATATTCCCTATAGCTCTACACTTCTTTATGCAGACTTCTCATAGTTATAGGCTCCTGCTTGCCTCTTCTTTCATTTGACTTTGTCTCGAAATTTCCCATATTGACATGAAAACCTATGATGTATTCCTCATGGATATAATAGCTCTGGGTATATTCCATAACTCCAATCCTCATATAAGAAAAAAATTTATTTTCCTATACCTCTATTTTTGCAAGAAATGTACATGTAATAATTATTGTTAGAACATGCATAGCATAAAACATTTCATCAACTAGAATATAGGTTATTATTCATCCCAATTTACGAAGTAAATAATGCACTAAGTCAAAATATAATTACCCTAGACACATTTATATATGAAACAACTCTCCAATGACTATACTCATGCCTCATTCTAATTTCTAAGCTAAAAGTTACAACATTCACAAGTTGCAATTTTCCACTCATTAGTTGCTGCAGAAATTACTTTATGACCTCTTGATAACATTTTAGCACTCAATTCAAAATTACATGTGTACATATGTATTCTTCTGCTCAACACCTTTCCAACAACTATTCGCTTTCTGAAATCTGAGCTCTGGGATGAAATTTATGGTCCAAAGAAATTTAGACTATTTTTCCCATTTTATTCTTGTATGCTGCATGTGTCTTCGTTCTCTTCCTGCATGTTTTTACATACCCATATTCCAAAAATATCTCCATAGTTGTCTTCTATGGTCCATCATATTTCCATATAATGCTCCTATGCCCCAAACGAACTTCTGAGCAAGGAGTTATCCATTTGGAAGTAAAATGGTGTTGGAATTTTACCTTAACTGTTTCAACTGTAACTTTCTCATAGAAGGTTTGTTTTGTGCATGGAGTAGTTGTATTTTATATCATTATCTATTCCAAGTAAAAGTAACAAAATAATAAAGTCAGTACAATAATAACAAAAGTAACAACAAATCCACTTTGTGTAGGTTGTTCCTATGACCATAGCCCTACATTGGCTCACCTTCCATTGGAAATTTGATCAGTGTTATTATGTGTCCTCCCTCCAACTCTTCTACTAATTTTCTTAATAGTGTTCCCATTTATTTATATGCATGTGATCACTTTGTTTTACAATTGCATTAATTGATAATTCATCTTTCCTCAAGCACTCCTAAAATCACAACCTAGGTGTTCTAGATACTTCTCCCTCCCTCAAATACACTCTAATGACTAATATTTATTTATCCTTATCCATTAATATGATATTATATGGGATGTCATATGGGATAATTTTCTCCAACCAATCTCTACAAGGTTTTTATACATGTAAGGAAATCATAAAATCAAAAAATAATGAGAAATATTAAATATTTTACCTACCTTGGTAGTCTTTATTCGACTGATATTTTTCTTCATTAGGAAAAACTACGTAAAATTCATTTATATCGACACTTTGATTCCACTTTTTGTGTTAGGCTAGTAGCATTTTTTTGCATATTTTTAGGGCATGGACGTTAAATAATCCTTAGAGTTAATCCAATAATATATTCAATTGAAAGGTGATTACATGGAATATGTAGGGTAAACTCTCCATGATCTCTAATTTGATTGATCCATTATCATAGACCATATTTAACATATATGGTCCTAGTCACACATACACTACTTTATTGACTCTGTCATTCTTCCTCTAAGAATTAAAAAAATTATTGTTCAAAATTATGCTTCTTCTCCTTACCATTATGATATTTTTTCATCGTATACCTAGTCATTTCTTTTGAAAATTAGCATGAATTTGACACTACTCTAGTCATTATAATTATTTCAAAACATTTTTATGCATGTAGTTTTCAAATCACAAATTTTCTTAAAGAAGATACATGATACTCTATCACCATCATTGTTTCCTTGCAAAATTAAATTAGAAAGGTTTTGTATTACCAATTGTGTCTTCTATGTGACGTAGACCCCTACCTCGGCAGGGTCTACTGACCTTCTGGTTAAGGATCGTTCAAATTCCTTGAGATGGATTAGCTCTTTCGGTTCCTCCTGGAACCTCCCTGAAACAATTATCCACAGTTTCTTATAAAACTCCACCCACACGAACATGCACTGGGTGCGAGTTCCCTCCACGTGACCACTACCCATGACCACAAGCCTAACCAAAAGGCACTTCGCGTTTCACGATTTTGGGACTTCTGCTGTGAGTCACCCCGAATCCTTCGATTCCCAAAAAATATGAGCTCCGATGTCCCAAAATTCATGTGTGTCAGATCAACGCCTTACAACTCTCCACGATATGACGACTCAGATCAACTCTTCGCGAATCGGGACTTCGCGTTTCACAAAGTTGGAGTATTTTTCACCTCCCTTCTCCCAATCCCCGATATCCTGAAATTCTCCCTAGGCAATCTACAGTCCACACTTTATCCTCGATCAATGATTGTGATCCTTTCACAAGTTCTTACTTCACGAATCCTCATGACTCTACCCTTTGACCTTTCCACTCTAAGAGTCAACGAAATGATGATCTGATACCACCTGTTCTGTCTCGATGGACGATTCTGATGATTTTGGGACTTCATGTTTCACGATATCCACTCTCCTGTGAAACTCCAACGAGGTTAAACCTTGTTCACATTCCTTGGATCCAACAGTTGTTGGTCCACATGCTCACAGATCCTATGGCTGAGATCTGTTTCCTCTTGCATGCTCTCTTGTGTGCCTGGACATGAGATTCAACGATCTAGAATTCCTCTTCTACAATAGATCTAGTGGCTGCCGACGCTCCTCTTCTTGAGATTTCGCCTTCTCCCAAATTTGGAATAATTTAAATGTTTTCAAAGGCCTCAACCTTTGATTCCTTTGCGATATTGGCTACTTGGGTCTCGTCTGCGTTTTGAAGACGTTGTCTCTCATGGAATTTTGAACTTGGAATAAGTCCACTCTTTCACACTCCTTGTGTTATCTCTTCTGATCTTTCAAATCGCTCAGTCTCTAAGGGATTCAACCCTCTTCTTCATTAGAAGACTTCTGGTACCCTTTTGACACACGTTTGCACTTGGCCTCCTGAGATTTTAGAACTTGAAACAAGTTCTCTTTGCGTGTACTCCTAGCGCTTTGACTGGCCTTCAGATGGCTGTCTTTCAACACTTTATCTGAGTGTTGTTCTGGTGCACTCCTTTCACAAGTCTTCCTCCAGAGTGTTCAACAACTCTATTTTCATCCTTAAGATTCAACTGCTCAGACCTCAAATATCTCCGTCCCTTCTGTCCCTCGAAGAGATGCAAGTTCCCTCTTGGAAAATTCCACTCAAGCACTCCTTGCTGAGCTTGTAGAGTATTCAGTAACTCTATGAGTGTCTTCTCCTTGACACTCTTCTTATCTCTTAACTTGAAACATATTTCACCTTGTGCACTCCTTGTACTCGCTCGATGCCCACCTGGCAGATCTTCACAGAATTCTCAACAATTCTATCTTCTCTCTTTGCCCTCCTCTCCACAGTCTTTCCTCCAAGGTGTTTAGTAACCTTGAGGTTCTCCTTTGAGTTTATGATTCCTCTGGTGCGCCCTCCTGGCACGTTCTTGCCTGAATTCCACAGAAATCAGATGTGTAATTTTTTCATTGGCTCATAGAGTCTTCAACATTCTATCATGCAACCCCTTGCATTAAGCCACAAAGAACCCAGACTTGAAATCAAAAAATCACATACAAAAAATTCTGTCTATATCCTGTAGACATAATGTAACATACATCTACAACATAAATGAGCAGAAAAATGACATTCATCAAATACACATAAAACACATAAAGAATCTCATGCAGGAAAAATTGCTCTTTGTATTAATCTTAGAATGCATGTTTACATTGTGTTCAAGCTTGGACTGCAACATAGTCTCATCTCTCTCTTCTCTTGTCTTCTATCTCTTCTAAAAACTAACTAATCTAGATACAAAATATCTCTTACAAAAGAGGGGCTCCTCGAGCCTTTCCCTCCAAGCTACCTACTCTCATTAATTACATTGAATTGCATTCAATGGATGTCTAGTCTGAATTAGATCTAGATATTAAACCTGTCAACCATTAAAGGTGACTCTATCTACAACCTGTACAAAGGCAACAAATCTATATCTTCTAGCCTTACAACAACTATTGCATTTAATTACAATTTCAAATTTTAAAATGAGAGGGCTAATGCCTCTCCCTCCTTGAATGCGCATTGAATGTGCTATTTAGCTGGCGCGTTATTGAGGTGGAGCGATGCTCTTGCATCACCATGTCATTCAAAATTCCCAAATAGAATATAATTTTGATCTCTTATGTTCACAAAATTTTGTAAGTATTAACATTGCAGTTTTGAAAGGAGAAAGAAGACAAGGTTCAAGAAGGTCACCGAAATATACTTGAAGAAGTTAAACTTCATCTAGATGATGTACATGAAAAATATGATGGTGTTATCTCAAAGTATAGATTAATAAAAGACTAATCAAAGAGGATATAGGATGCCATTGTTTCTGAAAAGAATATAGATGAAATGCATGTGCACAGCGAAGGAAATTGTCAATTGTGAAATCATATCAACACCCTCATTACTATGAAAGATTTCAAGGAAGACAAAAAGGTATATATTAGTAGTATCAAGGAAGAAGATGGAATACTTATCAATATTCATGGAACAGGGAATCACAAAACCACTCTTCAACACGATATTATTAGAGACCAACAACTACTACAAATTGGAGAAGTTACAACAACAATACATGGAATCAAAGGAAACAAAATTACGCAACAAACAACCATCAATTATTACGACAAAAAATAATTGATTTTGGATGGATGGATCATCATCAGTAGAAATAATAAAGTGGGAACATACAAAAATTATATTACTTGGTTTCATCACATTTAAATCCTTTAATGACAAAGCTTTGAAGACAAATATTTTTGAAGGAGGGTATTATGTTATGACCCAAGGGGGGAATATATGGGGTTAAAAGTATATGATATGACCCCAAGGGGGGAAATATATGAGGCTAAATGTGCATGTAATGAGTAAATGTATATGTAATAGGGCCAACCTAACAATAAAGGGGACTCATGTGTAGTGCATGAATAGATATATACAGAGATAATGTATTCATTATTGTTAACATGTGAATTGTGATGTATGAATGCATTTGGCTAATTGGAGGAGGTTCTCCTGTTATTTAAGAATTTATTATGTAAATCATCTCTCTTATCTATATTAGAGTTGTGCCCCATTCTCACATTGGTGTGCATGGTGTTTACTTCTAGTTTATTATGATATTTTAAGGTTTTGGATCATAACAAATATAGTGAGCATATGCCACCATAAATAAATTCCAAGGTCATTGTAATAATCCCCTGTGACACATTTTTCCCAATTTTTGCATGATAACATTTTTTTATTAGGAGAAAACATAGATGAAGAAATCCATAGATTCTACCCTAAAATAAGCCAAACCCTACTTGTGACCCTCCATCTAGTCATTCCTATGTATCCATGTATTTTATTAGAAAATATTCAAATACCCTTTTCCAACTAGTATAGTCCATACACAATATACTCCCTTACGTTATGGAATTTCCTCCAGATATTATCAATCTCAAGAATTTTGATCAATACGAATGAAATGAAATCCTTGAAAATAAAAATATATCACTCAAAAATTAGATCAGTGCCTTGGAAATTAATATCCACCCTCTCAAGAAGCTACCTAAACAAATTGAAAATATCTTCAATATCTTAAAATAGGTCCAAGAAATAGGTTTTTCTCTAGTTTTGGATAAACCGGCCAAGTTCAAGATCCTTTTCTAGTTTAAATGAATCCCCATTGGGATGCAATTTAAAATTTCCCAAGATTGATATTAACAATTTTGATGGCACTAATGTTAAGAATTGGTTCACACAACTAGAAAAATATTTTATTTTACAATAAGTTTCCTTGAATAAAATGGTACCCTTGGTTTCCCTACATCTTGATAATCAACCATTAAATGGTCCTAATGGTGGTAAAATAAGAGACCTTTGATTGGTTACACACATGGGATGACTTTTTCAAAAAAATTATGACCCAATATAATATAGTGTGTGAAAAAATAATACTTTAGTCAAGTTATAAAAATATGGAAAATGGGAATTGTCTAGGACTACATCCTCTAACACCAGAAGCTAACTTCTCATGTGACAAGTCTCAATGATAACATTCTCCTTGAGATTTTTATTTTTGGGATTTGTTGGAACTTAGGTCTGCATCCCTTCACTTCCCCTTGATTCACCTATACATCCTCTTAAGCCTTATTTTTTGTTTTAATGCTCCTCCATGGTTTATGAGTCAGCTTGAGTTGTTTTTCCCTTTTATTATTTTTGCACCATTTTATTTCTTTCTTGAAAGATTGTTGCATGTATGGATTGGTCTAACGACATGTTTTCACCTTGGAATACTTTTCTAAGCTTATAGCAGGTTGGTGAGGCCTTTTCAGTTCAAAAAATGTTGATTTTAAGAACAAGCCTATTCTTGCAAACAGGGTAAAAGCACATTGTTTTAATTATTTTAACATTCAAAAATGAATATAAATATTAAAAAAGTGGAGTGTTGGAATCTTCATGCACATGCATGAGCATGAACACTCTAGTACACAAAATTCATTTCTAAGTTCATCATCATGCAGTTAGTGTTAAGGCCGTGTTAGTATCAAATGAACTTCACCTGCAGTTTTCATCATCACAAAGGTTGCGGGGAATTATAGTTTCAGGTGCAATTTCATCAAAATTAAGGCCAACATATCAAAAGCGCATGATCATATTAAGGAATCACATAGAAAAGTACTTGAAATAACACATAGGTGTGAAATGAGGTCCAGGAAAAGAAGAATGTTGGCTGATCACAACAAAGCTATCATGGATGAAGAGAAGAGGTTGAAAGAGAGAGGTAAAAAGAAAGTTTTAATCAAGCCAAAGGTGGAGGCCGATGAAGGTATAAATGACATCCCCTAGGTGAAAATATTGAAACAACAAATTTAGACTTCACAACAACAGAATCAAGAGCTGGAGAAGCAACATTAAGTTGCAGAAAAAGACCAGGAGATAAAGCATGAAGGAAAGGTACATGTCTTAATAAAACCAAATACATGAAACAAAAAAATAGGATCTTGAAATGCGACACACTTATTACAAAGTAATTACCAAAAGGTGTAAAGAAAAATCAAAAGGTGCTGCCCAAATTTTCTGAAAATGCTCTGTATTTTCCCTGTTTTTGTCATTGTCTTTCGTCGTCTCTTCTAAACAAATAGAGGTGAAATTGTAAAAACTGAAAGGGGTTTTTGTTGAGAACATGTCCATGCACAAAAAATATCTCAAATTTTATACATGTATCATGGTTTTGGAGAATCAAAGAGACCTTAGAGGTCATTTTTCCACAATTTCGCAAAATGTTGATTTCCCTGTTTTTGTCATTGTCTTTGGTTGCACTTTACGAACATATGGAAATGAATTTTTGAAAAATGAAAGTGGTTTTTGTTGGGAACGAGCCCATGCGAAAAAACCTCTCTCAAATATTAAACATGTATCACGATCTAAGATAATAGAAGAGGTATTTGAAGTCACTTTTCTTAGAAATTCACCAAATTCTGGGTGAGTTCTATCTATCTATGTTCCAGTTCAGTCTCCAGCTGAAGTGCACATGGGAATCCATGCCAAGTTGATAGACAAAAAAAAACTTGGGAAGAATCCTTTCTATCATTTTTTTTCACTCCAACTACCAACATGAGATCTTGTTGCACTAATATAAATTTTGTTTAAGTCTAGTCAGAGGCATTGTTTCCACTTGCAATAAGTTGTCATCTTTTGATAAAAACAATGCTTTTGAGGTCAAATTAAGGAGAAGATTATGAACTGATACTTCAAATCAGATTCACTCAATTCAAAACAATGTTTACAATTTGTGATTAAGGAGTGGTAGTTGAGTTGATTGATAGGGTCTACTTGTAATGTGAAGTTTAAATTTTGAGTTAGATCCTAGAAAGGTGGTTGAAACTTTTGGAAAAAGGATAAAGAGATCAGTTTTTGTATTGTTTCATAGGTTCGGTTTTTGTGAAGGAAATCAATATATGAACTAGTTGAACATGTTCTATGATTGTATTAAGCTCTCTACCTAGTGAATATTCTCTTGATGACAATGTGCTTTATGTTCAAATATACATATGTTTTTCTCTTATCTTGAATGCAATTTTTGATATGTGAAAAGCACATCTCATTTTCCTTTTAACTATTGTTATAAATCATCTTTTATTGACATGCAACCTGGAAACAACTAATGCTTTAGTAAAGGATTTGTTTTATTGCAACTTGTGGGAGTAATTGTGTTTGGATATTTGTTTATGCCTTGAAATATTATTTTGAGTCTTAGACTTCTTGTAGCAGGTAATTAATTTAGTTCTTTGTTGTTCTTCCTTTGTTCATCCGTCTATTTTCTCACTTGGTTATCATTTTTGTGCCACTAGCCAAGGAGGACCTATAGTCATATCACCTTGCCAACCCAACCATGTGTTTTTCTTGGTAAAACCAACCCGTCAACTGACCAACAAACCGAACTTGTTAAAAGTAAACCATTCCAAAACTTGAGGTGGCCTCGCTCTGCCCCTTTAACAACTAAGTGCAGAATTTAAGACCAACATCTTTTGGCGCCATTTCTAGGGAACGGAGTAGCGAATCAATCTTTCCCTGGGAGAATGACAACAATTAGATCTATTTTTATATGGTGAAAATAATCCAAACACATTCAAATTGCATATCATTCACTTGGAAAATCCATGGTTAAAGAATCCAATGGTGACTCCATATGGAAGTCATATTTTCATATGGAATCCATCTTGGCTTGGAGGTTTGCTCCTCTTAATTTCTTCATTTTTCCTGGTTTTCCAAATGTTGTTCCTACTATAGATGAGTGGGGTTATTACTTGCCCATATTTAGAAAAGATAAATATGATAACCCTGCAGATCATTTGCTTGAATTCCATGAAGTCATGCATCAGTTCAATATACATCATGAGGATGTATTAATGAATATGTTCATGTACTCATTATAGGGAGATGCCCATGAATCGTATCGATCCTTGCCTCTTGCTAGCATATCTTCCCTGAAAAATTTCCATGGAACATTTAATGATCATTGTAAAAGGTTTTTTTCCACCTAATTTGCTTTTTGAAAATTGTTGTGAGGAGTTTGACTTATATATGCAGAATTCTATAGTTGGTTCCTCTAGTAGTATGAATGAGAAGGAAGTTAATGTTAAACAAGTGGGATAAGAGTCATCCCCTTGTGAAATCTTCTCTAGTTTTTTTGTTCAGGAGGAAATTTTTATTGATTGTTTTGATGACAAAAAAAATGATCAGAATTCCGTAGAAACTTTTCACATTATATCATATATCTCTAAAAATGTTTGTTATGATGAGATTGTTGCTCCAAAATTTGACATAGATCAGACTACTATTATGCAGTCAATTTCCCAAGGATGTTATGAAATGGAGGATTTTGAAGTTTGAAGGATCAGATTCAGTCACTGAGAGGGGGGGTGAATAAGTGACACAACAGTTATATCAATTTTTATTTATTAATGCAAACAAAATCTTAACACAACATTTTGTCGTGGAACCCAAATGGGAAAACCACAAACTCTTTTCTATTAATTTCAAAAATTGTTTTACATATTACATAGATGAAATATTTACTTCCTCTTTGATCAACACTGACTGATCAGGATGCACCCACACCCTTGTTTACCAGCACCAATTGATAGGAGTCTACGAACCTCTATTTAGTTAGCTACAACTGACAAGGAAGCATCAACTCCCTCTACAGGCACCAACCTGCCCTTGCACCACCCAACCACCCTTAATACATAAGTATCTTCAACTTTTCTTCCTGGAATCTGCTTCAGCTTTTGGTTTTCTGATCTAGACTGCAGAGACACTTTATTCTCACCACACTTCCTTGTTTATATAATATTCAAAACAACGTGATTTTGAAACACTGTGTCCCTTCATTTCAAACATCTCACCTCTTCGATTAATTAGCGTTAATACTATTTATTTATTTATTTTTAATGTGAAGGTAAATTGATCACAGTCATGGATCAATTTTAAACCTTTATACTTGTTCATGGATCTCTGTTAATTTCACAGAGACCAAAATCTACGGAGGCTCTTCCTTCAAATCAATGGTCAAGATTTAATTCTGATCTTCTCATGAGATAAATGGATGATGGGATTTCGACACTTTGACCTTCGGGTATTCATGACTTCCAATATTTCAGAACTCCCGATTACGATATCACCGAAGCAATCAAACATTTCATGTTTATTTCACGGAGACAGATCAACGATCCTCTTTAGACCTTACACTCATCCTTTCACTGCTAAATCCGATGACTATGACTTAATCGTGCTTTGAGATGGATGGCTGTCGTAATTTCACCACTTTTCCCTTCGGGTTTTCGTGACTTCCAGTGTGTCAAATCTCCGAAGCTGTCAATCTACTGACACATGTCCCTTTCAGAATTTTGACGTTTGAGACTTAGGGATATTAGAGTATTTGCTTACTATGTAAAACTCCTGAAGTAGAAACTCCCGATGTGACGTAAACTTGTTGATGTCACATGATGACTTGGTACGTGCTGAGTAGCTGCCACGTGTCATTCAAATTCATGATTTACACATGCCTGAAATGCCAATTTTACTTTGACACTTGTCACTATCTGGCTGTGCTATGTGTCCTAGATGTCATGCTCTACTGACGTGGTCTATCAATGTGTCTTGCTTCCTAGACTTCGAGGCTTTGGCCTTTGGGTTTCTTTGCTGTATGTTATGTCCAAGATATCGATCTATGAAATGGTGAAATCCTGACTAAAGGTGATAGATCCTCTTCCACAGCCTGTTTTACATGTGACCTCGGGTTATGACCCAGGGCTGAGTGTTTCACATTTTCGCATTTCGGGATTTTGAGCAATCTCGTCATTGTTTCTCTGAATCATAAATCCCCAAATTCGTTGATATAGTGCCACATGTTCTCCTTTCAATCTATGACTATAATCTCTTTGAAATTTTGGACTTCATGATTTCGAGATCCTTGACTCTTCAATACTCCAAATCCTTTGATTCCTGAGTTCCAAAAAAACTCACAGCTAACAGCCATGCAACTTCTCCCAGATCTAACGGTTGAGATCCTTCATCATCAGCTCCACAATCATTGTCACTTTGACCAAAATTTAGGGGGCCTAATAGGTCATCCCATGCTCCAGGTTAGTGATCTTCTTGTGGAGTCCAAACACCTAGAGCCCCCACCATACCTTTGCACTACGCATCGATAAGCTATGGAGAGAGATGTGTATATAAAAATATATGTGTTTATTCATGCTTCCAGTGTGGGATAAATCCCATTACTTGAGACAATCAGAATCGTTAATTTCTTGTTCCAACGACTGCTGAAGCTTCTCACCTTTTCTGTGCATTGCTGAAATTCTTAGGATTTTCCTGTGCAATGGTCGATTGCATTATGCACTGCGCTTCTTCCATATTTAGATCATAGGAACATTTTTTATCCTATCGTGATCGACAACAAACACAAATTTCCTCTCTCTGCAATGTGTTATTCCTTCTGAGCTTTGATCATTCGAGTATTCTCTTCTCCTGTTTGCTCTTTCGATATTTGCACACTGTTTTGACATCATCACTTCGTTCGATCTCTGCACACTGTTTTGTCATCATCATCACTTTGATTGTTGACATCAATGAAAATATTTCCAAGAATCTCCCCCTTTGTCATTGAGGGAAACACACTAACTTCATATTCAAAATCCCCCCCCCCATGATGATGCTTTCCTCTTATGAAGTTTCTCTCCCCCTTTGACATCAATGCCAAGTGGTTTCTTCTCCAATCATCTGTCTATATAAACACTTCTCTAACCACTGGTAACTCCTCTTGAAATTAATCTTTTTTTGTCATAACTAAATGACATCTTTTATTGTTGATTTCTATCTCCCCCTCAATAGGTGCCAATTGATGCATCATTTTCTTGAGAGATTTAGGTAGGAAAAAGTATTACTTTCAATTTTTGCCTGAGATATTCAAATACATCTTTGTTTAAGGGTTTTGTAAAAATATCTGCCACATGTTCTTGTGTTGGAACATATTCGAATTTAATTTTCTTGTTTTCAGCCTGATCTCTTAGATATTGGTACTTTATGGGAATGTGTTTCGATTTTGAGTGCTAGATTGTGTATAGAGAGACTTATTGTGCTTGTATTGTCACAATGGATAATTGTGGGTTCTTCAAATACTATTTTGATGTCTTGTAGATTTTGTTTCATCCATTCCACTTGTGTGCACCATTCTGGTGCTTCAATATACTCAACTTCAGTGCTAGATAGATAAATTGAGGATTTTTTCTTGCTTATCCAAGAAACCAATGATTCTCCCAAAAAGAATTCTCCTCCACTCGTACTTTTTCTGTCATCTACACTTCCTGCCCAATCAAAATTTGAATAGGCTTTTGATGTGAATGAGTCCTTGCTAGGATACCATAAACCAAGATCTATGGTTCCTTTCAAATATCTAAAGATTCTTTTTACATCTTTAAAATGACTCTCCTTTGGTTCTGCTTGGAATCTAGCCACCATCCCAATAGCTTTCTTGACATTAGGTCTGGAAGCTGTTACATAGAGAAAACTGCCAATCATTGATCTGTAGTGTTTTGGATCTACAACTTTGGACTCATCATCCTTGCTTAGTTTTCATCCAAATGTCATAGGTTTACTAACATGTTTTCAATCCTCTAACTGGAATCTCTTAAGCACATCCTTAACATATTTAGAATGATGGATAGAGAATCCCTTTTTGGACTGTATTATTTGTAATCCAAGGAAGACATTTAGTTCGCCAAGCATAGACATTTGAAATTATTACTGCATCATCTTAGCAAAGTCTTTACTCATTTTTATATTATTATTACCAAATATGATATCATCAACATACACTTCCACAATAATCAAGTTATTACCAACAATTTTGCAATAAAGATTGTTGTCTGTTGATCCCCTTTTGAGGCCTTGTTTTTGTAAATAAGAGTCTAGCCTTGCGTACCATGCTTTGGGTACTTGTTTTAATCCATAGAGTGCCTTCTTTGTTTTACAAACATAGTCTCTTTTATTGGCTATTTGGAACCCATCTGGTTGCTGAATATAAACTTCCTCTTCTAAATTTCCATTGAGAAATGCTGATTTGACATCCATTTGGTACACTTTAAATTTTCTGTAGCTGGAGAAAGCTAAGAACATCCTAATTACCTCTAATATGGCTACAGGTGAAAATGTTTCTTCATAGTCTACTCCTTCAACCTGAGAACAAACTTTGCATACTAATCCGGATTTGTTCATAATACTTGCCCATCTTCATTCATTTTATTTTTATATACCCATTTAGTTCCAATGACATTTTTATCTTTTGGTCTAGGAACTAGTTCCCAGGTTTGATTTCTTTCAATTTGATCCAATTATTCATTCATAGATTTAACCCGGTTCTCATCTTTACATGCCTCTTTGATTGAACTTGGTTCAATATGTGACAACAATGCTAATTCTGTTTGATACAATAGTTGTCTTCTTGTTTGCACTCCATCATTCATATCTCCAATAATCAGTTCTTCGGGATGATTCTTTTGAATAATTCTTGAAGGTGTCTTTATATCTCTTCTTGAGAATTCTTCTCTTATCTCTCCATCTTGACTATCTTCTTCACTTTCACTAGTAGTATCCATATCATATTCTTCCCTTTATTTTTCATTATCTTCTACTTCTTCTAGTTGTGTGCCAAATGTCTCATCATCATCTTCATCTTTATTTTTAGATATGGTCTCTTGATTTTTGATCCTTATTTTTAGATCATCCACCTTGACATCTGGACTTTAAATAATATTATGTGATCTAAGATTGTAACATATATATTCCTTCTTGTTTGAATCATATCCAAGAAAAATACCTTCATCAGTTCTGGCATCAAATTTTCCAAGACTCTCATCTAGTCTTTTGATGTAGCATTTACTTCCAAATACCTTGAAATATTTTATTGATGGAGCTGTTCCAAACCATAATTCATAAGGGGTATTATCACTACTAACCCTGATTTGACCTCTGTTTAATATGTATACTGCTATACTTACAACTTCCCTCCAATATCCATATGACAATTTTGCTTCATTGAGCATAGTTCTTGCAACCTCCTGAACTGTTCTATTCTTTCTCTCAGCAATCCCATTTTGTTGAGGTTTTGTAGAAGCGAAGAATTGTCTTTTTATTCCATTTGTTTCATAGAAAATATCAAACTCTTTTGAGGTGAATTCACCACCATTGTCTGATCTAAGACATTTGATTTTTGTCTCCTTTTCATTTTCAACGAGGGTTTTAAAGGCTTTGAATTTGTTGAGTGCTTCTGATTTTTCTTTGAGAAAACATATCCAACTCATTCTAGTAAAGTCATCAATGAACAATATAAAGTAGTAATCTCCTTGTAAACTCTTGGTTCTCATAGGTCTACATAGGTCAGTGTGAACAAGTTCTAAAGGTTTAGTGGTTGTGTATTCTTTTGCCTTGAACCTTACTCTAGTTTTCTTCCCTAGTTGACAATGTCTACATATAGCATTTGAGGTTTTTATGATCTTTGGTAAGTTTCTTATTACACCAAGGTTGCTGAATTTCACAAGATTGTCAAAGTTAATATGCCCCAACCTCCTATGCCATAACCTACTTTCATCTACATAATTTATATGACACTCCTCATTCAATTTTGCATCTAGTATATATACATTTTCAGGAGTTCTAGGAGCAGTACCAACTAATTTTCCCGTGTCTTCTCTCCTAATCTCACATTTTTGGTAATCAAATATGCAGATGTATCCCTGATCATAGGTTTGACTGACACTTAATAAACTAGGATTCAGTTTATCTACAAGTAGTACATTTGTATCTTTGTCTTTTTCCAAGCTCACAGTTCCTTTCCCAAGTATGTTACTTGAAGCATTATCACCAAATGTAACTTTACCTTTTTGTTTCTTTAAGTCTAAATACTTGTCCTTGTTACCTGTCATATGTTTTGAGCATCCACTGTCAACATACCAAAGACACTTTTCATCTTGAGTTTTTAGGGCAATAAGACATTCCCTTTTTGATGTTTTTACTCTCCAAAGTTTCTTTTTCTCTCTAATGAACTTGGGTTGTTCTGAGACTTCCATTACTCTGCAATTAATGGATTTATGTCCATGGTTATGACATCTGAAGCATTGTAAGTCCCCTTCTTGTAGAGGTTCAAAGGAGTTATAGTTTCTGCTCTTAACTTGATTTGCTGCTTGTTTATCCTCAATGATATAATTCTTAACCTTCGGATTTTTCTTTTTATATGCTCTACAATTTATAGCTTTGTGTCCAAAATTAGAGCATGCAAAGAAATAACTAGGAAAAATGCGAGGATACCTGTTTTGGTAAAATTTCTTTGGTATTGTCTTACCTTCTTTCCCGATGGGTGGAGGTAATCTTCTGGAGTTATGATCATTACTTATCTTCTCTTCATTTTTCTTCTTGAATGTACTGTGAAGAGCATCTGCATAAGATTTTGAGTTAACATGGCTTTCCTTTTGAGAATAACCTATTCCAATTTTATTTCCAGAATCCCTTTGCAGTGTAATAATCTTATCTAATATTTTAGAGCTATTTTCAGATTTTGTTTGAATGATTTTTGCATCCAATTACTTTTTCAGATGAACTATTTCTGCCTCCATCCTTTCAACAATTATTTGTTTTTCTTCAAGAGACTTTTCCATACTTTCTTCGATCTTATTTGCTTCTAAGATTTGTTTTTTCAGATTGTTCATAAGTTTTTCCATCTCCTTCTCTTCTTGTTCATATTTTTCTTTCTGTTCAACTACAAAAATTTTCGACTGTCTATATCTGGTTTTGTATTTTCTTAATTCATCTAAGGCACTGAGAAGTTCTTCCTCCATATTAAATTCTACTTCATCTTCTAACTCCTTCTCATGTTTAATTTTTTCTATCTCATTAGATTCTTCAATACCTAAGAAAATAACTTCATCATCATCTGATTCATCGTTGTCACTAGACTCTGACGAGTTGTTGTCTTCTTCTTTTGAGTAGAAATTATTTTTCCCTCTGTAGAAATTTTTCTTGTAGTCGGTTTTTTCCTTCTTCTGGTATTGATTGTTTTTGTTTTCTTTTTCTTCAGGGTCCTCCTTGGGATAGGGACACTTGGATGCAAAATGACCAACTTTGCCACAATTAAAACATTTGAAAGGAAGCTTTCCTTTGTACTTCCTTGATCCTTTCTGAAGTTTTCTAATGAAGTTGGCTTCCTCCACATCAGATTCTTCATGATGATAGGATTGAGGTTTTTGATTCTGATTTATCTTTGTTTTGGATGCTTTGAAAATTGTTTCGTTTTTTGTTGATTTATTATTTCCTGTTCTCATTTCATATACTGTAAAAATCCCATGGAGCTGGTCAACTGTGAGTGAGTTTAGATCGGATCTATCTTCAATTGAGGAAATCTTTGCATCATATCTCATCGGTAATGACCTTAGTATTTTTTGCACAATGGGTTTATCTGTAACTTCTTCTCCTGCCGCTCTAATTGAGTTGACCACTTCATCTACCTTATTAAAGTATTCAACAATATTTTCTTCTTCTTTCATTTTCAGGTTTTCAAATTGAGTTCTATAGGTCTGTAGTTTGGCGTCTTTAACTTTGTCATCTCCTTCATATACAACCTCCAATTTGTCCCAAATTTCTTTGGCCGATTTGCAATGCATAACTTTCACACATATAGAGTTAGTCAACCTAGCTAGAATTCCATTAACTTCTCTTGAGTTATCATTACATATTTTCTTTCCTCTAGATTATTTGGGGGGATTAGTTGGTGCAATGTAACTGTCTACAATAGATTGCCAGATATCAAAACCAAGCACCAACAAGAAGTTTTTCATTTTTATTTTCCACAGAGCATAACCTTCTCCATTGAACATTGGTGCTTTGTTGTTAAACATTCCTTCTTGTTGATCCATATTCAAGATCTACCTTCAAGTTTGTTAGACTGTGCTGAAGGAACCTTCTCTGATACTAATTGAAGGATCATATTCTGTAACTGAGAGGGGGGGGGTGAATCAGTGACACAAAAATTATATCAAGTTTTATTTATTAATGCAAACATAATCTTAACACAGTATTTTATCTTGGAACCCAAATGGGAAAACCACAAACTCTTTTCTATTAACTGTAAAAATTGTTTTACATGTTACATAGATGAAAGATGTACTTCCTCTTTGATCATCATCGACTGATCAATATGCACCCACACCCTTGTTTACCATCACCAACTAGTAGGAGGCTAAAACCCCCTGTTTAGTCAGCTACAACTGACAAGGAAGCATCAACTCCCTCTGGAGGAACCAACCTACCCTTGCACCACCCAACCACCCTTAATACATAAGTATCTTCAACTTTTCTTCTTGGAATCTGCTTCATCTTTTGATTTTTTGATCTGGACTACAGAGACACTTTATTCTCACCACACTTCCTTGTTTATATAATCTTCAAAACAACGTGAGTGTAAAACACTATGTCCCTTCATTTCAAACATCGCACCTCTTTGATTAACTAGCATTAATATTGTTTATTTATTTATTTTTACTGTGAAGGTAAATTGATCACAGTCATGGATCAATTTTAAACCTTTATACTTGTTCACGGATCTCTATTAATTTCACAGAGACCAAACTCTACGGAGGCACTTCCTTCAAATCAATGGTCAAGATTTAATTATGATCTTCTCATGAGATAGACGGATGAAGAGATTTCGATACTTTGACCTTCGGGTCTTCATGACTTCCAATATTTCAGAACTCCCGATTATGATATCATTGAAACAATCAGACAGTTCATGTTTATTTCGCAGAGACATATCAACAATTCACTTTAGACCTTACACTCATCCTTTCACTGCTAAATCCGACGGCTATGACTTAATCGTGCATTGAGATGGATGGATGTCGTAATTTCGACACTTTTCCCTTCGGGTTTTTTTGATTTCCAGTGTGTCAAATCTCCGAATCTGTCAATCTACTGACACATCTTCCTTTTGGAATTTTGGCATTCGAGACTTCGGGATATTAGAGTATTTTATTGCTATGTAAAACTCCCGAAGTAGAAACTCCTGATGTGACGTAAACCTACTGATGTTAGATGATGACTTGGCACGTGTCGAGTAGCTGCCATGTGTCATTCAAATTCACGATTTACACGTGCCTGAAATGCCAATTTTACTTTGACACTTGTCATTATCTGACTGTGCCATGTGTCCTAGATGTCGTGCTCTGCTGACGTGGTCTGTCAACGTGTCTTGCTTCCTTGACTTCGGGGTTTCCACCTTTGGGTTTCTTTGCTGTATGTTATGTCCAACCTCCCGATCTCCCAAATAGTGAAATACTGACTAAAGGTGCTAGCTCCTCTTCTGCAACCCGTTTTACATGTGACCTTGAGTTATGACCCAGGGCTGAGTGTTTCACATTTTTCGCATTTCGAGATTTCGAACAACTCTCGCCGTTGTTTCTCCGAATCATGAATCCCCAAATTCATTGATCTAGTGCCATGTGTTCTCCTTTCAATAAACGACTATGATCTCTTTAGAATTTTAGACTTCGCGAGTTCGGGATCCTTGACTCCTCGATACTCCAAATCCTCTGATTCCTGAGTTTCGAAGGAACTCACTGCTAACCATCGTGAAAATTCTACCAGATGTAACGGTCGAGATCCTTCATCATTAGATCGATAGTCATTGTCACTTTGACCAAAAGGTAGAGGGCTTGACAGGTCATCCTGGGCTCCAGGCTGGTGAGCTTCTCATGGAGTCCAAACACCTAGAGCCTCCACCATACCTTTGCACTATGTGTCTATAAGCTATGGATAGAGATGTGTATATAAACCTATATGTGTTTATTCGTGCTTACAATGTGGGATAAATCCAATTACTTGAGACAAACAACGCCGTTAATTTCTTGATTGAACGACTGTTGAATCCTCTCTCCTTTTCTGTGCATTGTTCAACTTCTCAGGCTTTTCCTGTGCAATGGTCGACTGCAATCTGCAATGTGCTTCTTCCATCTTTAGATCATAGGAACATTGTTGATCCTATCGTGATCAACAATAAACACATATTTCCTCTCCGTGCAATGTGTTATTCCTTCTGAGATTTGATCATTTGAGTATTCACTTCTCATGTTCGCTCTTTCGATCTCTACACACTATTTTGACATCATCACTTCGTTCGATCTCTGCACACTGTTTTTTCATCATCATCACTTCGATTGTTGACATCAATGACAATATTTCCAACAAAGTTCATGTTTCAAGAATTTTTAAAGACCAACCCATCTATGATAAATCTCCTGATGATGAGGAGCAAATTTCTACAATGATACAGATGGAACTCCTTAGTAGTAATCCAATCTATGAGAATTTTGAAGCAGATTATATAGAGAGAAATGGAGGATATGATATTGAAATCACAAATAAGCATCTAGGTTTCTGGTATGAATTGAACATGCAACATGATTTTCAAGATCTGGTGGCTACTTGCATGGAGTTAATTTGCCTAAAGGCCTTAAATGTATGCAATCAAGTTGCAGTTGTAAGTATAAGCTTCCCATTCAATTTTCGATGAAAAAATCTTTGTATTTCTGTGTTCTTTTATTCAGCTACAAAAAATAAGGCTATTTTGTCAGACACCTTCTTGCTTGTTTGTATTGGAAATTTCATGTTACGTGACCAACTTGACTTATGTTGGTTAGGAGTAGGAGAATAAGCTCATAGTTTGAGCATTTAATTTTCATTTCCCATATTGTTTTTCAGTGTGTTGATTTCAATATCTTGTTTGAATAAGAGACTCCATATCCCAACAATGACACTGGGTTGTAGATGTAGTTTTAAGTTTCATATTGAATAAATACATAGATCATGGATGGTAGACACAAACAGAGGTAAGTTACAATAATTGGGAGCAAGTTTTGAAAGTAAGGCACCTGATCTATTTTTTTTAGCACCTCACATGGAAGTGCTATCCCCGGTTGGAGCCGATGTTGGAACTTAGGTCTCCATCCCTTCACTTCCCCTTCATTCACCTATACATCCTCTTAAGCCCGATTTTTTGTTTTAATGCTCCTCCATGGTTTATGAGTCTGCTTGAGTTGTTTTTCCCTTCTATTATTTTTGCACCATTTTATTTCTTTCTTAAAATATTTTTGCATGTATGGTTTGGTTTAACAACATGTTTTCACCTTGGATGATGCAGATGGATTTTGGTGGCCTCCCACCTATTCCAGCTAGCTCATTTTGGCAGTTTTTTCCATAGTTTTCGGGTCCCTGACTTGCAGGTCCGTTTTGAGGCCCTAAACAACATTTTTTTTAGGGCTCGCCATAGTCACAATGACCTTTTATAGATAGAAGAAAAATGTGTATTTCTTGGATAAACCTTTCCAATGGGCTATTGTGCGCCTAAAAAAAATATCGTATGCAAAATTTACAACCCTAGGAAGTTGATGTACTAACTTACCCAAACGGGGCCCACATGACTTTTGGCGCTTCATCTACTAGGGTTAGGTTTTTTGGATGTCCAAGATTTTTGACATTCTTGTTTATTGTAAAAATTCCTTCAGAGCCTCATTATAATCATCTTCTTGTGAATAAGCACAACCATCACATCTCTTCTCATAGATAAGCCACCACCATTCTAGCAAGCTTGTTTCCGCTGGATTTTACATTTTATACTTATTTCCTTAATGAATAGAAACTAGTTTTATTGTATATCTGTTATTCTTTGTTAAGCATATTTTGATAATAATCTGTATTCATTTCATTCTGCAAATATATTCTGGATCAATGGTATTAGAGAGTTCTGCTCCTTGCCATTCTTAATGCATGTCCCCAATGAGGTCAAGGTACAAATAATTGGGTCTCAAGCTTGTTTCTCTTGAGGACAAAATCTCTTGCATGCCCAAATGACCTCTCATGGCAGCAAAAAGGAAAGACGATGGGACATGAGATCCCTTCAATTTTTTTTTCGAGGAATCCCTCACGCAATAGAGGAACGAGATGATGGATAGTTTTGCACAAATCCTTCGGTGTATACCAACATGCAATGCATCTTCCTCAAACTAAGGTGCCAACCCCTTCAAGGTACAAATAAACTTTGATATTCCTATATTTGAAGGCCAGATAGATGCAGATGTGGTAGACAAATGGTTGAATCTTCTAGAAGGGTACTTCTCTATCCATAACTTCTCGAATAGAGAAAAGATTACTTTTTCTCTCCTCAAATCCATCCCCCATGTCAAAGATTGGTGGGTAAATTTTTGTGAGCAAAAGGAAACAAAGGAACCCTCATTATTTATAGTTGCAGTCACCTAGGATTCCTTTAGGGATGCTATTAAGGAACAATAATACTCTATTGGAAGTTATGATGACCTATACACAAAATGGACCACGCTATGGCAGGAAAGAGACCAAGCGGTGCCCGAGTTCAAAAATATTTTCCATACCTTGCGCACCAAGCTGGTTATCAAAGATTCTGAGCAACTTCTAGTGCTCAAGTATCATGATAGTCTACATAGATACATCCAGGCCGAAATGGATTTTTTGGACATCTCATCCTTGGGCATGGCCTACCAATATGCTGTCAAAATCGAGCAGAAGCTCAAACAAAAGACACAAAAATTTGGGCCTGGGAACCCATCATAGAAAAATCCAGGAAAGGGCAGCCCCAACATGAAAAACAAAGGATAGAGAAAAGACAGACATCCTCATGACAACTAGACCAGTCTGTAAGAAAAGAAGGACCCCAGAAATACAAAGAAAGAAACTGGGAAGTAGTGCGATGTCAATAAGAGCCCTTGGCATAACACTACCGATTTCCACTTGAAGAAGTCGTTGGTGGCTGAGGTGAAAGCCTCTAAAACAGATGCAAGTTTTGAATCTGAGTCATAACCATAAAGAGGGAGACATATCATAGATGCAGAACCCAATGCTACCGTTGCTACCATCGAGCTCCAATCCGATGAACCAGATGATCCAAAGGAACGCGAGGAAATTTTTCATTCATAGATGTGAGTGAAGGGTACCCCGCTACACTTCATCATTGATAGCGGTAGCCATAAGAACCTCATCTCAACAGAGGTTTTAAAGCGACTCACCCTGCTGACAATGCCACACCCACAACCCTACACCATCAGATGGCTCCACCAAGGAAGTGACATTTGCATCAAAAAACAATGTTGCCTGTCATACAACATCAAGCCCTTCAAAGACGAGGTATTGTGTTATTTTTCCCCTCTCAAAGTTTGTTATTTTATTTTGGACTAACCATATTTATGGAAACGTACTTTATATGAGTCTAGGACTCATAGTGTTATTATTACTTTGAACAAGAAATTGTATGAGATACCTGAGGCAGTCCCATCCAATGCTATTTCCTTGATCTCTGCCAAGCAATGTAGAAAGTTCATCTCTTAGACATGGAAGTTTGTCTTCTTTGTGATTCACTCTTAGAATGAGAGAAATATCACAACCACATCTAGGGTCTCCACAACCTACCTCTCCACACAGTATAAGTAAGTGGATAAATTCATGGAAGAATACTAAGATATCTTCTCCTCACCTATCGGGGTACCTCTGCATTGTCAGGTCAAGCACCCCATCAATGACCCACACACACCGCTTCCCAATGGGCCAGTATACCGCTGCTCTTTGTTATAGAATGAGGAGATTAAGCGATAGATCCAAGAATTTCTCCACAAGGGGCACATCCATCCTAGATCATCACCTTGCGAGAACCCAATCATGCTGGTACAAAAGAAAGATGGAAATTGCCAACTCTGCATTGATTACCAGGCCCTGAATAAAATCACAGTCAGAAACCGGTACCTGGTTCCCCGAATTGATGACCTCCTTGATTAGCTCATGGGAGCCAAATACTTCAGTAAGATTGATCTGAAGTCTGGCTACCACCAGGTCACGATAAAACAAACATATGTATGGAAGATCACATTCAAGTCAAATGAATGTCTTTTTGAATGGTATTTGGTTTGAAAAATTCTCCAGCCACTTTCATGAGGATGATGGATGATATCCTGCGACCATTCACCAATACTTTTGTAGTGGTGTATCTGGATGACATCTTGCAAGACTTGGGAAGAACACTTGCAGCATATTCAACAGGTTCTACACACCCTACAGAAACACAATCTCTACGACAACTTGGAAAAATGATCCTTTAGCATGGACAAGGTTCATTACTTGGGCTACATCATTGATCAACATGGAGTACATGTGGATCCAGCTAGAATCCAAGTCATCTGTGACTGGCCAGCCGCAACCAAACTCACTAAGATATGGAGCTTCTTGGGCCTTGCCAATTTCTACCACAGGTTCATGTTGGGATTCTCCCATATTGCATGGGCCCTCGACCAAGTAACCCAGGGTGGTGGTAATACAAACTCTGTGTGGGGCCAGTCCTAACAAAAATCATTTGATGATTTGAAGAAAATGTTGTGCTCATTCCCAGTACTTTAACTAACATACCTGCAACAACCCTTTGAGATCGAGACAGATGCTTCATAATATGTTGTGGGTGCCATTCTCACTCAAAACGACCACCCTGTGACCTATCATAGTGAGACACTATCAGATTTTGTTCGTAAGTACCCTATTTATGAAAAATAAATGTACTCCATTGTGAAAGCCTGCCGCCAATGGATACATTACATTCTTTGTAAGGAGATAGTAATCCACACTGATCATAAGCCACCGCAGTTCATGCAAACAAAAGGAAAATTGTAGAATAACAACCATCAGAAGTAGTCCATGTACTTGCAACAATTCTACCCCAACATAAAGTATAAAATGGGAAGCATCAACCGCATCGCTGATTGCCTCAACAAACTTCCAGTCATGACACTCACCATGGTGCTAGACTCTTGCGATCATGAGACCTATGGATGGCCCCAAATCTATGAGATAGATCCATACTTCACCACTACCTACCAAATGTTTGGCGCAAATGTAGTTTTCGCTAATTTCCATCTTCAGGATGAACTGTTGTAAACAACACATATTTGTGTTCCATCAAGCGAGCGAGCGAAGCTGATCTAGGAATCCCACTACATTCGGGTGGTAGGATACTTCAGCGTCGAAAAGATAGTGGCAATGCTGCAGAAACATTTCTACTGGCCAAAACTTCGATAGGATGTCAACAAGTATATCAAGTCCTGCACTGCTTGTGCGATTGCCAAAATGACCACTAAGAAACAAGGCCTATACATGCCTCTTCCTACTCATTATAGGCGATGGGAATCCATATCAATGGAATATATTTTGGGCCTCCAGTCCACCAAGTGAGGCAATGAATGTGTTTTTGTGGTTGTGGATCACTTTTCTAAGATGGCTATTATGGCTGCCTGGAAGAAGAGCATCACAGCAGAGGCCACTGCCAAGATATTCTTTGAACGAGTCTGGGTATATTTTGGAATCCCAAAAACCATTGTCTCAAATCGGGATAGTTGATTTCTCAGCAAATTCTGGTCAAGCCTCTGGTCACTGCTGGACACCAAGCTCACCAAATCCACGGCCTTCCACCCCCAGACAGATGGCCAAACCGAGGTCGTAAATTGAATGATCGTGCATATATTTCACATGTGTAATTCCAAGAACCCTCACACATGGGATGAGAGTATCCCCTATGTTCAACATATATACAACTGAGCCCTACATAGCTCAACCTACCACAACCCATTTCATGTGGGGTTGGGATTCCAACCATTGGGTCCCATAGATGTTGCACTACCCCTTGCGGTCACCTCGATCGACACATATCCTGCTCCAACTGAAGTTGACAAATCCACCTGGTTCATTGAGTAGATCCATCACATACTCCAACAGGTTCAGGATATCCTACAAAAGTCCAATGACAAGTACAAGCAATGCCATGATCAACACCGAGTGCCACATAAGTTTCAGGTGGGCAACAAAGTTTGGTTGCACTTGCAGAAAGAGTGCCTTACATGACCCCATTGGAATCTTCCCCCACTTCGTTATGGGTCATACAAAATCACCAAGGTTGTGGGTGATAATTCTTTCAAGATCAACATTTCTCCTTTCCTTGACTTGCACCCAGTGTTCAACGTGGATATGCTTCGACCGTATTAAACACCATTATTGGACACCTCAGAGATAACAACACAACTGACACCAATAGATATCAAAACCAAATGCATACATCAAGCATCCAATGATCATATTGTGGATAAACATATCAAGTACACTTTCTAGCAAAGGATCCAACTTTATCGAGTTGTCAAAGCAAGGCAGCTCCTGCACCAAGGCAAGTGGCTCACCCGGAGCCAAATTCAGCAAAAAATTCCTCATCTGATGGGGGAACTCAATACAATGGAGACCATTTATTACTAAGGGGGGAGGATTGATCCAAATGTATGTCAGTGTCCTCCCACCTATTCCAACTAGCTCATTCTAGCAGTTTTCCAGTTTGGCAGTTTTTTCCCTAGTTTTCGGGTCCTTGACATGCAGGGCCGTTTTGAGGCCCTAAACAACGTTTTTTAGGGCTCGCCACAATCAAAATGACTTTTGATAGATAACAAAAAAATGTTTAGTCCTCGGATAGACCTTTTCAACGGGCTATCATGTGCCTAAAACGAATATCGTATGCAAATGTTACGACCCTGAGAATTTTATGTACTAACTTACCAAAACGGGGCCCACATGACTTTTGGCGCTTCATCTCCTAGGGCTAGGTTTTTTGGATGTCCAGGGTTTTTGACATTCCTATTTATTGTAAAAAGGACTTCAGATCCTCATTGTAATCATCTTCTTGCAAATGAGCATAGTCGTCACATCTCTTCTCAGAGATAAGCCGCCACCATTCTAGCAAGATTGTTTCCGCTGCATTTACAGTTTCAAATTATTTCCTTATTGAATAGAAACCAATTTTACTGTATATCTGTTATTCCGTGTTCAACATATTTTGATAATAATCTGTATTAATTTCATTATGAAAATATATTCTGGATCATTGGAATACTTTACTAAGCTTATAGTAGGTTGGTGAGGCCTTTTCAATTTAAAAAACACTGATTGCAAGAACAGGCATGTTCTTGCAAACAAGGTAAAAGCACGTTGTTTTAATTCTTTTAACGTTCAGAAACAAATTTAAATATTTAAAAAGTGCAGTGTTGGTGCCTGCATGTGCATGCATGATCAATAACACTCCAGTACACAAAAGTCATTTCTAAGTTCATCATCATGTAGTTCGTGTTAGAATCGTGTGAACTTCACCTGCAATTTTCATCATCACAAAGGTTGCGGGGAATTATAGTTTCAGGTGAAAATTCATCAAAATTAAGGCCAAAATATCATAAGCATAGGAGCATATGAAGGAAACACATAGAAAAGGACCTGAAATAACACATAGGTATGAAATAAGGTCCACGAAAAGCATAATGTTTATTGATCACAACAAAGCTATCATGGATGAAGAGCAGAGGTTGAAAGAGAGAGGTAAGAAGAAGGTTTTAATCAAGCCAAATGTGGAGGCCAATGAAGGTATAAATGACATCACCTAGGTGCAAATATTGAAACAACAAATTCAGACTTTGCAACAACAGAATCAAGAGCTGGAGAAGCAACATTCTAAGTTGTAGAAAAAGACCAGGAGCTAAAGCATGAAGGAAAGGTACAGGTCTTAATCAAGACAAATATATGAAACAAAAACAATATGATATTGAAATGAAGCACACTTATTACAAATGAATTACCAAAAGCTGTAAAGAAAAATCAACAGGCGTTGCCCAAATTTTATGAAAATGCTCTGTATTTTTCTGTTTTTGTCATTGTCTTTTGGTGCACCTTATGAATAACTGGAGCCGAATTTGTAAAAAAAAAAAGAGGTTTTGTTGAGAATAGCTATTTTCACAAGAAACCTCTCTCATAGTTTACACATGTATCATAATTTTGGAGAATCGAAAAGACATTTGAGGTCATTTTTCCAGAAATTTGTGAAATATTGATTTCCTTGTTTTTGTCATTGTCTTTGGGCGCGCCTTCTGAACAGATGGAAATGTATTTTTGAAAAATGAAAGAGGTTTCTATTGGGAGTGGGCCCATGTACAAAAAAATCCCCCATATATTACAAATGTATCATGAATTGAGAGAATCAAATAGGTATTTGAGGTCATTTTCCCCAGAAATTCACCAAATTCTAAGTGAGTTTTATCTATCTATGTTCTAGTTCAGTCTCCAGCTGGAGTGCACATGGGAATCCATGTGAATTTTACAAACAAATAAAACTTGGTAAGACTCCTTGCTATCATTTGTTTTTACTCTGGCTATCAACATGAGCTCTTGTTGCACTAATAGATTTTTTTTTTAAGTCTAGTTAGATGCATTGTTGCCACTTGTAATAAGCCATTGTCTTTTGATAAAAACAATGATTTTGAGATCGAATTAAGGAGAAGATTATAAAATGATGCTTCAATTCAGATTTACTCAATTCAAAATAATGTTTACAATTTGTGATTAAGGAGTGGTAGTTGAGTTGATTGATAGGGTCTACTTGTAATGTGAAGTTTAAATTTTGAGTTAGATCCTAGAAAGGTGGTCGAACCTTTTGGGAAAAGGATAAAAAGATTAGTTTTTGTATTGTTTCATAGGTTTGGTTTTTGGGAAGGAAATCAATATATCAACTGGTTGAACCTGTTCTATGATTGGATTAATCTTTCTACCTGGTGAATATGCTCTTGATAACAGTGTGCTTCATGTTAAAATCTAAATGTGTTTTTCTCTCATCTTGAATGCAATTTTTTATATGTGTAAAGTACATCTCATTTTCCTTTCAACTATTGTAATAACTCATCTTTTATTAACATGCAACCTGGAAACAACTAGTTCTTTAGTAAAGGATTTGTTTTATTGCAACCTGTGGAGGTAATTGTGTTTGGATATTTTTTTATGCCTTGAAATATTATTTTGAGTCTTAGACTTCTTGCAGCAGGTAATTCATTGAGTTTTTTGTTGTTCGTCCTTTGTTCATCCCTCTATTTTCTCATTTGTCTATCATTTGTTTGCCACCAACCAAGGAGGACCTACAATCATATCACGTTTCCAACCAAACCATGCATTTTTCTTGGTAAAACCAACCCTCCAACTGACCAACAAACTGAACTTGTTAAAAGAAAACCATTCCAAAAATTGAGGTGTCCTAGCTCTGCCCCTTTAGTAGTCAGGTGAAGACTTTAGGACCAACATGATTCACAATGAAATCTTAATTAAAGTTAAAGTGCACCAACCTAATGATATCTCAACAACAATCAAGTTAGCTCCAAAAATTGAGGACAATTTTCATTATGTTCATCATTTTCCATACCCTACTAGTGACAAAGGTAAGGATATCATCATCTCTACAACTTCTATGATCAAAATTACTTATAAAGAAGTATAATAACTATGTTTTATTGGTATTTTATTTCAATGTAACAATAAGTGGTCTCAAGGGAATAAAGTCATTAAATAGTATAACCTATGCATGCTCGAATATAACTAATTAAGGAAACCATACTAGGTGGCTGACATAGAGGATCCCATGGAACCCACTATAGACATAATACTATTTGAACTAGAGGTCTTTACAATCTCCATGCGTGTGATAATGGGTGTCACTAGTGGAAGGCTACATCAATAAGTAGAAAGGTATGACTCTCATTGGTTTTGGAAGAACCTATAACTTCATTGATCATTACTTAGTTTCACATATAAACATTTTCCCATACCTTATAAAAAATTTCTAGGCCATGATTGCCAATGGAATCAAAATTTCTTACTAAATCTTATCTCATAATTTCAATTTGAGCATGTATTATTATCAATCTTCCACCCCCTTTATGTTATTAGGTTAGGAAACATTGATAATGTTTTTGGAATCCAATTTCTTCACACTCTTATAACATTTATATGAATTTTTTATGTGTTTTCCCTATAGTTCCAACATCATATTCACACTCAACTGGATGAACAATGCTTAAAATCAAGTGATCTCTTCAAGGGAAAAAAAAAAAAAAAACATGTCTAAGGGGCTCATTTCCCATATATATAGAATTTTTTGTGATGGCCACTTTGATCTTCCTTAATTGGAGTTGCAAGAAATTGTGAATAAGCATTCCAAGTTATTTCAAGAGCCTCCTTCATGCCTCCCTCTATCACAAGACCACGATCACACAATCACATTGATTTCATGTAGCATCCCTTCCAATATTAAGAAATATCTCTATTATTACTAGCAGTAATGTGATATTAAGAACTTGGTTCAAGAATTATTGGATGCAACATTCATTCAATCCAGTCATAATTCCTTTATTATGGTTTTCATATTCATATGAAAAAAAAATTGATCATGGTGGTTGTGTATCAATTACAAGGTATTAAATAAAATTATATTCAAAGATAAGTTTCCCATTCTTGTAATCAATGCGCTACTATATGAACTAGATGGGGTTTCCTACTTATCCAAACTTTATCTCCATTGTGTTCACCATGTTCCCAAAACAACTTTCTAAATTCATGAGAGTCACCATGAGTTCATGGTTATTCCATTCATCTCACCAATTCTCCCTCTACTTTCCAAAGTCTCATAAATAATATCTTCAAGCTATATTATAATATTTTATGATGATATTATGATTTAGTGAAACCTAGAATGGTTACATTTATCATATATACACATCAATTATTAAAATCTATAAGAGAATCAATTATATTCCAAGAAGTATAAGTGTGCTTTTGGTTAGCACATATTTGAATACTCAGGGCTTCTCATTTCTAAAGAAGGGGTCAAATTTAATCTATATAATATTCAATACATTAAAACATGGCCCATTCCTCAGAACATTATATGATTAAAAGGATTCTTAGGCCATACTAGATAGTATAGAAAATTTTTCCTCAACTATGCCAAAAATTCAACCTCCCCCAACCCTTGTAGCCCTTCTAAAAAACAATTCATTTAAATAGTCTAATGAGGCCACCTATGATTTTGTCACTCTAAAGGAAACTTTGAAACATACACCTATTTTGGAAACTCAAAATTTTACTAAGGTATTCATCATCAAATGTAATTCTTTAGGAACATGACTTTGTTTAGTCTTAAAACATGATAGTAGATCCATTTTCTTTGAAAGTAATCACCTCAAAGGAAGATATATTGCAAAGTCCACATATGAGAAATAAATTTTGTCCATATTGCACACAATTAAGAATTGGAATATATATCTATTGGGTAGGCTTTCCATGGTCAAGATAGGTTATTTTAGCCTTAAAACATTCTTTGGAGAAACAAGCCTCTTTCAAAGAGAAACAAAAGATGAAATGTAAAATGCAAGATTATGATTTTGATAAATTCCTATTACAAAATGGAAATGGAAACATTGTGGTCAATTCAGTCTCTATACAACATGCATATGCAACCCATGTCCATGCCATATCTACACTCTTTCTAAAATGGATAAAAGAGGTGAGGAAGGAGTGGCATGTCATCCCATACACACAATAGTTGATACACCAAATTTAGGATGGTTCCCACCCTCTATAACACTACACTTAGGATGTTGATATTTTGAGGTTTAAAAAAATTATCTTCTTGTTCCTAGATTTTAGTTTCAAGAATAATTTTTTATCTAAATTGCACGCCACCCCTATAGTAGGTCATTCTATATTTTTCAAAACATATCATAGAGTCAAATGATCCTTCTTTTGGAATGGTATTAAGGGTGTTTTTATAGAGTCAAATGATCCTTCTTTTGGAATGGTATTAAGGGCGTTTTTTTGAAGTATGTCTCCGAGTGCGGAAACTAGGAACTACCATTGCAATAAAAGGAAAACCATCAAATATCTCAGTCTACTTCAATCCCTTCCCATTTAAAATTAGTGTTGAGAGGAAATTTCAATGGATTTCATTAAAAAACTTCCCAAATAAAAAGGAAAAGATGATTTATTTTTTATTTTTAATTGGATTACCAAATATGATCATTTTTCATGCATTTATTCAACTTTAAAAGGCATCCAAATTGAAAATGTTTTCCTTAAGTATATTCATAGACTTCATGGTTGCATAAAGATGATTATATCTACCACTAATCCTAAAATTCACCAATGAATTTTGGAAAGGGTTATTTAATCTTAGGGAACTAAATTTTCAATGAGATCATCTATCATCCAAAAAAAATGGTCAAACTAAGGCTATGAACAAACTCCTTGAAGGTTATATTCATAGGCTTCATGGCTGCATAAAAATGATTATATCTAGCACTAATCCTAAAATTCACCAATGAATTTTGGAAAGAGTTATTTAAACTCTAGGGAACTAAATTTTCAATGAGCTCATATATCATCCACAAAAAAATGGTCAAACTAAGCATATGAACAAGCTCCTTGAAGGATTTTTTTGTTACTGCACTTCTAATAAACAATTGTAATGGGTCAAATCCCTACCTTTTGTAACGGAAATCGAGCACACACAGAAACCAAGATAACTTGAATAAGGTTATCTGTCTTTATTCAATCAATGAAGTAAGAGAGAAAATAGCTTTCTTATACAGGTTACAATAAAGTAGAGTCAAACCACTTTATGAATGTGGGATAAAGTGAAAATATAACCTAAAAGAAAATATCTGACCTAAAAGAAAATAAATTAACCTAAAAGAAAATATCTGACCTAAAAGCAAATAAATTAACCTAAAGTCACTTTGACTTTATTAATGACTAAGTCTAATTTCTAATTGAACATTATAAACTAATATTTAATTTAACACCCTCCTTTAATGGTCAATCTACTCACTACACCTAGTTTCTTTCGAAATTTTACATGCTTTTTGGGACCCAAAGACTTGGTGAAAATGTCTGTAGTTTGATCCTCTATAGGACAATACTACAGCTCAATAGTTCCATCTTCTACAAGCTGTCTGATGAAGTGAAAGTGTTTATCAACATGTTTGGTACGCTCATAGAAGACTGGATTCTTGGCAAGTTTCATTACCCCTTGATTGTCATAGAACAAGGGTGTAGGCTCTCTCTGTTGCATATGCATATCTGATAACATCCTCTTGAGCCAAACTGCCTCGCATGCACCTTTCAATGCTCCTCGATACTCTGCTTTTGTCGATGAAAGGGCCACTGCATGTTGTTTCTTGCTGGTCCATGTGACTACACCCATGCCAAGGCTGAAGACATATCCAGAAGTGGATTTTCTGTCATCAACAGAACCTACCCAATCTGAATATGTATACCCACACAAACTCGGGTCTTTGCTCCTACTGTACATAACACCAAAGTAAAGTGTCCCTTTCACATATCTCAACACTCTGTTCACTGCTGTCCAGTTCTCTACTTTAGGCACTGTTATAAATATGGAAATGAAGCTCACAACGAAACTCATATCAAGTCTAGTGGTTGTAAGATATATCAAGCTTCCCACTAGATGTCTGTAGAGTGACTCACTGACTGCCTTTGAGTCAGTCTTGGCTAAAAGTTCCAGCCCTTTCTCCACAGGTGTAGAGGATATTTTGCAATCCTCCATCCTGAACTTATCCAGCAAACTCCTGGCATACTTTGCTTATGAGACAAAAATGTTGCTCCCTGTTTGCCAAACTTCTACACCTAGAAAATAGTGTAGGAGGCCTAGATCTGTCATGTCAAATGCTCTGCTCATGTTGGATTTGATCCATGTAATTGCATATTCCTCACTACCTATAATAATGATATCATCCACATAAACAACTGGAAGAATGATCTCATTACCAACTGTTAAGAACCAAACATCAATATAGCATAGAAAAACCTCAGGAAAAGTA